>BPLQ01013518.1:0-74579 GCA_021605075.1 Caerostris darwini
TTGTGAAAGAAACAAACCAACCAAGAAGTGAAGTCAAAGGAGCTGGATATCAAAGACAAAAGCTATGGACTTGGAATTTTCTTGATTCAAGAAAGAATGGCTAATTCTATGAAGAATTTCTGTCAACATATGTAAAATCAAAGCTATACTTCACAAAGGGAGATGCAAAGGAGCACCTTATGTTGAATTATTACTTTTGAAGAAGAAATAGAATAGGTTGATGGAATAAAGTATCTCGGCAATTGGCAAACAATAACCTTCAGAAAATCATATAAAATACATTAAAGTCAAATCTTGGAGCAAATTAAATCTAAGCCACCTTCTCATCGGTAAACATTCTAAATTATCTAAATAAAATTATCCACTTCAAACAAATATTTTGTCCTATTAGGACATATGCAGCATCTGCCTGGAGTCTAAGCTTCAGACAAATAGAATAAAATTCAAATCTTACAAAAATAAAAAATTCATAAAATAATCTCAGGAGCTCCCTGAAATGTCTGTAATACAACCACCCATATTGACCTCAAAATTGACGAACAAATTAAAAGACTATCAAGGTATTAGTCATCATCCCAATCCAATCATCAAATCTCAAGTTTTCTTTGTGTGCAACATTGACAAAGAAATTTCCATACACCACAACGAATAGATCCTACCTCTTAAAACGCTATAGCAAAAGCTAAGACAAACTTCAATGTTAAACAACAACGTCTTCTAGAAAGATATTTTTCCATTCACCCTTCAGCAAGCAAGTGCACAAACAGACACATAACACGTCAATGGCTCCTATAAATCTTCCTTTCAAACGAAGATTAAGGTTTCTCCCTCAAACTTACACTGAACTCAAGATTTGTGTCTCACCCTCTACGAAATCCCTCAACAGTGCCTCAGGACAATTTTCTGTCTTGGTAGATCTACGTTCTATAACCCCCCTCATCACTTCTTGACTCTCTTACTGTTACCATACAAATGCATATGAATTTACCCAATTGACTCTGAACTAGTTGCAATGAAGACAAATTGTTAGATATTTATAATGCCATCTATTTGCTTGTTAATAATTTTTTCTTCTTTTTATACATTTTATTTTTTAATTTTTTATTTAATTACCGGTGAATTTATTTTATTTCTCCCTCCGGGCCATTCTACCACACTGAATTATTTTAAACTGAGTTGGTGTGTATTTTGTACTGGTACTCCTATCAATTATCAAACCTAATAGAAAAAGACACAGTTAACTTGCAAATTAACAGAGATGGTTGTTGAAGGTTTGGTTGGAGAAGGGCGTCAGGATAGGCAAAGGATTCTGAAAAATTGATCGGTGTTTTCCAAAGTGTCGTATTCAATTTTTTTTTTAATCATCTGTAAATAGTTCCTTGAACAGTCTGCATAGTTGATAAGTTTATTGAATAAATGTTGTGTAGAATTTTAGAGATTTCTAAAAAAGTGAGAGATGTACCCCAAAGAGATGTATTCAATGTTTTGAATCATCTGTAAATAGTTTCTTGAATAGTTTGCATAGTAGATAAGCTCCGTGAATAAATGTCGTGCTGAATTTTTCGAGTTCCGTACTGATAGATAAACATAGTGTTAAAATTTAAAATAATTTTAAATTGTGAACAGAAAAAATATCAAAAAATTATTTCTTTTAAACTTTTTAAAACTTCACAGGATAATGAAGAATATTAATATATATATATATATATATATATATATATATATATATTATATTTATAAAATTCATGTAAATTGTTGGAATACTTATTGTGTAACTGGAATTCATTTAAAAGTATTTCTAAACATTCTAATTTATATTACAATAATATTTCAGAAAATTCCACGAAGCATATCCTGATTTATTCTCTGCAGTTATTATTTTCGAATTTTTATTAGTATTAAAAATAAAAATGTGAATAATAGAATGTGAATTACTTCATATTTAAATAACCAAACCACATAATAAAAGATAACAAAACTAAAAATTATATGATATTCACAAATAATAATTTAATTCATCCAAAAAATTTAAGTCCCATATATTTGGATTAAATATTTAAATTTTGCTTAAATGGTCTTTCCAAACTTTATATATATATATATATATATATATATATATATATATATTGAAATAACTTATACATTATGCATGCCATGAATGTAATGGAAGAATTTATTTCTCGTACAATGGCATCATAAAGATTTATTATTCATATTTTGAATAATTTCAGTGTCGAATCCATTGGAAATCATTTGTACGACTTCAATTGGATGGCTAAATTTCCACAATAAAAGTTCGATGCTAAAATATTCCAACCACACGAGCTGAATTACAGATCAGGTTTAGCTTAAGCTGTCATGGCGTAGGAATTGAAAAGTAGTTTAGAGAGTTTCGCTTATCACTAGGAAGAAAAAAAAATAAATAAAGTGTTGTTTGATATGTTCAAAGATCGATGACGATGTAGGATGAAATAAATAATTCATCGCTGTTCTCATTCATATGTATTATAAATAATATATGTATCTGTATCGACAAGCATGTCTGGTGTAGATGAAAATATTTTGTGTGTAAATGAAGTATTGGAGGTATTTTATCAAAGAATGGGAGATCACTTATATCAGTAAATGTATTAATTGAATTAAAATATAAATAATACAAAACGAAATGAATAATTTATTAATAATAATATACTTTTTAAAGAATAACAAAACACGAGAATATTACATAAATGATTGTATTTACACGGGTTGCATTACTAAATGATTCTTAATATGTTGTATCTATCAAATACAAATAAACAAATTTAATCCAAGACCACGGCTTTATATTATTTGTATTGTAAAATATTAAAAGTATATATTTGTAAATATATAATTAGTAATAATATTATTTATTAAATAATAATATTGATATTTAAGCAGAAATATGAATTTATTTGAATGTGGTATAAGTCCATTTATTGATAAAAATTAAATATTTGAAACTTTAGAGTACATATTAACGTTTGAATCAACTTATAAATTTTGACAAAATCTGAAACTAAGAATATACTATATTATTGGCCCGTATAATACATATGAAATGAAAGTATTTTTAACTAAAATCATAACTAAGTCACTTTTCCTGAATTAAATGTATCAATTTAAAAAAAAATGTCTGAAAAATATTAAATATATATTTGATGTATAACAATAGTATAATTAACGTTTTGAAAAAAATTAACAATATAGGATATTGCATGATTTTAAATCTAATAAAACAATGTACTCATATCAATATTGTACTCATCAACAATGTAGTCATATATTAATTGTTATGCATCAAATATATATTTGATGTGTAACAATATTATTAACGCATTTCGAAAGAAAAAAGAATAATATAGGGTATTGCTTGGTTTTAAATCTAATAAAACAATGTACTCATATGAATTATTAAATATGCAAATTCACATTTTTGTTTATTTATTTAGTTCTAGGAGAAAGCTGCGTAAAAATTAGTATCCTGATGAATTTTTATGGTAAATTTATAATCCCTTTAAAGCAAGGATTTACAGATTTCTTCTGTGCGCTGCTTGAGGCTGACCTCATTATTCGACAATTTATTTTTCAGGGACATATTATACTTATTATTAAAGACTTAAGATGGAGAAGAAAATTTTTAAAAAATGAATAATGATCCTAGTTTATTTTATTAAAAAGTAAATATTTAAGTATCATAAATTTTTTAATTAATTGTTTTCTAATTTATTACACTCTAGAAGATTAGAACTAAGAAATAAGGCGCTAGCCTGGATGTAAACCTTCTAACTGTGTTTTTTTTTTTCCTACCTAACAAAGAGTCTTAATTCTACTGGCTATCAGGAAAATAAACATCAACAAATGAGTTTTTATTTCAAGAATTTTTTTTTCGTATCATATAGGATTGCCAAAACATGCTCAGTTTTAAAATTGTGCTAAATAAAGCAGCTGCAAGGTTTTTGCAAGGCAATACATTACAATGTGCGAGTCTCTTTGGATCTAAAAATATTTCTGAACAGGTAAAAGAAAAAAAGAAATAAAAAGAAAAAAAAAGCTTGTAAACCAAAAACATTTTACTTTACTACAAAATTTTAATTCCTTTTCAAAATCAAATCAATGAAAATTTTAGCATCAAATTCATTATCTTCTTTTCATTGTATTAGGTTACTTGTTTTTCAGTACACACACGCACATATATATAAATATATATAGGGGGCTATCAAAATAATGGAAACACCCTAGAGTTATAAGGAATTCCTTACTAATATAGCGTAGAACCACTTTTGCCATGTAATACAACTTGGATTCGCCTGGGAATCGAATAATACAAGTGCTGAATAATGTTTAGAGGAATATTGAACCATTCTTCATGGAGATATTGTGAAAGTTTTGGGAGAAGTGCAGGTGGAGGATATCGATTCCGGATTGATCACTCTAAAATAGACCAAAAAGGTTCAATGAAATTGGGGACAGGGGACTTTGAGACCAAGGTAAAGGTTTCACTTCATTTTTATATTCTTCAAACCATGATTAGACAGGTTTGGCTGCATGAATAAGAACATCTTGAAAATTCCATCTCCTGCAGGAAACAAATTTATCATAGGATTGACTTTGCCAGCTAAAACTTCTCTATACATCTCCCTAGTGATCCTTATTTTCGGGGTTACGATTAGGCCAGTAGGAAACTATGACACGGTAGCCCATATCATGACAGATCCACCTCCATGTTTGACAGTTGGAATGAGACAATCACGATCATACGCTTGTGCAAGTGACGTCCAAATGTGCACCCGTCCCGTTGTGGGGAAAAATGTTAAAGATGATTCGTCTGACAATATAACTGTCTTCCACCTATCAATGGACTACGTTTTGTGGTTGTAGCATCACTGTAGATGATGCTTGTCATCAACACATGTGGCAAATGGCTTGAGAATTGCTGCTCTGCATAAATGTCCTTCTAATTGCAATTATTGACACTGGATAATTCAGATATTGACTGGCTGCTGGCTAAGTTATGACACTGGATAATCCAGATATTGACCTTACTGTCACTTTTGCTGCAGTTGTTTTCGTTTTAGACATTACAACCTGCCTCAATACCGGTCGGTCTCTTTTACTTAGCTTCTCCTTCTGTCTACTATTTTGCTTTGTCGAGCTTGTCTTGTATATACGTTATCATGGCTTTATACACAGTACCTCTATAAACGCCTAAAGGCTAAGATATTTTTGTCACAGTTCCTCCAGATAGTAGGACTCCTACAATTTGACCTCTTTGAAAATATGTGAGGTCTGACATTTTACGCTTTTGACAAAAATTGATAAAAGACGTATACAACTTCACTAAAGCTACTTCATACTACCATTATATATACTCTTTATATTAATAAAAAATTGGCTGCTAAAATTACATTTCAATGCTTACAAAGCACATTACTAAACGCCACTTTTATTCCCAGTTGTTTCCATTATTTTAATAACCATCTGAATATATATATATATATATATATATATATATATATATATATATATACATATTGGTTTTTTAACGATATTGGTCTCTCTCCTATATATATATATATATATATAGGAGAGAGACAGGTATCGTTAAAATAACAAGCAAAAATGTGAAATAGGCAGAAGGGATATGAATAAGCAGATTTTTAATGTAATGTACGGAAAGACGTGTTGTGAGGGTAGATGGTGCTGTTTAGATCGGTGTTGAAAGCAATCAGCTGGCACCATGCATTCTTAAGCGCCACCATTCTTCCTTCTTTAGAGATCACCGACGTGCATTTTGTGGGCTTCCGCATGAAAATAAAATATTTGCTTAAAGAATGTACAGGGAGTGATTTTCGATGAAGTAAACTACGAGTGATTTTATCTTTTAGGAGAACATTAAGAGAATGAGCTACGAAAGTTTCATTGAGTCGGATTAAGATCTATACGTGAGCACAATTTAAGTTGTCGGCTTTATTTATATTATAAGAAAATTCATTCCGCAAAAAATATAACTTTTCAGACATTGTGAGTTTATAATAAAAAGAAACTTGGATAATGCAATAAAATGATTAATTACTATTCAATTATTTATTGTGAATCTAGTTATTTTGCCATTTCTATTTTTATGCCATAATTATAATAACAAATAATGTACTTGTTTGACTGCCTTTTATATTTAGAATAATAATTCTGAAGTATATATATATATATTTTCTCCCACTTTTCATTTAACACCATACATTTGTGTTAGGATGTTTATTCGTTTATTATTTGTGTGTTTCATTACTCTTAAAATCCCGGAACGACTGTTCTAATTTTCTTCTTTTTTGTTTTAATTCACTGATTTTACGGCTTCGAATATGCCACATAAATATGAATTAGGATTTCATAAAAAAAAAATTGTTCTGCAAAAATTATTGTATTATATATTTTCTAAAAATATAAACAAGGACAGCTAGAAAAATGTCATACCATGGTCTCGAACCTATCAGATTAAAGAAATTAATAATTTAAAACAATTTTTTTGTGCTATATACCATGTACACCATGAACAACTTACAATGTTTGTTGAAGGGAAGGGGTTACAATGTGAAATTTTAGGTGTAATTGTCCTACATTTGCGTTTTGTATCGAAGGAATCCTAGAAAAATTCCTTCTGGCAAGCCTGATTACGATTTAAGATAATCGTGATTTTTTTTAAATTTTCCGAAACATTTTAGTATTTGATTTGTATTTTGTAAAATTTTTTATTATCTATCTTTCTATATCTTTCTTATCTTTATATATATATATATATATATATATATATGTATATATACATAAAAAATTATATATATATATTGTTAACAATATATATAGATAAATATATTTTTCTTAGTGTTGTACTGCAATTTTCGAACTGATATATGCAATCTGAAGCCTCTTTGGGAAAACTATAACATATACTTTAGTATAAATAAATAAAGTGTTCAAGAACTTCAAATTGAAAATAAACAAGAAATATTAAAAAAAAATTTAAAGTCAAGTCCTATTTTTTTTTTTTTTTCACAATATTGCAGAAAGTCCTTTACAAATAATTTTTAATTCTTTTTTTAGTTTATCTGGTGCCATCTATTGGTAGATATATTCAACTTAAATCTAAAAAAAAATTTAATTAGTTGATTAAATTTAATTACTGTATTAATATTTGAAAAAACTGCATTAACATCCAGTGTCATCCACTATAAGTTCAAAAAAAGGTATTTGAACTTGAGTGGAGGAATAAAAAGTATTTTATTAACGATTGAATATTTGAACAAGATATATATAGGGAGAATGTGAGCTAATAGATGGAATTCAAAAAAGAGTAATACATTTCTTGTAAATAAAAGTTTTGTTCTGAAGTTTCAATTGCCTTATTTTTTAAAATGCAACTGTTTTGAAATATTTGTAAGTGTTTTAATGAAAATAAAATTTTAAATATTATTTTTCCTTTCTCTTCTTATTAATTATTTAATTCTTTTTTAAAACACATTAAAACAAGACTGTTGTTTCAGTTTTTTTTTTTTTTTTTTTTTTAATTTAAATTAATTTTCAATTTTTTATATAGTTTTAAGTTCAACTTTAATTTTTTCTTCATTAAATTATATTTAAAAATTATTAAATACTAGTTAAATAAATATATGCAAATGCAGGTATTACCCATCTACGTAACTCATATTAAACACGAAAAATAATACTTTTATCATTCATACATCATTGTTGACATTATATTTATCAACCATTTCTTACACTAGTGGTAAAAATAAAATCTCGTTCCTAATAGCACAAAATAACATTGTAGTAAAAATATCCAGATGAATTAGATATCTTTAATGATATAGGTAGAAACAGTAGTTAATAGTAACTGTGAAGTTCTCAGAAAATGTTGTTTTTCTCGTGCCTTTTTTTATTTGGGATAATGTTAGTATAATAAAACTAACATAAGGTGTTATTATAATAAAACTGCCACTAATAGTGCATTGTTTATGGGTTTAATACATGAAATAATACACCCCACATATCAGGAGAAAAATAGTAGTATATATTACACAATCAAACAATAAACCTCATTGTCATTATCGTTACATAGATAACACGGTACTGTTAAATTCTTTCTAAAACATAAAATGAGTTTATCGATAAAATGTTCGTAAGGGTTTTTCTTAACATATTTGGATGACCTTTTCGATATATTCCCGTAACTTTTTTGAAATTTGTATCTGATTGTAATAAAGTTTGTTACAAAATCCCTCATTTAATTTTAGATTTGCTGAATTATGGTGGCTTGAAACTTAATTAAACAGGCAAATTTCATAAAAGCTATTCTACTATAAGAAAGTATTAAATCTGGTAAATGTGTGTAAATATGAAAATCTAAAAAATCTAAGTATATCACGTTGAATAAAACATTGACTGCTAGTCATTTTCAGAGGTAAACATTTAGCAGGAATAATAAGAAATAGTTTACACAATAGAAATATGGAGCTGAACGGAAAGCAATGCAGAGTTTTAATTTAAAATCAAGATATAAATCCCAATTCAATTTTAATACCAATTTTTTTTAATTATTTTAAACTTAAGATCGTGTCTTTTATTCTACACTCCATTAAAAATATATTTTAATTTTTATTTTCTAGAGAAGTGATGGAATATGGTAAGTTGCATATTTGCCATATCACGCTTTTTGAATTTTGGCTCCAAGGAAATGCTGCATAAGCAACTTGAAATATTTCTTCAAGGGAATTTCAAGGAATTTCTTCAATATATGATCTATAAGTCAAAGTTAAGTTCAACATTGTTTAAAAGTATCTCGAAAAGTGAATTTTAGCTTTGCAGATGAACAGAGAAGTGGTTGGCCAATGCATGTTAATAACGATGATTTAGATGCCCTGATAGAGTCACAACCCTATATCATATGTAAAGAACTAGTTGGTAGATTCTACTTTGAGCAAACAACAGTAGTGGAACTCCTAAAAATGATAGGAAAAGTTTCTTGATCTGGTATCTGTATTCCACATGATCTTATACCTCAAATTGACAGCAACGAGTAAATGTTTGCACATTACTAGTCTCAAGAAATGAAACCCATCTTTTTTAAAGCGTATAATGACTTGAGATGAAAAGTTAATATGCTATGCAAACGTTATTCGAAAATAACAATGATTCAACCCAAGAGAAAAGTTTTGCTTTGCATTTGGCAGGGATATGAAAAGGATGGTCGATTCTCTAACTGATTTACATTACTGAATAGATGAAATGAGATTCTTCAACTAAATAACATTCAGCCTCATACCGTACAAGACAGAAGTTGGATGAATTAGAATAGGCAACTTTACCTTAACCACTTTGTAGATCAGACATCAGCTTCATCAGTTTAATATCTGTTTAGGTGTCTGAAGCAGTTTTTTGATAGTAAAAATTTCAGTAATGAACAGAAGATGGAAAATTTCCTAAATGGGCAATTTGCTGCAAAACCAATAAAGTTCTATCAATATGGAATCAAAAGGTTTCATGAAAGATGTCGTAGAGCATGAATGGAAAATATATTATTGATTAAATATGTTCAACAATGAATATTTTTTTCTTTCACAATTGTCAATCTAAATTCTGCTTTACTTTCCAATCACTTTAATATTCGTTGGAAATATTGAGCAACAATTTAATTTTTAATGACAAAATATATTTTTTTTTAGTTTAAAAAAAAGTGTATTAATATCATTGGCAACTAAAATTTTAAATTTATTTCATTATTATCAAGCAGTGCTTTTAAGTTAGTTCATGATAAATTGATGTTTTTCAAACACAATTATCAATTTCTTCTATTTATTTAAACAAAGCCTAATTAAAATATTCTTCGCTTTATATTCAATTTATGCTTTGTTAATTTATGTTAAACAAAGGTATTCAATACCTGAATAAGTAAACAGCAAAAAAAAATTTTTTAAACAGAAAAATATTGTTAAGCACTTTGAATCAAAAATATCCTAAGTAAATAATAATTAATTTTTAAACCGAGAAAATTTCACCTTTTTTATATTTAAGGAGTAATTTTTTTCGCTTGACGCTTTCATTGAGTATAAATTATGTTACGAAAATATGAAGCCATTAATCATCGAATAATCAATCAAATATTTTCTGAAACATAAATTCGCTTTTCTTTGTTCTTTTTCAATTCTTGTCAACCATCTATTAGGATAGGGTCCATTAGGATAGCTCTTCTATTTTTATTCATTTTTAAGAAATAAAAAACCTATATCACTTTGTAGGAAACACTAAACTCTATATGTTTGGTCATATACAAATAACTTTTTATTAATATAAATATATATTAATATTTCTTTTAATATTTTAATTGAATTCATAATACATATTAAATAGTTTATTGATAAGCATTTGATAATTATTTTTACTATAACTTGTTTAAATAAAGTTACATTTAATACTCTTTTCTCTAAAGTCTTAAATATAAATTTATTTTCTGTCAAACAAACATATTTGTTTAATGTTATTATTTTCCATACTGATATTATTTTCACTTTCACATGATTCATTTAAAACTCAGATATGTAACATACAGTGTTAGTAGTGACATGACCTTCTATATTGTCCCCTGTGATATACCCTCGCCATTTGAAATGAATGCTCTCTATTTTGTCATCTGAATGTTCCCAACTTACCCTCCTTCTTGATCCCAGCAAAAGGACTGTCTGACTTACAATTTTATTGTTCCATCTTCAACAAAGATATCCCAGTTTTCTAACCACGTACCCTAAAATTACTAATATAGCCAAAAAGCGCAATCCACTTTCACACCAGCATGTTTACTTTTAATTATTTTTTTTCTTTTAGAAATAAATCTAAGGAAATTTAAAAATTTGAATAAATTAAAGAAATTTTGGTACATATTTAATTAACCCAAAATATCAAAAATACCTTTTGAAATCGACGTGATTTAAGTGTAATATGTTATTAATATATGCTTTTGATTATTAGCACAAAGAATTTAAAATAAGGTTTTCAAAGGTTTATCATCCCCTAAAAATCCCTCGACTCTGTTTAAAAATTACTTTTTCTCTGTTACTTGAATATCAAGGGTGTGAATTAAGATGAACGTTAAAAAAGAAATAAAAAACTATCTTCTCAAATATAATGAGCAAAGAAATCCACGTGCAAAAAAATTGTTATAAATCAGGAAAACAGTAATTTACACCGATTTTTAAATCTTTACAAGACCCTAGAGGAATTATAATACATATATTATTATTAAAGAAAGAAGTTGGAGATTCTTAAAGGCAGATAATGAGATGACTAAAGTCAAGATCATATGAAAAAAAAAAATTGCTACAAGCATTGTTTGGAACATTTTTCCATAATTGTCTTGCTTTATACATTTCTCTTGTGACCTTTTTAACAAAGTAATTACAGTAATTGTCTTTCCTGTGGGAGGAATAAAATGCTGTTTTTGTTTATAAAGTAAAAGGTTTATAAAAATCGAAAATGATTGTAATAAGTGAAAAATTTTGACAGCCTTTCCTTATCATCAATTTTCATATTATACATTGAATATAATTTTTTTAATTCCGGGAAAATAGGAATGGTAATTTTTTTTAATATTCATGTGCAACTGAGACGTTCAATTATTTAAAATTCTCATTAGGAAAAATAAGTAAAGAAAATATATCGTTGGAGCGCTTGGTTATAATTAAAATAGTACAATTACATTGATAGTTATTGAAATATAAAAATTTTTACGTATTCTCATTTTCTTTAGAATTGTAAAGCATTTCCTTAAAAATATACAATTTCAAAGAAAATTTATAAAAAAAAATTGTTAAACATCATAAAAAGACAATCGATGTCTAATTATATACACTATTAACTCATTTAAATTTATATCATGAAATAAATACATAAATTAATCATAAAAATTAAATCATTTTCATTAAATTACAAAGATTATTTATGAAGACTAGAATCACGACTAGAGTATTTATCTGTACAATGAGAGCTATAGTATTTGTATTGATATTTATTATATAATGATAGAAATACATATTTTAAGAAAAAGGCATGAGTAGTTAGTGAGTATGTTCCACTAGTAAGATTTATCTGCATTAATATTTTATATCATTTCTTTATTGTGGTTTCTGCTGCATTCATAAATGTTCCAAACAACTCAACATATGATACTAGCAAAATTATTCTTAACTATTAATGTTAGATGCCTATATACGTTTCCACAATCATAAACAAAATCTATTTTTTTCTGAAAATAGTATTTTATGTATTTTTTTACATATTTATAATTTTTTTATATTTATTTATATACATTTATATAAATAAATATTTATATATATTTATGTAAATTATATATATATATATATATATATATATATATATATATATATATTTATATGTTTATGTAATATTTATATATATTTAATGGAAATTTTCTTATTACTGAAAATCATTATAGACTTTTATCGTTATACACATTTTAGTATTATAGACGATATAGATCTATAGAAATTACTGCTCCCAGAACCGTCTTTGGTGCATTTTCGTTTTTTGGCGACATTTTACGTGAAAGAAAGGAGAGAAAAAAAGTAATCAGAAATGTTAATTTGCAATGAAAGCCGCCTTTGAATGGGAAAACTGATAAGAAAAAAAACTAACTATATTTATTTTTCTATATGGGCACATATTTAACTGAAATATCACAGAATAGGAGACAGACACATGTAAATCCTCTAGGGAACATCAGTAAAAATTTTTACGTGTAAAGCATTTCCTTAAAAACTCAATTGTTAAACATCATAAAAGACAATCGATGTCTAATTAAACATTAACTCATTTAAATTTATATCATGAAATGAATCATGAAAATTAAAAACTCATTGTACTGACGCACCCTTTGTGAACCATTGACCAAACTCAATGGTAAGACCGTATACTATTTAAATAATACGAATATAGTTAGTAAGTCAATTGTCTCTTTAAAACATAACAATTTAATGTCAAAATTACAATGTATAGCAATGAAACTGTCGTCAAAAAACATTTAATAGATTTGAAAAATAATATATATTTTTAGGTATAAAATATCAAAAAAATATTTACAATAGCTTCCCTAATTTGAAATATTTTCATATAAATTTTTTAACTGAAATGCTTTTAATAATTTTTGATGATTGGTATTTACTTAAAGAATGCATTAAATAGAATATTCAAAAGTCTCATTTCTGTTTTGCTTTTTATTTAATCTATTAAATATTTACTCTATTCAAATTGAAATGAACGGAAAAAAATCGAATGCATTAACTTCAAATGCTACGGTCATCGCATTCTAAATGGGAAATTAATTGAAATTCTCTTTTCAATAAAAAGTTTTTTTTATTTCTTTTGTAAGAGATCAATAGTGGATAAAAATTCTTTTAATTTGAGTTTATAATATTTATTTCAAAAGCATTTCAATTTGGCTAGCTATTTCAATATGTTTTATTCACTTATTCCCTGTTCTAAAAAAATTTGGTACGATTTTAAAAATTCAGTTTTCAGCATTGTTTTATTTCTCATTCTATTGTTCAATGCTATGAATTTATATTGACTTATTAAAATTAAATTTATTGTAAAAGACTAATTTTAGTATGTTGTATTATCAAGAATTGCTCAGCATATAATCTACTTACAGAGCATATAAGCTAATTAATTTATATTTTGTAGTACTGTCATAAATGATTATTTAAATAAAATATGTAATGTTACGTTATCAACTAATAAATTATTGTAAGACATTTGTTATAACATATGTTTTTAATAATATATATACACTCACTGCTCATAATTTAAAAAAGTAGAGTGAAATGCTAATTTCCGGAAGCCAATTTGAATTGGACAGGTTTCAATTCGTTTTGGAGTTAGATGCAAGTATGCAAATATGTTATAAGAAACAATCATTATACGTGAAGTCACAATCACGGTTTCGTGAGGAAAAAATATGAAAAAAATTCTAGACATATAAGACATTGTGAAGACATCATTGTGATTGGTAACAGAAGTTACATGTAAGTGCTGATAAATCATGTTTAAAACTTGTGTTTTGTCCCTCGCATACTTGATTTTTCAGGACAGTTGGGTTTCTATGACTTTCAGAAGACGAGTGGAATATTCTGAGCACACGGGATCATGTCGGGTGCTATGAAGCAAATCAATCAATCACAGATTTTGCTTTTCTTTGACTTACATCATTTAGTAATTTCATTATCTAAACAATTCCTAAATAGACGAACAGTTGTCCAAAGACCTGTAAGAGGTCGTTCAAGGGTTACGACCACTTATAAATTGATGTACTGTTGTTAAAGTCAATTGTTGTAAAACAAAGCGACCTCAACTCGTGTGAAATAATGGTATATTGTTGAATTGTCCATTTGTAAAACGATATAGGCTACTACAGTGGGCTGAAGGCTTCACATGAAAGAAGTGGACGATGTGGACTTATTGGGGCAAAGTTATGTTCAGTAATGAGTCGCAATTTGGCCTGCAAACAGATGCCAAGCCTTTAAGGATCTGGTTAGAAGAAGGCATACGCAATCGTCACCAGAACGTCACGCATTCAGAAATGGTAGCACCTTGGTGTGGTCAGGGGTTCAGTTGGGATATTACCCAAACCTGAAATTCTTTTTAAAGAATTTCTGTGATGGCTGTCCAGAATCGGCGTGTAGATCTAGACTCACACAGCGAAATTGTACCCTGCAGCAGTTGGTCCTGCTTTCGTTGAACATTTCGATGGTTGATCACTTCATGGAAAGCGTGACCACACGCAATAAACTTTATATGCAAGGGAAGGTATGCTCACATATCACATTAATGTCGGATTTATTTGTTTGTTTTGGATTTAGACATATTTTCATTAATGACTCCAATATGACTTCCTCTTATAATTCAAGTTGAATATTGTTATAATATAAGGTCCTTCACCATGTGGGACTTCTTTCATAACAGATAGTTTATTCTGGTCTGAAATTTCGACTTTATATTTCATGTGATTCCTCTGCCAAGAGATTGGACCATGTAGTTTAAACAGTTATTTACGTTATTACTTTGTTCCTTCAATTCATAAGAATGGTAAATGACAATATAATTTTCTTTCTTTCTTAGGAGCTACATAAAAAAGTTCCTTGAACAAGAATTACAGCATATAAGTGGGACTGAAGGTTTGTTCTAACCTGATATTTTGCATCCGAAATAAAGGTGATATGCCTTTTCCATGAAAGAAATGAAGGAACGTTTCGGGCTTGTCATTTCTCCTCATATATTGCAAATCTTATTAGCATAATTAACGCACTTACTTGGCATCACAGCTCTAAAACATTATGTTATGTTTAACTAAAGTGCAAATTTACTGCAATCATAACTCTTCACACAAAATACAGCGTACAACTAACATTTATCCCATTTTTATTTTTAATGTCAAGGCAGGAAACAAGCCACCAGCCAGAGTGGCGTCATCTAGTATTGATTAATTAGTACCGAAGGTTTTACTCAATACTAGCTATAAAACTTTTACAAATTAATTTCTTAGGAACCATGTCTCTAAATCATAATTATCCCAAATATGCGTAATATACATTTTAATACTTACACATTTCATATATATTCAATAAAGGAGGAACATATTTAATGCATGTCTTTTTATAAATGCTACTATATAATTTGTAAGTTATATTATATACATTTACATATTTCATTTTTCCCATACACTGAAGTGACAAAAGTCATGGGGATACCTCTTAATATTATATATATGGAATTACAAGTCGTTGGAAGTCTTCTCAGGAATTTTGAGCCATGCTGTCTCGATAGACGTCCATAATTGTGAAAGCGTTGATGGTATTTTGGGCACCAACAGACCTCTCGATGATGTCCCATAAATGCTCGATGGGATTCATGTCGGGCGATCTAGGTGGCCAGATCATTCGTTGGAATTGTCCGTGTTCTTCAAACCAATCGCGAACAGTTGTGGCCCGGTGACATGGCGCATTGACATCCATAAAAAATCCCATCGTTGTTTGGGTTTAAGTCCAAAATTAGTAAAAAATGACTATTTTCTTGAAAGAAAATTTGTGTGCTATTCAGTGTTAACGACAGAAACTACTTTTTATCAAGCATGAAACCATTTTGTACGAAGATACAAACTAAAACTGTCTACAGCTTCATATAATTAATATCCGTAAGTAAATTGAATTATGTTCATTAACCATTTGATACATAGTTTCCATTCGCCCTTTTCCTTACAAGAAAAAAAATACACCTAACAGGAATCTTAATAAAAACAAATCACGAACATTCCTGGGCATTGAATCTTTTCCAACAAATCTTATGTATTCACTGAAGTACCTTTTTTCCAGAAAGAATATCTGAAGAATTGATGTTGTAATGGAATATATGCTATTAAGTAGAAAAGAAATACATTAATATTAAGATGGTATAAGTGCCAAGTCGCTAATTTAAGCCGCTGGCTCACGTATCCGCTTTCATTAGTCATCCACCAACAAAGAACTTCTATTATCTCTGAATACAACAAGAAACTGCATGAGAATTCCCATGATTAAGATTACGCCGAAAGTAGCCCATTAATCACTGGCTTTATAAGCCAATTCTTAAGAGTGTAGGACCACCTGGTGCATCGAATAGAAAGCATTGAAAGCAGTCAGAAAATTAGGTTTAATACATATCGTTTAATTAGGAACGGATAAAAAATATAGGATTATGAGGTTAATTGATGGTTTGCTTGTTTTTAGTTATGAAATCATTATTTTTCTAAATAAAAATATTCAGCTGTTTTCTTAGAAATCACTAGATTTCTTTAGGCTAATCGATACAATTTTTCTTTTATAGTCGATACAACATAAGGAAAGAATATATGCATGTTAAAATTTATTTTTATTCCTGAAAGTTTTTAATGTCTCATTTCTACAACTAATGAAAATACTGCATACACAGCTATTACTTCAATATATATTATCAATTAACCTCATGATCCTATAAAAAATACAGGATCATGAGGTTAATTGATTGTTTTCCTGTTCTTAATTATGAAATAATTATTTTTCTAAATAAATATATTCGGCTATTTTCACAGATCGATACAATTTTTCTTTCATATTTAGATATAATATAGGGAAGGCATACATGCATGTTAAAATTTGTTTTTATTCCGGAAGCATATTAATATCTCATTTCTACACCTAATGAAAATACCGCATTAAAATACTAAGATCAAAAAGTACATAAAAGAAGGCGGTCAGAAAATTAGGTTTAATACATATCGTTTAATTAGGAACGTATAAAAAATATAGGATCATGTGGTTAATTGATAGTTTGCTTGTTCTTAGTTATGAAATAATTATTTTCATAAACAAAAATATTCAGCTATTTTCTTAGAAATCAACAGATTTCTTTACACAGATCAATACAATTTTTCCTTTACAGTCAGATACAACATATGGAACGCATATATGCATGATATAACTTTTTTTTTCTTGAAAGTTAATGCCTCATTTCTACAATGAATTGGAAATACTGCATTAAAATAATAAGATCAAAAAGTACATAAGTGAAAGCGGTCAGAAAATTAGGTTTAATACATGTCGTTTAATTAGAAACGAATAAAAAATATTGGGTCACGAAGTTAATTAATGGTTTGCTTGTTCTTAATTATGAAATAATTTATTTTTCTAAATAAAAATTTTCAGCTATTTTCCTAGTAATCACCAGATTTCTTTACACAGATTGTATATTCAGATACAACAAACGAAAGGAATATATGCATGCTAAAATTTATTTTTAATACCGAAACTTACTAATATATCATTTCTACAACTAATGAAAATACTGCATTAAAATACTCACCTAAAAATAATACATAAAAGATTAAATAAAAAATAAAATTATTTTGTTCGGTATAGTCTCTGTATAGTCAATATTTATTTCCATTTTTCACTATGCTGAAAAGTGTAAAATTTCATTAAT
The DNA here is from genome assembly GCA_021605075.1 of Caerostris darwini. Taxonomy (NCBI): domain Eukaryota; kingdom Metazoa; phylum Arthropoda; class Arachnida; order Araneae; family Araneidae; genus Caerostris; species Caerostris darwini. The sequence goes on from BPLQ01013518.1 coordinate 18,073, forward strand.
GTGGTATGCTCATTTTATCTAATTATAATTAATATCATTAATCTTAATCAATAAACAATTAAACTAAATTATGAATTTAAAATATATGTTTACTGAAGTATATTGAAATACATCTTTACTGTTTTCAATTGTGATTGCAAAAGATAGGAAGCTCGAAGAAAAAGAAAAAGATTCTCGAAGAAAAAGAAAAAAGATTCTCGAAGGAAAGGAAAGGAGGATCGAAGCAAAATTAAATGTAGCATTAAGTTATTCGAACATATATTAATATCAAAGCGATCATAAAAGACTAAATAATTATTTTGTTTTCATATTTTCTCATTGTAAAGTTAATATTTGTTTTCATTTTTTACTATGCTATACGTATAAAAGGCCATTAATTTGATATACTCATTTTATCTGAATATAATTAAAATCATTAGTCTTAATCAATAAACAATTAAACTAAAATATGAATTCACAGTATGTGTTTACTGAAATTACTGTTTATAATCTCAATTGAAAAAGAGAGGAAGATCGAAGAAAAAGAAAGATATTCTCGAAGGAAAAGAAAAAGTTTCTCGAAGAAAAAGAAAAAAATTCTCGAAGCTAAAGAAGAAAAGGAGACTCGAAGATAAGGGAAATGTAGCATTAAATTATTCGAACATAAATAGTATCAATAAGTATATTAATAAAAATATTTTTAAAATTTTATTTATGTTTTTTATTATATAATATCACCAAAATTCAATTAGTCGTTTAATTAAAAATTAAAAATTTAATAATAAATATTAATATCTCTGCCTTTGTATTGCCAGCTGCATTAGAAAAATAATACTAACATCTAATTAATATTTTACTAATTAAATATCCAATTAATAAATATTTATAATTAAAAATTAAATTTATAAAATTCAATTAATAATGATATCAAAATAGTTTTTAGGATTAAACAGAATGCAAAATATAACATTAGAGCACAGTTCATCATTTAATCAAATTAAAAAAAAAAATGTTTAGTTAGGATATATGTTTAAGAAAAAAATTCACTCATTCATATAAATTTATGTTTCAAATCAGCAAATGAGAAAATAAATTTATCATCATATTCAATTTTATCAATATTAAGTTTATTTTGTTTGATTTTATTAAACTCTGTAAAGGAAATATAATGATACTATTTAATTGTCTTCTTTTAAGAAAATAATGTTTCAAATGTTTCAAATTCATTTCAGATTTTATCTATCATGTTATCGTCAAAAAACAAAATAATTAGTATTGATATATAATAAATGGAAAGCATATTAACTTTCTTGAAAAATATATAATGATAAATTTAATTAGTTTAGCAATAAAATATTTTAAAGAATTAATATTGCATGCTCTAATATGTATTTAATTGTAATATTTTGTATTATTCTGCATTTAATGATAATCTGTTTTATTTAATTGCAATATTTTATATTAATCTGTATCATAAATATCATAAAATTTTATAATGGAGAAAGAGTTATAAATCTAATGAAGTGATTTTTTTTTCTTTATCATATTAAGACTGCAATTTTAAGACGAATTAGTATTGATATAAAATAAATGAGAAGCATATTAACATTCTTGAAAAATATATAACGATAAATTTAATGAAGCAATTAGTTTAAGTAATAAAATATTTAAAATAAATAACATTGTAAAGCATTGATATGCATTTAATTGCAATGTTTTATATTAATCTGCATTTAATATTAATCTGCATTATTTAATTGTAATGTTTTATATTAATCTGCATCATTTAATGCTAATGTTTTATATATTAATCTACATTTAATGTTAATCTGCATTATAAATATCATAAACATTTGAAATGGTTAAAGAGTTATAAATGTAATGAAGTGATTTCTTTTCTATCATATTAAGACGGCAATTTTAAAAGTCCATTTGGAAAACACTTTGATTTTGCAAAGAAATGAAATTCTGAACAGAACATTTCGTAAGGTCGTTCTTAACCAGTTAAATGGCGGAAATAAGCATAAATCACTAGAATAACGTTCAACAAATTCAAGTTACAGCCTATCTACGTTTCTCAGATTTTGTGGCATAATGTATTAGAAATGCTCATAGAAGCTATAGAAGAGTTCAAATGGTTCGCAAAATAGCGATTTACCAATGACAGTTTTAAGACGGTTCTTTATCGCTGGCAGATAGAGCACAACGATGTGTGCGATTCGAACATCGCAAATAAATTCTCGTAAAAGTAGGCGTTTGATTTCTGATGTTATTCCGGCCAAAATCACATTTCGGAATAGATCTTTTACAAATGTCATGCTATAAGAAAGTCTTACACACGAAAATTTTCTTTTCTTTTCACTTAAAACCCTTCTTCTTTTGCAAAACTGTTTTATTGAAATTCGTATTGTTCTTTTTTTCAAGTTATTTTTAAAATTATTTAAATTAAAATTTGAGATTTAACTTTTTTTATTAATAGTAGTAGATATGCCCGGCTTTTCTTGGCTTCAGTTAGTTATATATTTTAATTATAATATTTTAATATAATATTATATATGTTAATATGTATAACTTAATATACATCTTAATTACAAAAAAAACAGAAATATAATTAAGGAACAAAATTAAAATCTACAAGGATAACAAAAAGGTAACAAAGATCAACAAAAACTACAAAGATAACAAAAAGGTAACAACGATCAACAAAAACTACAATGGCAACAAAGAAGATAACAAGGATCAACAAAAACTACAAAGATAATAAAAATATATCAAAGATCAACAAAAATTACAAAGAAAACAAAAAGATAACAGAGATCAACAAAAACTACAAGTATAACAGAAAGATAATAAAGATCAACAAAAACTATAAAGATAACAAAAATATAACAAAGATCAACTAAAACTACAAAGATGCACAAGGAAAAATTTTAATTGAAAATATGATCCTAAAATAACGTTAAACGTAACATTTTGTCATTTGAAAACATAGAAAGCCTAACATAACCCTTTAAAAATCGGACATGGGTTTGGTGACATATCAATGAGCATAGACAGTGAGTGCACCATGTCACCAGATGGGATTAGGAGCAAAATACTTCATACTTAAAAAATAAGGTTTGGGATTTATTAAAAATAAATAAATAATAATGAAAATCTAACAATTTCTCAAGATTTTTTCCGGTGAAGAAGATAAAAACAATAATATAACCAGGGAAAAAATTAGATTTCTGAATGTATTTTATAATTATTTAAATAACAGTAAATAATTAGTTTAATAATAATTTATAATTATTAGTGCTGCCTTATAATTGTGCGACACACAGTCGTTCATCCATATATATGCATAGACAAAATATATTTCTTTTTATCAATGTTTTATGTATAATTTTTTTATTACTTAATTATAGTTCTAAGTTTATGCAAAACTTTACTAGGAATATATCTTCTCTTCATTGGCGCAACAGCCTCATGGTAGGACAAAGACTATTAATATATTTTTTCTTTGATTAGTATCTATTGCTAAATGATATAATAAGGTTTTTATCTTTTAAATTATAAAGAAATTAATTAAATGAAAAAAATAAATAAACAATTAATGTACTACAAAGTTTAAAAATTGCAATGCAAAAAAACATAATAAAAATTACATTTTTTTTTCTTACATCAAGGCTTTATGTTACACAAATATATGGCACAAACAGTGCACCGAATATTGTACAAAAATAAAAGTTTCCGGAAGAACTGTGGAAGAATACTCGAAAAACTTCTGCCAGACAGCTTGAGTGTTGATCTTAGGTACTTACATGGGCTATGACAATCACAGTTGTGTCTCCGAAATATTGAGCAAACAGTGATGTCAGAGAATTCGAACCTATTAACTTAAGAACAACTTAGTACACGTAGATAGGAAGGATTATAACATTTTTTTATGTATTTATCGGTTTGACTCCATTATGTACTTCGTGTTCCGGCATGAAGAGCTAGATCATCAACGCAGAAGATGATTCCGCGATTGGAGCAGATCACCAAACAGCGAAATTTTATTAAATTCGATCGATTAAATTTTGACTTATGATTCGATTTCAATTTCAATTTTATTTCAAAGGAAGGAACAGAATTTAATAGATTTGATACATAAAATTTTTTTTTACGACTTCCATAATTTTTTTTTATGAGTAGTATTTTAAAAATTGAATATTCCTAAATATTTACATAAAATACTAAATTTTGATTCTAAATTATGGTTATTTAAACTAATTATTCTGCTAATATAGCGTTTGGACGCTATATTAGCACAATTATTGCACATTTAAGGATACACATGTAACCTATTTTAGACAAACGTCGCAAAAAACGAAACTTTAAATTACTTATTTTTCCTGGCATAAATGTTTCATATCTTTTATAGTACGTTCTATAGAGAAGTTCATTGCGAGTATACAATATATTTTTTATTGCATATCTTTTTATAGCAATTTGTCTTTCTTTTCAGAGAATTTTGCAGTTTTTTTCTTTACTTTTGAGATATTTTCATAAATTCCAATGCCATTCAAAAAATTTAATGAGCTGTGTTTTTCTTTTATTAATAACATGTATAAAATGTAATGCTCTTTTACATTGTTTTCACAACATTTTGTAACTCGTGTAATTTTATACATACATATATATATATATATATTTCCATTTTCGCTTTTATTCTCTTAGTTAGGTTATTATAAGTGCAGAAATAAATTTGTATTCATTTCTGGGTATGATACAATTATTTGATCTTTAATGATTTAATAAAATTGTTATTGAAGTTAGAAAATATTTTTAATTGTTAAAAGTTTAACGCTATATTTTTGATAAGAACTTTAATTTCAAAACATACCTTATAGCAAACTTCAGAAAATATATGCTACAGCCAAAAACTTGTGTTTAAAAAATTTTAGAAAAAGAAACAATTAACATTAGGGTACCAAAAATCTTCGAAAGATTACATTTTCAAGCGTAGAATAATCAATAACAGTAATAAAAAAAGATCTAATGAATTTCTTCCATCTCCAAAAAAGTATTTCGGTCACTTCTACTTCTTTATTTTCAATGCATGAATCCGAAAGAAAAAAATCAATATTGCCGTATGTGACCAGTTTGTTTAAAATATATGCCGAATAGATGAAAGTTATGCAAACGATATAAAATGCAAAATGGATAATGGCTGAGAAGTGTGTAGAGAATTTCAAATGCGTTATACTTTATGGTCGGTACTTGGAAATTTTGCTGCGGTAGTGCTTAGGGCACTTTGAAAAAGCACGAGCAGGTGTAATACAGAGTTTTGGTGTTTGAAAGGAATAGAAAATGTAAATCAAGTAATTCGATTTCTGAAGAATTCTCTGAATAGATCAGTGATTTCGTGTTAGGTTCATTGCCACAAATTTCAAATATGTTGTTGTCATATGAATGAAATTTTGTTTATGCAGTTAAGAAAAAATATGGTAAAATATGGTATTGCAAAAATCTATGGAGATTAAATACATTTAGAAATATTATTAATATATATATTAGCAGTTAAGGAGAAACTCTTAAAATTATCTACAAAATTCCTTTTCAATACAGGACAAAAAAGAAGTCGTTAAATAGTAGAAAAAAAAATATTTTCATTGTATTTTTATTGAACTTTGGGCCTCGGTGCAACAAGTTTCGGTTTCGAGACCGGTTGCCATATATGTTTGTAGTGATTCGGAATCCACTTTTAAACCATATGTCACTTTCTAATATGACTGTAATAAGTTGGGCGTAGTAAAAAGAAAACATCACTTGTTCCGGAATTTGCCATTAGGTAGACGGCCTTGGACCACTTTGGGGCTGTTGCGCCGTTGAAAAAAAAAGAAGTTTATATTGACATCGCAGTGAAATATATGGGCCCAATAAGCAACATAACATTTATTAATTTTTAAGTAGAATATATTGTTTTAAATAAACACATCAATTACAAGTAGTTAAAAAGTCATATTGAGGCATCAAATTGATTAATCCAAATCATACACAAAAGAACTATTATTGTTTTCGAAAGCTAAGCGGTTTGACAGATGCCGTTTGCTTCTAGAATGACAGATATGTAGCAATTAAGCATTACTCAGAGTGCAATGCAGTTGGTTTGCTACAAGGCACATGCATTGTACCATCACATCTTCGAACAAATTTCATAAGAGGGACATTTGGGCTTCACAAACCATTTTCTAGAGCCCAAAGGAAGGACATTTCGTCTTGTTGATTTATATTGCCTACCCATGGCAACGATTCGCAGCTTCAGAATTTCAAACTTGATTTATTTAATTCCTAAACTCATTGTGATGTCCACCAAGCAATTTTAAAGGCTTACTATAACTTTCATGAGGATCCATAGGAAATATAATATATATTTCAAAAATTCTTTTCACCACTAAATTTATTTTGTAAAACTACCAATTGAGCTTTTACCATGTTTTGCAACATTTTATTCTATACTGATTTTTAAAACTGTTTTGGAATTAAATTATTTATAAAAATATACTTATTATGTAATATAAAACTTATTGAATTTTTACAACATATTCCATTTGTAGTGCAGAATACTAACAATTAAAATTTGATTAATTTTTATACATAGCTATAGTATAATAATATATATATATAATAATATGCATATAAATAGTAGTATATATAGTTATATTTTAATAATTATAATTTAAAAATTATGTATAGCTATCGTATATTTTAGATTTATGAAAAAGTAATATTTCTTTTGTATTGTGAGAGGCCGACTGCCTGCTGGCAGATTTCGAGACAGAAGTTTTCCATTTACGGGTAGGATTGTCAGCCGTACGCTCATTTATTAGACAGGGAGAAAATTTGTAGCGCCGGGATGTTTAAAGATTTTCAGTGCCTCCACATATATTATTAAATAATTTAGTGAATTTCAGTGTCTTCAGCATACTTGAACATTCTGTTAAATTTTTTTGGAACTAATTAGAAAATGAAAGTTATAAGCCAAACTCATACAGAGGAGGCCATTTTTAAGGCTTTTTTATTCAAATAGATTGTGATTTTTAGTTCTTTGTCCATATGCTGTTTGGCTTTTTTCTTTGTGGCTCTAAATTTACTGTAGTTTAGTCTTCTCTTTTCCTTTGTACACACACACACACACACAAATATATATATATATATACATCGTGTGTGTTTCTGTCTTTCTCTATGGTTTCTTTAACTCAGTTTTAAAATTTCATACGGAGAATTTATCTCTTTCAAAAAAAATATCAAACGAAAAACAATGAAACGTTTATAATGACAAGCATCATAATTAGAGAATGATTTATTCCACTTGTAATCCCAAGTAAAATAGCAACTATTGCTCAACATTTCGACGAGTTATAGATTGCACTGTTAAACATTCATTGCGTTCCTACATATAACAGATTATGTGCACATAAACTACAGAATTTCCAAAAAGAATAATCAGCCTTCAGCAAACAACATAAAAATTGTAATAGGAGGAATCAAGCCGAAGTTCACGACTTTTCTGACACCCTAATCTTAGGGGTCAGATGCTGTAACCGGGTCTCGCGCTCGAACCCTCAAGTGACCCCTGTATCATCAAAAAGGTCATCTTTTCGCATCTGCCTCAAACCGTTGTATCAAAAAGTGCATTTGTACAATAAGAACGTGCACACGAAAGTCGTGAGTTCTTATTGGTTCACGCCGAATTTTTCATCCACCAATCCAGAGAAGGTCGTAGAAGGTACTACGGCTGAAAAACAAAAATAAAACAGAGGATTCGAACCCGGATGCAAAAATATATCGTGACAACTGGTCCATGAGTGTCGTGCGTCATATGATTTTCTTTTTGAATAATTGCGAAACGTGACGATTTACTTTCTCTTTCTATATCCTGCAGCATAGCAATTTGTTTGTGTATGAGGATTGGAATAAAAGAAAGTTATGAATTTAGTTTACTTAATCCCTGAAATTTCTTATAAAAGAGGGAAACAAAACGTGTATTATATTATTTCACAAATAGTATTTAATGGACTAAGCGCACAGTATAAAATATACTTCTCCAACTTATAAAAATAATATCAACAACAATAATATCTCTTATGCTGAGTAATTACATAAATGAGTTTATTATTTTGTTAAATGATTAAGTTAAAAGGAATTCGCCTTGCAATTTTTTGTGTAGTGTAGAAAATCTTCGTATATCAAGTGAATAAAGCTAAGGAAGGAATTAAAGAATGGTAATATGTATTTCTACTCCAATTTTTGGAGAATTCTAAATTTATTTTATATGTGTCTAGTGAATATTTAAGAGTAAGGAATTAACTATCTTGCAGTGATGATTACATTCCCCAAAAAAAAAAAATGTTTTAAAGAATTATTATGTTAAATAAGAAAAATAAAAACGCCATAACATTTATTGAATTTGTTTCGCAAGTCAATGAATAACTCCATTTCATCTTCTGCATAATAAATTTCGAATGTGATAGGAAAAAATAAATTAGGAAATGTGCTTTCTTCTTATTTTTTTTTTTTTTGAAAGAAAGCCTTTATTCAACATTTGATATTAACAAAAAAAAAAATTGGTATGCTTCTCAAACTTGATGTTATTAAGTATATTAAAGAAAGACTGCATGGTCTTGCATAGCTAAAATTGAAATTTTCATTAAAAATTCTTTTTTTAATAAAAATGCAGTCAGCTTTATCAAAATAAAGGGCTTAATGCTCAAGGAAAATGCTTTAAAAATTAATTAGTAAATATATAAATAACTAATAAATATATATGTATAGGAATAAGTATGTATAGGAAAGATAAACAGTAAATTATTTAATTCATAAGGAGACCAAGAAAAATATTAAAAATACCTGCCACTTTCAAAGTAATTCTTGATCAAGAATTTCTAATAAATTATATTTTAACTTGCTCAAAATTTAAGAATTTGGTATAGATAATACTGAGAAATAATACTTTTTTTAATTAGGTGAAAGACTGTTTAAAGTTTCATAATTTACAACATTTTAAAATCATTTAAATATATCTTTATTCCATTAAAATTCCTTCATTTATTCAGATATATTCATTTATTTAACATATTGTCAATACATTAGCAATAGCAAACTATTCAAGACCACTTTCCTGTGGTAAAAAGTTAATTAAAATTTCTAGACAATTTATATTAGGTGAAAAATAATTTTACCATTCCCATACATTTGAATAGATACAGCTATCTTCATGAAGCCGAATTTTCCTTTAACCAAACATTACAATTGCCTTAACCAAATAAGATAAATATTAGTTTATTGGTTTCTGAAATTTGAGATACTCCCTTACTCTTTTGTGAATTCTGATTGGTATTTGCTTTGTTTAACTTTAACCGCAGACTGCATAATATAATTAGCGTTGAATTCATAGTAAAAATTATGCGGTTTATACAAGATTTTATTTTATATACTCCAAAAGCTAATTTTTATGTATTTTGGAAAGAGACGAAATCAATATCTAAATACAACGAATACAGGGGTTAAATTTTAACATTTGCAATATGTTATTCCTATGTTAAAATTTCATTAAAATAATGTTATTAAAACGTTAAAGAATATTACACAATAAAATTTTCATAATCACAATACCACACAATGAAAATTTTCTTTTAAACGAATGATTAAACTTTTTTATATTATTAGAGAGTTTTTGCATAACGTTTTTTTATCGTCCGATTTTTTTTTAACGCGCATGCTCATAAGAAACATTGTACCTATTGCGCATGCTTATCTGTAATACTGCACTACTGAGTTATTCCTATGAGCATGCGTTCTAGGAAAAAAAAATATTGGACGATAAAAAAAACGTTATGCAAAAACTCTCTATTGTCACCCCTCCCCCTCAGTATTTTTCACCCTAATGTTTTTTATCTTTTATTGTGATATTAAAGTTGATTTTTTTTTTTCATTTTTTATAAGATTTACAGTTCGTTTTTAAATTACTATTTAAAACTTAAGCTTTCTGATATTTAGCTACAAAGAAAAAAAAAAATTGTTTTAGCTTCTTATCGAACAATGTGTATACTGCAATATGACGATTACAAATAAATGTTGCTTTTTTTTTTAATGAAAAATAACTAAACAAAATTAATGTTTTTACTGAAATAACAAATATTTTTTTATGAAAACAACGATAAACAATAATTATTAAATATTTAAATTTAACTGAATTGTTGTATTAAGATTTTGTCACTTTTTAGAGAACATAAAAAGTTGGCTTTTGGCATTAATAAAAACAGTCTAAAATTAATAATTTCAAACTAAGAATTAAATCCCTATAACAATAATTAAATAATTAATTGCATAAACTATAATTTTTTTTACTGAAATAATAATTTAATGACATGAGAAATCTATATAGCAAGAGACTCATAGCGTTAAGAAACTTCTATGGCGATATGTCGTCAGAAGTACATTTCTATGACCATCTCTATCTGAATCTATAGAGATGGTCTTAGGTGGTGCTGTATCTGGTAAGCACCTGTATGCAAATAAATATTACAGCAGATGGTAAATATTTTGCTAATAATATGAAAGAAAACTTCGAAGGCATTAAACAAAGAGTCCCTCTGTGTTAATACACGCTAGATGCTATCATGATTCTTAACCAGTCATAACGTGCATAGTTAGCATGCAGGACGGCTCAGATTCCATTCTGGTCTACCATCTGTTGTAGTCACTACTTTAAGAAGGAGATTCAAAGACGATTGTTTCAGCAATCAAGCAACATTCGTTGGAAATTTTTGGATTTTATCTCTTACCGTTAAATGTGGCACAGTTAACCTTAGAAATCATTCTTATTGGTAAAATTCCTCCCTTAGTAACCTACCGGTGGCCTGTTCCAAATGGAGCACAAAGCCCTATGTACCAAAATGAATAAATTAATTATTAATTAAAATAAATAAATAAAAAATAAAAAATAGGCAAATGAACGAAGATTCGATTACCTGTTTGTTTGTTTCATTTTAGTACCTGCTTCAGAACTGGGAGAGTATCGATTCAGATTTCATTCATTGGGAAATTTTCACCTACAATTGGGCTAGCAAGTGGGAAGTTTCCATATGATACGCTATTGATGTGGAATTATTTACGGCTCAGTTCGTCCTGGTGGTGCATGGTGAATATAGGATACTTTCCAGAAAAACAAAGTGAAGAAAAAAAAACTAATGACATATAAAAGTAAATCTTCGACGTAAAAAAGAAATAAAGCATGTGAGACAAACATTTTCGACTTCTTGCCAATTTGACCCCTTTTACCTTACATAATTTTTTCCTTATTAATACACAATTTTTTTCTTTCGCCTAAAAATTTATATATTTGGTTCAAATGTAATAGGTACCTTAGGAATTATAAAGTTAAGTAAAACATTCTATTTTGTTATTTAAATTTTCTCTGTATTTTGGTAGATGATAAGTAACAGCATTAAACAAAGCTTATGTTTCTATTCTGAAAAAGACCAGCAAAACTTTTATTAAAATGCAGTAATTTTACTAATTTGATAATTAGCATTACTAATTTTACACAATATGACATATTAAATAATAATAAAAAACACATTTTGTTCAATGGATAAAAATTAAAAGACTTTTTTACCTGCTTTAGCAATCAATTATGCAGTTCTGTTCAGATGTAAATTAAATGTTAAAAAGCAAACAGAAAAAATAAAATAAAATAAACGTTAAATAAATAATGTCGAAAAATCTCTTTATACGCTTCATCGATAAAATAATAATAACAGCACACTCCCAATAAAGAAATCTAATAAACTAAATTATATTTTTTCTCTTCGAGAACTTTTGCAAAAATTACTAAGATATGTGAACAAACTTGAATTATTTATTTAACGCAGCTCTCAAGAGAAATTCTTTTTAGCATATGTCATCAATAATCACCTTTAACCCCAAAGGGTGCAAAAACAAATCGGAATGAAATGAGGAACAAACTAAATAATACAAAATAGAAATTCCTAAATACTTCGACACAAATCTTCCTTCCCATAGGGATTAAGTATAACTTCGTTTAAAATCATTTTAGATACAAGAATAACACAATATATAAAAAGAAAAGAAAAAAAATTAGAAAATTGCACAAGAAACCATCTAAATTTTACCTTGGTCACATTTAATCCCTGGAGAGATATGCTTCGTCTTCTCTAACTGATATATTATGCTTTTAAAAATTGGATCAAGCTATTATGCTAGTTTCAATCTCAGCAAAGACAATGAGCAAAAATCTTAATGGTATTTTCCTTTATTTTTTTTTTTTTTTTACCCTTGCCTTTCCACCGCTGATATCTTTTTAGAGATTTATCAGACGGAATTTATTTCTAAATGAGGCGCTAGAGAGTAGGGCTTGATGTTGTGCACTTTCAAAATTGATAAAAAAAATAATAATAAAAAATAATAGAGAGAGAAAGAGGGGAGGTAGGAATGTAAATGGAGGGTTTAAAATCTTCTGCATAGGAAATCCACCAAGAATTGGAATAGAAGATCATTTTCATCTGATTAAAGTTTTGCATGGTTTCTCAATTCAGTAAGAAGTCTTTTTGGATTCATCTGGGATGAATTCCGTTTATGAATAAACATTAAAAGCTGTTTGGTCTCATTGAAATTCGAGAGGAGGTTTGGCCCAAATTACTTAAACCTTTTGCTTTGAGAAATAACTCCCTAAAGGTAATGTTTTAATATTTAATTGATACATGGAGAATTAGTACTTTTTTTAATGCGTCTGATATTTATTTTTTTTCGTGATAGAGAATAAATTATTATAGAAAGCCTGTTTTTATTGATTTATCCAAATCTCAAAGTTTTGCCCTTTCCTGCTTTTTTAATTAATAATTAAACAATGCACCTGAACAAAATAAAATTATTATCCTTTTGAATTTTCATTTTTAAAAATTTAACATACTTTCATATTAATTGAAAAATGCCCTTCAATTGAGTTCTCATTATCTAAGTAAATATAAACCAAACTCGCCTCGGATAAGCAAAAGTCGTTGATAAATAGAATCTTACATAAATCCCCACTAAATAAGGATATAAAACATAAAATTCCCACACCTCAGAAAATAATGCTTCGGTATAAATTCTGAAAAAGACCAACAAAACTTTTATTAAAATGCAGTAATTTTACTAATTTTATAATTAGCATTACTAATTTTATACTATACAACATATTAAACAACAATAAAAAACTAATTTATTTAAATGGATAAAAATTAACGAATTTTCTGAAATTTTTTCAAGAATTGCCCCAGCTGCAGCCAATCAATTATGCAGTTCTGTTCAGATTTAAATTAAATGTTAAAAACAAAGAAAAAACAATATCATAAAATAAACGTTAAATATTGAAAAATCTCTTTATACGCTACATCGATAAAATAATAATAACAGCACACTCACAATAAAGAAATCTAATGAACGAAATTGTATTTCTTCTCTTCGACAAGTTTTGCAAACATTACTAACATATGTGAAAAATCTTGAATTATTTATTTAACGCAGCTCTCAGGAGACACTCTTTTAGCATTTGTCATCAATAATCACCTTTAACCCCAAAGCGTACAAGAAGAAATGGGAATGAAATGAGGAACAAACCAGATAATAGAAAATAGAAATTCCTAAATACTTGGACATAAATCTTCCTTCCCATAGGAATTAAGTATAACTTCTTTTAATATCATTTCAGATACAAGAACATCTCAATATATAAAAAAAAAAAAAAAAAATTAGAAAATTGCACAAGAAACCATCTAAATTTTACCTTGGTCACATTTAATCCCACGAGAGATATGCTTCCACTTCTCGAACTGAAATATTATGCTTTTAAAAATTGGATCAAGTTATTATGCTAGTTTCAATCTCAACAAAAGACAATGAGCAGAAATCTTAATGGTATTTTCCTTTAATTTATATATATATTTTTTTACCCTTGCCTTTCTACCTCTGATATCTTTTTTTGAGATTTATCAGACGGGATTTATTTCTAAATGAGGCGCTAGAGAGTAAGACTTGATGTTGTACACTTTCAAAATTGATAAAATAAAAAATAATAATAAAAAAGAGTAGAGAGGGCGAGAGGAGTAGGAATGTAAATGGAGGGTTTAAAATCTTCTGCATAGGAAATCCACCAAGAATTGGAATAAAAGATTATTTTCGTCTGATTAAAGTTTTGGATGGTTTCTCAATTCAGTAAGAAGTCTTTCTGGATTCATCTGGGATGAATTCCGTTTATGAATAAACATTAAAAACGGTCTGGTCTCATTGAAATTCGAGAGGAGGTTTGGCCCCAATTTTCCTTTGAGAACTAAGTCCCTGAAGGCTATGTTTTAATATTTAATTGATACATTTAGAATAAAATATATATATATATATATATTTTTTAATGCATCTATTTTTTTTTTTTTTTGTAATAGAGAATAAATTATTGAACAAAGCCTGTTTTTATTAATTCACCCAAATTTCAAAGTTTTGCACTTTGCTCCTTTTTTAATTAATAAGTAAACAATGCACCTCAGCAAAATAAAATTATTATTATTTTCAATTTTATTTTGTATTTTCAATTTTATTTTTTTATTTAAATTTTTCCTGTGTTTTTGGTAAGTAATAAGTAACAGCATTAAACAATGCTTAAGGTTTCCATCCTGAAAAAAACCAACAAGACTTTTATTAAAACGTAGTAGTCTTACTAATGTTATAATTAGATTATTAATTTTCCACAATGCAACACATTAAATAACGATAAAAAAAACTCATTTCGTTCAATGAGGGAAAAATAAATGAATTTTTTGAAAATCTTTCAAGAAATGCCCCAGTTTCAGCAATTAATTATGCAGTTATGTTCGAATGTAAATTAAATGTTCAAAGTCAAAAAAATAATTAAACATAATAAAATAAACATTAAATAAATAATGTCGAAAAATCTCTTTATACGTTGCACTGATAAAATAATAATAACACTATACTCCCAATAAAGAAATCTAATGAACTAAATATTCTCCTCAAGAACTTTTGAAAAAATTACTAATGTACGTGAACAATCTTGAATTATTTATTTAACTCAGCTCCCAGGAGAAACTTTTTTAGCATATGTCATCAATAATCACCTTTAACCCCAAAGCGTACAAGAAGAAATGGGAATGAAATGAGGAACAAACCAGATAATAGAAAATAGAAATTCCTAAATACTTGGACATAAATCTTCCTTCCCATAGGAATTAAGTATAACTTCTTTTAATATCATTTCAGATACAAGAACATCTCAATATATAAAAAAAAAAAAAAAAAAAAAAATTAGAAAATTGCACAAGAAACCATCTAAATTTTACCTTGGTCACATTTAATCCCACGAGAGATATGCTTCCACTTCTCTAACTGAAATATTATGCTTTTAAAAATTGGATCAAGTTATTATGCTAGTTTCAATCTCAGCAAAAGTCAATGAGCAGAAATCTTAATGGTATTTTCCTTTATTTCATTTTTTTCCTCTTGCCTTTCCACCTCTGATATCTTTTTTGAGATTTATCAGACGGGATTTATTTCTAAATGAGGCGCTAGAGAGTAAGGCTTGACGTTGTGCACTTTCAAAATTAATAAAAAATAAAAAGTAATAATAAAAAAGAGTGGAGAGAGAGAGGAGTAGGAATGTAAATGGAGGGTTTAAAATCTTCTGCATAGGAAATCCACCAAAAATTGGAATAAAAGATTATTTTCGTCTGATTAAAGTTTTGGATGGTTTCTCAATTCAGTAAGAAGTCTTTCTGGATTCATCTGGGATGAATTCCGTTTATGAATAAACATTAAAAACGATCTGGTCTCATTGAAATTCGAGAGGAGGTTTGGCCCAAATTACTTAAACATTTTGCTTTGAGAACTAACTCCCTAAAGTCATGTTTTAATATTTAATTGATACATGGAGAATAAGTACTTTTTTTAAAGCGTCTAATAATTTTTTTTTGTAATGAAGAACAAATTATTACATAAAGCATGTTTTTATTAATTCATCCACATTTCAAAGTTTTGCCCTTGCTCCTTTTTTAATTAATAATTAAACAATGCAATTGAAAAAAATAAAATTATTATTATTTTCAATTTTATTTTGTATTATTTTCGATTTTATTTTTTTATTTAAATTTTTCCTGTACATTGGTAGATGATAAGTAATTTCATTAAACAATGCTTCGGTTTCTATTCTGAAAAAGACAAACAAGACTTTTATTAAAATGTAGTAATTTTACTAATACTAATTTTTCTAATGTTATAATTAGATTACTAAGTTTACACAATACAACACATTAAATAATAAAAAAAGACAATTTCTTTCAATGGGTGAAAAATAAATGGATTTTTTGAAAATCTTTCAAGAAATGTCCCAGTTTCAGCAATTAATTATGCAGTTATGTTCAAATGTAAATTAAATGTTAAAAGGCAAAAAAAAATAATAATAAATAAATAAATAAAATAAACATCAAATAAATAATGTCGAAAAATCTCTTTATACTCTACTTATAATAATAATACTACACTACCAATAAACAAATCTAATGAACTAAATTGAATTTTTTCTCTTCGGGAATTTTTGCTAAAACTACTAATGTATGTGAACAATCTTGAATTATTTATTTAACATAGCTCACAGGAGAAACTTTTTAACATATGTCATCAATAATCAACTACAACACCAAAGCGTCCAGAAACAAATGTGAATAAAATGAGGAACAAACTGAATAATAAAAAATAGAAATTCCTAAATGCTTGGACACAAATCTTCCTTCCCATAGGGATTAAGCATAACTTCTTTTAATATCAATTTAGATACAAGAACACCTCAATATAAAAAAAAAATTAGAAAATTGCACAAGAAACCATCTAAATTTTACCTTGGTCACATTTAATCCAGCGAAAGATATGCTCCCTCTTCTCTAACTGATATATTATGCTTTTAAAAATTGGATCAAGCTATTATGCTAGTTTCAATCTCAGCAAAAGACAATGAGCAGAAATCTTAATGGTATTTTCCTTTATTTTATTTTTTTTTTTTTACCTCTTGCCTTTCCACCGCTGATATCTTTTTTGAGATTTATCAGATGGGATTTATTTCTAAATGAGGCGCTAGAGAGTAAGGGTTTGATGTTGTGCACTTTCAAAATTGATAAAAAAAATAATAAAAATAAAAAAGAGTGTAGAAAGAGGGGGAGTAGGAATGTAAATGGAAGGTTTAAAATCTTCTGCATAGGAAATCCACCAAGAATTGGAATAAAAGATCATTTTCATCTGATTAAAGTTTTGCATGGTTTCTCAATTCAGTAAGAAGTCTTTTTGGATTCAGCTGGGATGAATTCCGTTTATGAATAAACATTAAAAACAGTTTGGTCTCATTGAAATTCAAGAGGAGGTTTGGGCCAAATTACTTAAACATTTTGTTTTGAGAACTGACTCCCTAAAGGTCATGTTTTAATATTTAGTTGATGCATGGAGAAAAGCACTTTTTTAATGCATCTAATATTTTTTTCGTAATGAAGAATAAATTATTGTACAAAGCATATTTTTATTAATTCATCCATTTTTTGCAGTTTTGCACCTCGTTCTTCTTTTTATTAATAATTAAGTAATGTTCCTCAACAAAATAAAATTATTATCCTTTCAAATTTTATTTTTTAAAAATTTAACGTTTTTCACATTAATTGAAAAATGCTATACAATTGAGTTTCCAATATCCAAGTTAATATGAACCGCACTCATGTAGGATAAGCAAAAATCTCGGATAAACCGAATGTTACATAAATCGTCACTAAATAAAAAGATAAAATATAAATTTATGTAAATTTTTTTTATTTTTATCTTATTACAACTATTTACAGTCCTTATGATGTACATTTCCAATGCTTACATTCTGGGAAATGTAATTGTTCATTTGAAAAAGTGTTTGATAGATTTTATTTGTGAAATTGTAAAGAGTTTTCTATCTGCAATGTTACGCCATTGTATATGTGTCATCACTATTTTAGGTACGGCGCTCAATGAATTTAATAATTTTTTTTTGATAGATTTTAGACCTTTGGGTTGTGCCGCTTTCTTCTGAGGGACATTATTTTATCGTCCCTGATCTATTGTTCTGGTCTTCAACCCTGTTTGCAATCATGCCATCTGCAATTTCTTGGCGTAATTCACTTTGCAAAATCTTCTTCAACCGTTGCTTCATAAAGAGGAATTTTTTTTTGTGTCAAGCTCAGCGTAACAGCATGTGTAATGTGTAGCATGTGTAACAGCAGACCTTTGTGTCATAAGATTCGTCATCACCAGTGACAAGAATAAACGAGAAGTAATCAGTCTTCATTAATTAGAAGAATGCACATCCCTTTCCCTTCAAAAGTAGGAAAGATACAAAAAAAAAAATGTCCTTGTTTCTATTCCACTTTCCAAACGAACATGCACTGCTGAAGCTGGAATGGCAGAAAGAGAAGTCATACAAGTATTCTGGCCAGAATGGAAAAAAAAAAAACCCATGAAAATTTCTTTTTTTGTTCACTAACTCGCGGCAACATGGTTAACCTTGGGTTGGGTATTAAAAACTGTTTTTCAATATTTTCCGTTGTTTTTTAATATACATTTTTATACTGTCTTTTAATGCCAAATCACGTGAAATAAAAATGCAAGAAAATCTGGAATAATTTATGGCTTAAATATTCATTTCTTGGTTCTCGATATTTTAATTGTTAAAGCAGTTTTAAATAATTCATACAATATATACATATAAATTTATTATTTTTTTATTTCATTATATGGATTAATATTAATGAAATTATCATTTATTGGGACATTTGAGATATGCATTTATTGCCTATTTTTTCCCCTCTCTCCTTCTCAATTATCCCTTTTCTGCATCTTGCAAAAAAATATTCTAAAACCAAGCTTTCATTAAGTTAATCTTTCATTTTTCGCACTTTAATTTAATAGCTCGGATTACCGTGGGTTGAAATGAATATAAAAATAGCAAACATAAACTATATTTTAAAATTCATCTCTTTTTATACATTAAATACCACGGAAGAAAAAAATAATAATAAGTAAATAATGATTTTTTTTTTTTTTTTTTTTTTACATGTTGTACAGCTTAAAGCTATGAAAAGAGTTCGTAGATTTGTATTATTTTAAACATAATTTTTGAAAATATAGACAATTAACAACAAATCAAAATTTTGTGTAGAATACAAAGGGAAAATTATGAAATATCGATTCTTGTTTTTCCAATCATATAAAGATTACTATTTTTATTTATTATTATGGATTATCCATTTTTTTAAAAAGGACTTTTTAAATGCAGTAATCGACATAATTCGTAAGGCTAACTATCCTAAAATTATTGAAATAAAAATACTATATATATCTATATATATATATGTTATTAAAATTAAGGAAAAGAATATTTTTTAATTAATAAATATTTCATAATTAAAAAGTAAGAAAAAATTAAATTTCAGTAAATTAAAATAAATAACGTTAGTCTTCCAAAGCTACGGGAAAAAAAAAAAAAAAGATACTTTTCGAAAATCAATAAATGAATCTAAAGAAAATAAAAAATAATAATAAGTAAATAATGGTTTTTTTTTTTTTTCACATGATATAATTTTTAACAGCATAGAGTTCGTAAATTTTATATTATTTTAAAAATAATTTTTGAAAATATAGACAATTAACAACAAAGCAAAATTTTGTGTATAATACCAAGGGAAAATTGTGAAATATCGATTCTTGTTTTTCCCATCCTCAAAATATTACTATTCTTATTTATTATGGTTTATTTATTTTTTAAAATGACTCTTTAAATTCATTAATTGACGTAATTCGTAAGGCAATGTATATTAAAATTATAAAAATAAAAATGCTGTATATATGTTATTAAAAATAAGGAAAATAATATTTTTTTTTATTTAATAAATTTTTCATAATTAAAAAAACCAGAAAAAAATTTAAATTCTCACCTATTGTGAAAACACAAAAAATACATTTCAATAAAAATAAATTAAATAACATCAGTCTTCCAAACTATGAAAAAAAAAAAAAAAAAAGATACTTTTCGAAAATCAATAAATGAATCTAAAGAAAAGAAAAGAAAATAAAAACTAAATATCCCGCTTACGAAAATGATATACGCAACAATTCCAAAAAAAACTAAAGACGTGAATCAAATCAAAACATGAAAAATTCTTTTTAAAAAAGAAGAAATTAAACACTGCCAGACTGATTAGATGATCGGCCCTGTAGGTGTCGAACCGGACACGAAGTTAGGCGCGTGGCACCAGTCGGACCCCCTACTCAACATCCGCCTATACCCCTGCCCACAGACCTTAAGTACCCAACAGATAATACTTATAGCCCGGATCTTCTGCAGCGTGTACAAGGGGCGTTCTTGATCCCTGACCTTGGCTCGTGCTCTCAACTAGCACGAGCGCGTGCCGTGCGAGCCCCCTACCCCCTACATTCTTTTTTTATATTTTTTCCCCGCTCAAGTCAGTTAGTGCGCAGAAGAAAAGGTAAAGGTGGGGGCAGTTTCTGTCATTATCGTGAGCGGTCAAGCGTTATTGATGGTACTTGGCGAACTTTGGGGGTCAAAGATCATTAGTGTTTCGTCTTCGGAGACTGACAATGCTTTCAAGTGCTTTACCAGAAATGATGAGTTTGGGTTTGGCGCATTTGGCGGTTTAGCAACCCAGAAGATTTGGGAAAGTGCATATTTTTAAAAATATTTTTATTTTTTGTTAGATTCAATTATGGTAGACGTTAAAAAGCGAAATGAAATATATTTTATGTAAATTTGGTTCTTGGAAATTTAATCAACTGAAAATTGTGCATAAGAATTTCAACATTCTGTCAACTACAGAGCACACATTTAGAATAAATTCAAAAACAAAAAATACAGTAAATTATGGAAATTTAGATATAATTTGATAAAAAATTTAATTTGGTAAAAATGGTTCAAAGTATTCTTAATATATTGATAATTTGTTTTTCCAAACATAGGATAAAACTAATATTTTGAGCTTTATATATTACATAATGGAATTTACTATTTACAATTAAATTATATCCAGACTGATCAAAATGAATGATTATTTTTAGAAATATTATTTTATTTATATCAAATTAAAAGAGTCTAAATAAAATATATAAAAAAAATATTTATAATAAATCCTAAAATTAAAATAAAATGAAAAAAAAGAAGTGCCTCAAAATGTTCCAAATTAGCATAATTAAATATTTGCAAACTGTTTATAGTATGCGAATATCAGTTTATGAATTCCTATGAAAAACGCAACTTAGAACTTATCTGAACTAAACATGTAAACAAATTCAGTATTCTATAATCAAGATCTCAATGCTTTATATACCAATGATTTGTACCTTATTTGTCGCCTTTTTTATATATATGTGAATTTTTATAGCAAAGGTGTTTTTATTATTATTATTTTTTTTTATTTTATGTGACAGCAGTTCATAGAAGAAAGTAATATACCATATAAGAAAATAATTAATTAACCACAACTTACATTTTTCACTATTCATAATCTTTTTCAAAGGACTAAAATAAAATAAAGGTATTCGTAAGAATAAAATGAAGTTGAGCAAAATATATTTTTTGATAGCCTGAGATGAATCTTAGTAATCTGATAGTAGCAAAATGAATTTGCATTTGAATCGCGGTCTTCGGAATTTGTCATCCGAATTGTACTTAATTTATCTTTAAAAGTTTGATAGCCAACAAAGAAAGTATGCTATCTTTATGAAAATTTAAGTAATCAAAGTATTAATTAATTCAAAATCATAATATAAATAGTGCCATCTGTATGATGTGACTTTATTTATATATTATAAATTCATTATTTGGTTTGGTTTGTCGTTTTATGATCATTTTGTGCACAATTTAGGCTAATTAGACCGAGGACCTATAGTTTAACCTGAATTCCAAATCACTAACAATCACCCATGCAAACTCCAGAATTAAACCTGTGGTAGCAAAGGTCAGAACGCTAGCCAATTGGCCATGAATTCTGGAACATATTGGAACACCAGTTCTGAACATATTGGGTTCCGTGAACAATATCTTCTCCAGATTCATTGCGTTCAAACAATATGACTGGCAAGCTAATTTCTTTGATAGAGTGCCCCTTTTTATAATTATAATTGTTGATAATTAAAAATTCTTTGAAAGCAACTTTAAGATGATGAATTTAAAATATGCTCTCCTCTTAAATAATCTTATTAATTACAGCAAATAAGTATCTGGTATATAGTTTTGTAATATAGTAAATAGTTATTTAATACAATATAAAGCTTTATTTGTTAAAACGCGGAACGTCGTCACCATTTGTTTGCTGAAGTAATATTAAAAGATTTTGCAAACTAAAAATAAACAACTTAATGCATTCTTGGAAAATATTTGCTAAAGAGGATAATATCCAATTAGTCATATTTTCCCCAAATCGAGAATTTAGAGATTCCTTTTCAGAATACTTTTAAATGCATAAAAATAAACCAGCTAGGTTAATATTTATTTCGTTATTCCGTGTATACATATCATTCCGTTCTTATATATCTGAAAAATATTTTCTAAACGATAAAACAATTTTTTTTAAAAATATATTTGTTTATTTAGTTTTCCTTTCCTATTGTAGAAAGACATTAAAAAAAAAATTCTTATAATTCGCTTCGTTATTTTGTATATGTGTATCTAATATTTTCCTCGTCATAATGCTAAATCTTTTTCTTTAGTTCAGTTGTTAGAACATCATTATTGTATAATAATATATTATGCGTATATAAAGATCTAGAAATATTTATATAATGAGAAAGACAGTACATTTGTTATAAGAGTTTTTATATTTATAGATATTGGATTATTTTATCAACATCGCTTTGAAGTTTCTCCGGAAGATAGTCTGATAATTATCATATTGGGAAATCATGTTAAAATGTATAATACGCTTTATTCGTATGCAAATACATTTAAATAAGCAACATTGATGCGACGGGGAATATCTAATTTATTTCAATAAATTGATTTTATGATTTCAAGCACTGAGAATTTTAATTCATAGAAACGTATTACAAATTGAATTAAAATTATCACAGCACTCTACAAAAGACCAATCTAAATTAATATGAAATGCGAATAATATACTGCAGCATTTTTTTCTCACGAGAAGAGCTTTGGCATTTCATTGCCTGGAGAGAAAAATTTATGTTATTTGACAAATATGTAATAAACTCATCACTCAAATTAGACAGTAGACGAGCTTTATCGTGGGTAGTTATATTACAGTTTTGTACTAATGAGAACAAGCTGCCACTCAAATCTTATAGCAGATAAGGGGTATCATGCATAACGAGAAAATTGGCGAATGTCTGTGTCACCTTCACAGGTCAAAACAACTACAGATTAAATATGAATTATACTATGAGTTGTTCCATTGTGATTGGCGATAGACCGCGAGTTGAGAAATGTCTACACCCACCACTGAGAAATGAGGAAAGCTGACTTTCCCCACATCTTGCCGGATTGTCTTAAAAGGAGGGTTTTTTTTTCTGTTGTTGTTGCTGTAGAAGGGAGAGAGTTCTATGGCCAGTTGACCAGAAGTGTTGTTTTTCCGTTTTTTCTTTGAAGTGACTGAATAGACCGGAGATTCCACCTGTTTACAAAGTGCGCCCCTTGTGGTTTCATGTATCACGCCGCATGATAATTAAGGTCTGCCGCAGACCAGTGTATTAGATTCTTCGTAGACTCGAGGACTCGGAAAATCTCCGCCCTTAGAATGAACTACACTTGTGAAACAAATCATCTTTATTTTTCATTTTCAGTAAATAAAGTTCTGTTTATATGTATATAATGCTTGCAAACAAAAGTGTTCTCATGTACCTGGAAGTGGCCCTCTTCTTGAAACAGTTATAAGTCTAGTATAGCTAGAGACGTTACAACATATATTAGGATTCCTACAGAATGAAATTTTTAAATAGCAAAATAAGTCATATAACAAAACTAAATTGAGAAATACTAGAATTCTAAAAGTTCAGTGAATCCATCTATTGTTAGTTTGTCATTTTCGATAATGTTTATTTACAATAAGAATGATTGTTGCCCATTGTTCATTAGTCATGTCATCTCAATAGAAATGTTTCCAAATCCCTTGCAAAATTGTGTTTTTAAAAAAGATGATAAGAAATTTTGCATTTCAATTTCATTGTGAAACAATTGTTGCAATATTGAAAACTTTTCAAAAAGGACATCTTTTATTTTTTCTTTCTTTTCTTCTTCTTCTTCTTTTTTTTTTTTTTTTTTTTTTATTTGGTAAAAGTAAGTCATGATACTTTAATTTAATTTTTAACAGCTACTTCATTATATAAAATGAAATCTTCAACTACATCGCACATTGAGGTTTTCGCATGCTGCAGTTTTTAGAAAAAAGAAAAATAAATAAATCAATAAAAAATTTTGATAAAGTCATCAGTTTTAAATCATCCAGAGTTTTTTTCCGACATGTGAGATATAATTTATATTCTTATTTTGTAATCCTCAGAAAAATAAGAAAGCTGCCGATATTTTCAAAATAACATTTCTTTTTACAGATGTACTTAATACTGTAGTATCTCTGTAGCAACAATTGCCCTTATCTGAATCACATAGAGTCAAATATTTATCAAGTCATAAATGCAACGATTAAAATATTATCAAAAATATTTGAAATGCTTACAATTTTTTAACTTTTAAAAAATTGGCACTTCATGTTCTGCTATTATCTCTTGACAAAATTTTTAAAAATTTCAATGCCCAGCAACAGATAAAGATAATAATTTTTATGTTATAAGATTTCAGAGTCGTTGAAATAATTTTTATTCAGCTTACGTCTGCGTAAAATATAGGATAGATGAGTATCTTTTTCCCCAAAATAAATAAATCTGAGGATTTCGTAGATGTGTCAGTGCTAAATAAAAAGAGATCCGTCTTGCCCTTTCATCTAGACATTCGTTCGTTTGGATTCCTTTTTGAGGAAAAAATGAGGAATTCTCAAAAATCCCCCTCTCTTTTGTTGGTCTCAAAAATTAGGAGTAGATGATACATGTAAGCAGTTTCACTCGTCGGCATTTCAGAAAAAAAAAAAAAGGAAATATTTATCATTTTTTCGATAAAAGGCATCTTAATTAATTTTGAAAGTGTGCATTAATTTGCTTTTCCCAACTACAAGCAAATCAAACCATTTTTCGCTCATATATCTTTAATAAGGCTATCTCTATGATTTCTAGTAGTGTACATCATGTCTGTTGAACAGCATGTAAGGAAGAATATTTAAATATATTTGATTTATGCTTTCATCAGAATATTTTCGAATTCTGAGTATGGTTTTTATAAAAAAATTCATAAGAAATAAAACGATAAATTTTTTTCCTATTTATTACTTATTAAATTGTATAGATTAAGGATATTTATAAAAAAAATAATCGTTAAGCAGCATCGAAAAGTGTGATTGCATTATTTAATGTTAAAGTGATTATAGCTAATAGGTTATCAACTTGTTTAACTATTACGATTGCAGAATCGCAATGTAGCGGTATTATACAGTACCATTAAATGGTATTATACAGTGACATTTAATGGCATTTAATAAATTAAAGGACATTAATAATTTTTATGCTATAAGACTTCAAAGTCGTTGAAATAATTTTTATTCGGCTTATGTCTGCCTAAAAAGTAGGATATATGACTAAAATAGTACAAAAACTAAAATAAATAAACACTAAATAAAAACTAAAATTTTATCTAATATAAATAAATTTTTTCACTAAAATCAATAAAATAAATTTTCACTAAACTTACAGAATTTCGCAGATATGTCAGGGTTAAATAAAAAAGAGATGCGTTTTGCCCTTTCATCTAGACCTTCGTTCGTCTGGATTCCTTTTTGAGAAAAAATTAGAAAAATCTCTCAAAAATCTCTCTCTCTCTCACTTTTGTGGATCTCAAAAATGAAGAGTAGATGATACATGTATGCAGTTTCACTCGCTGGTATTTCAGAAATAAAAAAGAAAATATATCAATTCGATGAAAGACATATTAATTATCATTGAAATTTGGTATACATTTGCATTTCCCATCTACAATCAAATCTGACTATTTTTCGCTCATATTGCTTTAATAAGGTTATCTCTATGATCTCCAATAGTGTACATCATCTTTGCTAGACAGCAGCTGTATAGGAAGAATATTTCAATACACATTTATACTTTAACGTTTATGTATAGTTTTCAACGATTTTATAAAAAAAATTCTTTAGAAATAAAATGATTAATTTTTTCCTACTTATTTGTCATTAAATTGCATAGATTAGGACTATTTATAAAAAAAAATAGTTAAGCAACAACGACAAGTGTAACTGCATTATTTAATGTTAAAGTGGTTATAATTAATATATTACCAACTTGTTTAACAATTATATACTATGATTGTAGAATCATAATTTAATAGTATTATACAGTGTTTCAAAACACTGCTGAGATTGAAAAGATATATAATGCCTATTATTTCTATAAATAAATACGAATACAATTAATATTAATCAATTTGAGGTTAATTAAATCGATACATTGATTTGTGTTCTTTTTATTATTTATAAGTGCACCTTTAGCCTGTAAATGCATTCTTAATTAATATTAATTATTTTATCTTCGTAATTCTGTAGAATGCATACTGAAATGATCGTTAATTATAAATTAAGCTTAAAATGAATGAAATATAAAATACGATTTTAACAAATATAAAAATGCTTCAAAAATTTAGCTGAAATAATGTCGTATTTTTACTTTTATTTTTTTTTTTGTGCTTGGCATACCATCAACACATTAACGTTTATTTCAGAAAAAATATATATTTTCCAATTTTTGAGTTACGTTTATATATGCAGTTTGGGGTATAAGAATATTTGCCATTTTTATGAGTAAAATGAATATCTTAATAAATAATTATCATAAATTTTTTTCATTATTTATATAAATTGTTAAATTTTATCACATATATAACAGATTTTTACCAAATTTTGTAATAATTTTCATAAAAAATAATAGAAAATCGAGATGAAAAAAAAAAAACAAAAAATGCTGCTAGTATAATAATCTTAGGAAGAGACTAAAGATATGAATCATTCATTTGCTTTTGTAACTCTTAGGAAATTAAGAATACATTTCAATATATTTGCATAATATGTATCATTATCATAGGTATTTTGCTTGCATGCGTGCATATTTTGTGTTTTTATTCACTTTAAAAATAATGAAAATTTATCCACTTTTGAGCACACTTTACTTTTAATACAAATAAATTACTTCTTCTTATGCTTGTTAATTGTAATATTTTTGGATATTATTTTACAATCATCTTACTTGAATCCATAGATTTACTTATTGTTACATGTAGATAAAAATCAAGCGATGATATCTTTACTTGCAATCTGATCTTCTTTTAAGCACTAAACTGGATAGGGGAGTCGAATACCTGTGCACGTAATGCACATCTGCTCAGAATTCAAATATAAAAAAAACAAAGTATCACAGAATTTAGCATAAATTAAAAATTTAAACCAAACAGTTAATAGGAGGGAAAAAGTTAAAAAAAAAAAAAAAAAAAAAAAAAAAGTAAAAATAAAAAGAATTAAGGGGAAGGTAACTAAATAAGTGGTGACAAATGTATTTCAATCTTTTTTGAAAATTAGAAAGTGAGCTATTATTGGAATGCTTTACACCAGAATGGGCTACATACCCTTTCAGATGAAAAATTGATATAGTCAGAATAATTTTCAAAACAGTAAATGAATTGTGAATATTTAAAACGTGATTGAATATTTTGAACGTGATTGAATATCTTAAATGTGATAAATTGTGAATATTTAAATCATAATAATATTTAAGAAGTGATTCAAAACGCTTGGCAGAAAGAAGTTGAAAGTTGCAGGTCGCAAAAATTCAAGATGTCTTTTACATAATGAAGACTTCATCTTGTTTGGCGACAGTACTAATCTTCATCACTGTATTCGTGCAGCAACCCTACCGCTTTAGGTGCCGTAAAGGCTAGTGCGAGGGATGGACAGTTCCTGGTTTCGGGTCAAGAAGTCAGCCACGGATTAGGGTTAGCCAAGTCTGAGGATATTAAAAGAAGATAAACATGATTACTTCTACAGATGACTATCTCTTATAGTACCCCCTGACCCTAACACTCCTGGGGCCATATACCACCATTTAACGGCCTCGTGGATGAACTAAGTGATTTACTGCCTTTGGTTGTATCTACATTTCTGAGGCACGCTGCAATCGGTCTTTTTCCAGGAATGTTCGAACGTTCTGTATTTCATCCTCCTTTCTGGAAAAGTATCGTGCTCGATTACGGGAAAGCCAATCCCCCAGATTGCCTAATGGAGAAATAATTTGTTCCCTCAGCAAAGGAATTTACCGCCGAAACTTACACCGCAGGTTGAAATGGCGTTTTATCTTCCTTTCTAGAGTTTACGCAGGAAAAAGGATGGGTGGTATTTTTCAGCACAAAGCATTTTTCTTCGAAATTGTTTCTTTTTTTGAACATCTTTTATGAAATGCAGGTGGTTGAGGAAGTGCAAGTATTCTGTGATATATGAGGAATGAAACCTCAAAATAGTTCGTGGCTGGTTAGGATACTGAGATTTTCGTATATTCTGGTATTAGCCAATGTTGCAATATAAGAGGAAATTTCAAAACTTCGTGACGTTGGAATTTTAAATTAAATAAAAAAAAAAAAAATAAAAATGAAAAAAAGAATTATTGTAATTCATATTGAATGTAATAAAATAGCATTATAAATAGATTTATATTTGCCATATATGATGCATTAAAACAAGAACTTAATTTATAATTCATTTAACACAATTGTTGTTTATTAATCTTTGGAAATTTACTAATCATGAAATTAAATTATTTTTAACAAAATTTGTATATTAAATATAAAAAAATTATAATATAGCAATTTTTTTTTTTATTTATAAAATTTATTGAGAATATGCAGTCTTTTCTTAAAATGTTTGACAAAAAAAGGCAAATTATTTTTATAAATAAGAAAATTTTGCATAGCTATCAAATGAATTAAAAAGTTCAAAAGCTATAATTTTATGATATAAGAAGAGGTATTATTGAGAAAGATATTTTTAACCAATGTTTAATTGCTAATAAGATAATAAAAATTTTGATTGCCTAACACAAAAAACATAGATTAACTATAATTACTATATTTTAGTCATTTCCTTTACATGCGGTTATAAATTCTTTATAAAAACTTTCATTTATTTAATTAACTATAAAAAATATAATGGTTACAAAACATTTTTGCATGCATTATTTTTAAAAATTTTAACACCCTTTATCTAAAAGAAGATATTTTTTATTTCAAATTTCTTTTAGTAAATTTTTAGTAAATATCTTATTATTTCCTAATAAGACAACAACAATTTTGTTCTTTTAAAGAAGAATATTCAGTATTTGTTTTATATGTGCAGTATTTAATTATTACAAGGTAAAACAATGGGAAAGTAAGATTGGTATTGCAATTTTGTTCATAACGAAATAACAATTTATGTCTCAAAACCATAATAATACATGTAATGATAATAAATAAATATTAATGTGGCAAATGATTTTTGTAACTTCTTATTGACAAAAATAATAGAAATAAAATAAATAATGAAAAAAAATTGAACACAACCAAATATATTTTTTCCTTTCTATATATGATATTTAGTATCTTCTAATAAAAATATGACTATGACTGTTGATTTATACATTCGTTAAAAAATTGATTTGAAAGTGAAGAAAAGGGGAATAGGAGATTTATGTTTAGCAAAGAAATAAATCTTAGCTAAAATTTTACCATTATATTTTCATGTATTTATTTTGGGACGAAATATTAAACTATTTTAAACAAATATGAAAAAAAAAATAGTAATAATATCCATAATTATAAATTATGTATACAATAAAATATAACATAAATATCCATAAAATATAAATATTAAACGATATTAAAAATGAGTTAATATTACTACACTACATAAGTTATATGATTTAAATATCTTATCTAAACATAGTAAGATCCTTTATTCCATAAAGAATATTTTGGAGAATTTCTGTCATAATTTTTGCGTGTTTCCTCATACAGCAATTTCCCCTTTATACATAAATATGTATTTTTACTTCTATTTTATTCTCTTTAAATTCCTCAGACAACATGTTTTCTTTTATTCAAATTTGTTCAGAACATGGCAGCGAGTCTCATTATTCTATCTTATTTCCTAAATTGTAAGTTATTCCATCGCAACACATGAATCGAAATTTATTCCAAAACACTCTTCCTGGTTGTAGAAGAATAAAATGCGCAGACTTTTCCCCTTGAGTATTCTTGTTAAGTTCATTGAACAACTTAGTTGTTCGATGAACAAGTTATAAAACTAAATTTTAATTTATAGAAAATTTAAAAAAAAATTAAAAACTGTAAGTAAATAAAAATAAAAATTGATAAAAAAAATTATAAATTGTTTTTAATCCAATAAAAGCCTGACTCATGACTCAGTGGTAACGTCCATTGTGGATGAGAGGTTAAGGCATGAGTCAGCTGGCGGCGCCTGTTGCAATCACTATTTTCAAAAACAAAAAATCTAAGACACCAGACTGGCTTCATTGAACAACGTAGTTGTAAACTATTCTAGTTTAACCAATGAACAAGTTATGAAATTAAATTTTAATTTATAGAGACTGGTAAAAAAATAATAATAATAATAATAAAAAGTGTAAGTGAATAAAAATTATAAAAAATTATATGGAATGAAATAGAAATTGTTTTTTAACCCCAAAATGGCCTGACTTGGGACTCAGTGGTAACGTCCATAGTGCATGAGAGGTCAGATTCGAGTCAGTTGACGGCGCCTGTTACAGTCAGTGCTTTAAAAAATAAAAATCTAAGACACTATATAGTGATTTAGACAGCATGCAAAGACATCTTCCATAGATAATCAAGTAGGCTAGGGAAGCTTTCTTGATTTTCATGGCATACAACTTGCAAATGTTTAAAAATCTTCAACAAAGTCATCACTCAATCCGATATACAGAAGTGGAACACGACACCCACTAATGAACCCCAAAATAAGATAATAATAATGGTCAGTAACTAGTTAACATGGATGGTTCAGGTTAACGACGAACAAGTTAAGAAATTAAATTTTATTTTATGCAGAATAGAAAAAAAAAAAAAAAAAAAAATATATATATATAAATTTGTTTTTAATACAATAAGGGCCTGACTGGTGACTCAGTGATAATGTTCATAGCTAGTGTGCATGAGAGGTTAGATTCGAATAAGTTGAGGCGTCTGTTGCAGCCACTGCTTTAAAAACAAAAAACAACGACACTCGATATTGATTTAGAAATCCTGCATAAACATCTTCTATAGACAATCAAGAAGCTGTCAAGACAGCTGGATTTTATGCCATGAACTTGCAAATGACTAAACTTCCTCAAGAAAATCTATGTCTTATCATCATCATTCATCGTAATATATATGAGTGGAAGACGACGCCTACTAATGAACATCAAAATAAGATAATAATAATGATGATAAATAATTATTTTATTCTATCAATAACTAGCTAACATGGAGGGTTCAGATTAACCGACGAACAAGTTATGAAATCAAATTTTATTTTATACAAAATTATAAAAAAAAAAAAAAAAAAAAAAAAAAAAGAATGCAAGGAAATAAATATTGTAAAAAAGTTATAGAAAAAAAAAAAATAGAAAAGAAATAGAAATTATTTTTAATCAATGATGGGCTGATTCGTGACTTAATGGTAACGTACATAACTAGTGCGCAATAAAGGTTTGAATCGAATCATTGACGTCGTCGGTTGCAGTCACTGCTTTCAAAAACAAAAATCAAAGACACTAGATGGCGACCTAGACAGCGAGCATTAGCATCTTTCATAGACAATCAAGTTAGTTGTGATAAAGTATGTGCCTAACATGGAGGGTTCAGGCTAATCGACGAACAAGTTATGAAATTAAATTTTATTTTATACGGAATAGTAATAATAATAATAAAAAACTATACGTAAATAAAAATTATACAGAAAAGAAATAGAAATTGATTTTAATCCATTAATGACCTGATTCGTGACTAAGTGGTAACGTACATTTAATCGCCATCTAGTGTGCAATTGAGATTAGATTTGAATCAGTTGGTGTCGCCTGTTGCAGTCACTGCTTTCAAAAACAAAAATCAAAGACACTAGATGGCGATCTAGACAGCGAGCATTAGCATCTTTCATAGACAATGAAGTACTGGATTTTGTGCCATATAACTCGCAAATGTCTAAAAATTCTCGAGGAAGTCGATGTCTTATCTTCATCACTCATCGTGATATACATAAGTGGAACACAACGCCCACTAATGAACACCAAAATAAGATAATAATAATGATCAATATCTACCTAACATGGAAGGCTCAGGTTCTTTTTCGCTAACACATCTATTGCCACCAATGCTTTTAAAAATTAAACTCGAATACCGTTGTGATAAAGTATGTGAATATCTCACATTGACAGTAAAGGCTATCTGGTGAGAAACTTTTGCTTTTTCTGCCGTTCGTCACGCAAATATGGATCAATTAACGTGAAAGGCATAACCGGTGAACTATTGAGGATATATGTAATGGAAAACTAGGTACACTGTTGAACGAAAATAATAATAATGATTATACTAATATTAATGAATAGACTTTCTCTTAAAAAAGAAATCTAACTGATTTTAAACTCAGTGTAATTTTTCGAAATGAAACAATAATAAAGGTCACAAAAATACAAACTTCACTTTATTTTTGTTTATTATTTCCTATATTAGAAATTTATAATATGTGTACCGCTATTCATGGTATATTTGATGGAAAATCTTTTTTTTTCAATGTTGTCTTGCTGTTTACTACGAATTTGAACTCATGTTGAGGCATAATACTTAAAATATGATATGCCTGTTAAAATAAATAATTATTTGTGGTATGCTTTTTTATTGAAATGAAAGTTAATTTTACACGACAAAAAAATTTCCTTGATATAAATATATAGATATATATACAGATAGACACACATGCATATATATATATATATATATATATATGATGCCAATTTATTTTAGAATGTAAAGAAAATGAAAGTATTACATAAAGAAAGAAAAGAGTATATAACTTCTGAGGATATATGTTATGTGCCATGTATATATTCTTTGATATTCTCAAACATGTCATAATTCAAAGAAGTCTATAATGTTATACATATCGCCAATAAATTCATACGGTACTAATGCTATCTGATGATGATGTCTAGTCTAGGCAGCAATGTAATAAGCAATAACGAAAGTATCCACAACAAATCTTCAAGTCTATGTTTAGATTATCTTTTTTAACTGAACAATATATGTTTTTGTAATCCAGTGAAAGAAAAATTATATTTATTATTCACATTACCCCCTTTACATTCGTTCTTCCATATTATTTAAATTACACAAATCAAATATTCAACTATTTAATTCAAACTTCAGCAAATTTATTTTTGGTTAAATAAATAGCATAAAGATATTGTATAAAGTAGCTATATTTGAATATTGTTAAGAAATGAGGCTGTGTAAATGTATGCATAATGCATAAAAATAAATTGTTAAAGGCTTTTTTCCAGTCCTATAAAATTTATGTTTCTTTTCAGATTTAAAAATTTAAGAAAATATTCCAGTGTCCATTTAATTTTTTTTTTTTTAAATTTACAAATAGTAAACAAGTGCAATTTAAAAAAATAATATTTATGAAATTGTTAAAATATTGCTAAACATACATAAAAAATATTTATAACATACAAAATAATCCCTAATTCTATAAATAATCCTTATCTTTTCATGCAAAATAATCCTAACATGTTAGAAAAAAATGCAAATATCTGAACAAATATAGTGAAATCGGAAGCTTTTGAAAAGATTACCCATTTAGAAAACATATAAGCAGTTGTGCAAAAATCGCACTTACAATGCTCTATTGTTAAAAGTTTTGATATGCTTCACAAGATTTAGGACAAAAACCTAATGACATTAGATACAGAACATCATTTTTTATCGTAACTTCTAGTAAAAATAAGACTATTAAACAATAGGAAGAATCAACAGATTTCAATTGTTAGTAAAGATGATTCTTTCTTACCTTGCCAGGAAACAATGAAGCTCAAACAGCGTTTTGTAAGGAACTGATGTTATGATGAACTTAACTTCCTTATTTATTTTTCTTTTCCTGAAAATTTTTATTGACTTTTATTGTTTAACTATAATTGAAGTCACATGCTAGCAATATCTATTTTTTCCCTATTTCTAATATTATACATTCATATGTTGGATTTGTATATGATAATTTATCTAGTTTAAAATTAATAGATAGCATAATAAAATGGTGACGACATGCATAAGATTATCTTTTCTATTGTTCGCATCTACAAAAATGTTGGAAGAAACAAAAGCAAGCAATTGTCAAACCAAAATCACCAGATTTTTTTTATTTTTATTTTTATTATTTTTTGTATCGCTTCTATAATAAGAGTTTTGAATAGAATGTTTAAAATTGATAGTAAATAAATATTTTAAATTAATCATTTCATTGCTTACCTTTTAAATTAAATTGCATATTATTTTTAAAATTTTGTTACGTATTAATAATATAAATAAATATATATATTTAAAAAATATTAACATCTTATATTCTCTGTCAAATAATTATTTGACGAATTTTCAAAGGACAAAAAAATGTTTCTTAAATGATATAATAAATCAATTTCGGAAATTATATTTGAAATTCATTTTTCTATTACAGTACTTTTCATACGAACATTCAAATTCTTATTATCATACAATAATGAAATTGCTATGCCTTTTCAATTTTTTTATTTGAATATTTTTTCGAAGTGAGCACACTTTTAATATTAATTGATTTGTCGTTATCATAATTAATTTTTTTTTTTATTGTTTTATTAAAAACTAGAATCCATAAATTTAACTTTAAAATCCAAATTATGCTGCTAATAATATTCATAAATTGTGATCAAATAATTAAATCATATTTTAAAATAAATCAAGGAACATTTTAAAAATGAGAAAGTTGATTAAATCTTTTTTATAAGTATGTAGAAAATAAACGAAAACTTAACTAAATTTTATCTCAAATCATTAAAAACATTTATCATAAGTAATTATTATTAAATAAATTATAAGAAAGGTAACGACTAACGTGATATAAAAAGAAATATATAAAATTAACATATAATTTAAACTATTCACAAATTCAATCCAAACTGACTATATCTAATTTTTTCTCTACTATCTTGAATATATTGATCCTCAAAAAGTATTCGTTAAAAATAAATTATTAATAGTTATTATAGAATATAAAAGCATGCAAATATATTTATTATTAATCTCTATCTTACAAATAGCATTTTATTAAGCACCATTATTTTGATTCAGTTTGTTCTTATGCTGTTATTATATTTGAATATTAAAAAGATTGAAAAGGCTCAGAAAATATACATTAAATAAATTTAAATTACACCTAATGTTATTCATAACACAAACAGCATTAAATTAGAATGGTTTGTTGCGAGGCGATTTTAAATAATTTCAATTTATATTTTCAAGTGGTTGAGAGAAATGATTAATATTAAACATAGAATATATCAGTTTTTATCCGAATGGGATCTACATACACAATATTAAAACTCCCACTGTATTGATCGGAGGCACATGTTTGATTTTAAGAAACCTTCTTTTATCAGGTGGAGTTAGATGATTGGATCACAAGAAATCTTCTGACATCCCGTGATTCCCTATTTATCAAAATTGATGCTTTGCCAAGTCAGCAGTTTATTACATAAACTTTTGCTTTAATTATATAAATTCCCTTATGAATAATTCAAATAAACGCACACATTATTCAAATAATACTGAAAAATTTTGGCAATTTTTTTACTGTTATGCTAATTAAATTTTGTTCATCAAATATATTCGAGATGTTGATTGTACAAATTTACTACTGTACCCCAAAATCAAGACCAATTATTTTTTTTTCAAAAATTCTTTATTTATTTTTCCAAATTTATTTCATCACCTTAAAAATAATTCCCGCCGGACACAATGCACTTATGCCAACTTTTTTTCAACACAATGCATGCTAAAAAGTCATCGGCAGGAATGGTCTTCAAAGCGCGCTGTTATTCGCGTTGAATCTGTTCAATCGACTCAAAAAGGTGTCCCCGGAGTGGTCTTTTGAGTTTAGGGAATAGTCAGAAGTCGCAAGGTGTGAATACGGTGATTGTGGAACGATATGGGCTTCATTTTTGGCGAAAAAATCACGAATAATCAATGCAGTGTGAACTGGCGCATTCAGTGTTTTCGTTACCAATCGCGATTTTGAGGCCCAAATTGGAATTGACAGATCCTTTTGAAATTCCAACATTATCAGCAAGGTCTATAATTGTAAATCAACGGTTTGCACGCACCAAATCTTTAAATTTGGTCTTACCTTTTGGACACAGTAGTATAACTAACAAGGTCAACTTTAATCACAATGTCGTACTTATTTAATTTCGCTTTATTTTCAGAGCTACCGAAGAGAAAAAGGGTAAGAATTGGAGTGAAACAGAGCTAGATGCAATACCAGACAAGCCTCGCCGAACTGCAGTTATTCTTTTCAGACTTATAACAGGACATGACTGTCTGGGTGAACACTTATATCGTATAGGTGTATATGATGATCCCTACTGTCGTCTTTGTGGCTTGTAAGAGCCCGTGAATAGAAAACACCAGCAATGTTGCAAGACACTCCATGAAACTGACTTCCAAGATTGCAACATATTGACGGGCCAGAGAGCTTTTTGAGCGGTGACTTCGGTCTTCACTTCTACTGTGTTTTGATGGGTTTTTGTTCTTTATTTGCTGTATTTGTTTATATGTATGTACTCCCCGCCATTGGAAATAAAAAAAAATTTCCTCACAAGCAAATCTTTTTAAAACTAGCATATAGCAAGTAGATATAACTTAACAATAAGTTAAAAAAAAAAATCTATATATTGGTCTTTGAAGTCCCAATTTGTTTAATAGGAATATGAATTTCACTGGTAGTATAAGATAGTGATACATTTTTGCAAATTTTACAATCATGCACACTGATTGGAATGTTCATTTTCCTATCATACAAATTTTTTCAGAATGCAATACACAATTTCTGACTGTCTGACAGCACAATTTCTGACGCATGGAAATCTTAGCTGAAAATTTTATTTACTTTTTTCTGCCCAATACTCAGAGGGGAAAAAAAGCAAATTTATCGAAGCGATGTTAGAAAGTGTTTAATAAATTCATAGATCAATGTTACAAAACTATAAGGATTGTAATATATATATTTAGTTCGAAAAAAATAATAAATGGTTGTAACTATATCCATTCAATGCAAAATATAGTTAATCAGATATATTTACTAATTAAATCGTATTTTCATTTAAAATGTCCAATTTTTCTAATTAAATATATTTCCTAATTAAATCATATTTCCATTCAAAAGATCCAGTTTTCTAATCAAATATATTTTCTATCAAAAAATAATTACTTTATTTTTGATGTGGAATATTTTAGAGCAAATGTTAAAGAATTGAAAAACTGTGTACAAGCAAACGTATTTAACGTCTTTACATTTCCGTGAGTATTTAAATTAATAATTATGATTATCACTGAATATAATGAAATGTAAAATCTGATCCATATGAGATTTTTAATAAAATTAAAAATAAATAAACATCATAATTTTTTATATGGATTGAAACTTTTTTTCCTTATTTTATTTATCTTTCAGTAAATAGCTTATGTATTCGACCTTGTTTAATCTGATTCATCTCATATTTTTCCATTAGAATAATTAGAATGGTAATCTCCCTTCTTTAATCATTACATCTCAATTTTTTAACAACTAGAAGTTATTTATTGAAAAATATCTTCTTCCAAATTAGTAATTCATGCTATCAAGAACATAAAGATTCATAAAGTCATTAAAATGTAACAATATTAATATTTAATTAATTTCTACTTTAAGAAAACGAATAGAGAAAGAGAAACTTCTTTGAGAAGAAGAGATTCGATTTTGATGTTTAAAAGGCTGTTCTTCGTTAAAAATTTAATTCTTGTTCAATTTCGAACTTTTGCCCTGCAGAGCTTTGCAGAAAATAATTAGAATCTTGTATTATAATTTTTTTTTTTTTTTTAGTCTTTCTACTTGCATTTCATTGAACTGGATTCAAAGGAATTTAAAGAGAATATTCTTGACAAAACATATATTTTCTTGACAATGGGATTGCGAGTTTTTGTATTCTTTTTTTTTCTTTTTTGTTATTATTTTCTAGATATCAACAAAGGAATAAAAGGGAATTGAAAATATTCGCTGATGTAGAAATGCTTCTAAGAGGATTGAAAAAATTCAGGTGAATCATATATCTCGTTCGAGAGGATTTGACTTCAAAAGTGCGAAGGAAATGATTTGTGTATAAAACTCGGTTCGTCTACTTTTATTCTCACTTTCAGTTATACTTTTTTATTCGTCTTTCAAGTAATTTTTCAGAATTAACTTCCAAGAACGGAAGAATTATTAAGAGTTTTCGTTGCATTGAAATTTGAACGAAAAATTTATAGCACTGACAAATAAAGATGATATTAATCATTTCCATCTGATATATAAGTGTTTATATGCATTTTTTTTTCAAATGGAAACTAAATTATTCTTTTTTGCTGTTATCTAGTAAAAAATAAAAGTATTCATTTCAAAAATTTATATTTTTCTCTAATCACCATTGAATAAACGGAAATTGACCCTTTTTTCTTCTTAATGTACCATTAACTGTTATTGAAATTTTTTAAAAGTTATGCATTTTACAATTTTAAAAAGGATTTTAATCAGAAAGAGTTTCATTTGCACATGTAAACAACAACATAGCATTTATGCTTTTCATTCAGTCTTCGTTCATTCTTAAATAATTTAAAAGTAAATATTTTTATACGACCCATTATTTAAATTAAAAGCCCTCCTCAAACTAATAAAGGATGTTAATCTTTTCCAAACTTTTAAATTTTTTACACAAGAAATATTACTTATTTATTTATTTTTAACGCGAATAATGATTAAAAACAACTAATATATATATATAAAAATAATAATAAAATCAATTCCTACTTTTTTTTCATTATATTGCAAAAAGTCCTTTATAAATAATTTTCATTCATTTTTTTAAGTTTATCTGGCGCCATCTATTGGTAGATATATGCAACTTAAATCTAAAAAAAACCTAAAATTAATTAATTAAATTTAATTACTGAATTAATATTTGAAAAACTGTATTAACATCAAGTGCCATCCACTACAAGTGCAAAAACAATGTATTTGAACTCAAGTGGATGAATAAAAGTATTTTATTAACGATTGAAAATTTGAACAAGATATATAGAGAGAGTGTGTGAGCTAATAGAAGGAATTGAAAAAAAGCAGTTCAAATTGGGTATATGGAATATGTATACATATATTTATAAGTAATAGCACCGAGGATGCTTCAAGTTGTAGCCGACAGCCAAGTGGATTTTATTTATAAAGGAAAACATATGAATATATTTACTTCATTTTAATAATATTTTAAAGGTAATTTAAAATATTTGGGTCAAGTTCTGAGTGTTATGGTAAAACAACAGGTCGATGCCCACGATTTGTAAATGTTGTAAGGCGTCAGAAGTTAGAACAAACAAAATTATAAACATTTCACTAAAAATGATTTGGTTATTATCTTTTAAGGGGTAGATCTAAGGGCCATAGGTGAGAATAAATGATAAAAGTACAACAGTTGCAAGTTGTTGTTAAGGCTGTTGTCTTAAAGCTTATATATTGTGTAACAGCCAAATTTATTGGTTATGGATATTGAATACAGGATGAGTAAAATGGGTGTACGAGACAGACTCACTCCAATGTGGAGAAATAATTTTGTGCAGGTATCTATAAATGATTTACATCTTTGAATAACACAGAATTTTTCACAAAATACAATATAATTCAGTGTACAATAATTAGAGTATACAAAAATATTTCAATAATATAAGACACAATAAAATATCGAGCAATTAATGTTGAATCAGATTAGAATGATTATTAGGATCTTAGTAGAGTGAATGAAAAAAAATTACAGTTTCAATTATAGAACAGTAAATTAATTTCCTTTCAAATGCTTAATGCAATATGAAAAATATGGAGTCGAAATTCATTCTCAATTTCAGTTTTAACTTAATTCCAGAAATTTCACTTAATATCTGTAAATAGAGACCAACAGCAGAAGCCTTCCTCGAAAACTGGAACCATTCCAAATTAAAAGTTTTAAACTTTGTCATATTTATTATTATTTTTGTTTTCATGTCTTCAAGATCCTACCGACTTCGTGTAAATACACAGAAATTGCTACTAGTTCTCGAAAGTCGAAAGGTTTTTTGTTGATAAAGTAAAAGACAAGGATTTACTTACTTAATTTTATTAACATTTTAAAAGTATTTAAAGAATTTGAATACTGCAGGAGGCCGCGGCAAAGCATATAGCCAACGTCTCCAGACCTGAATCTGATAAAGCATCTTTGGGACTATCTTGGTAGACAGGTTGCTGCTTTAAGTCCTTCCCCAAGATCTTTAGGAGAGCTGGGACAAAGCTTACTCCGTGTCTGGTCTTCAGTCCCATTTCGATAACCGACAACTTAATTGACAGCATAGAAAGTCGATGCCGCCAACGCATTCAAGGTAGGGGTGGGCATATCCTTTATTAAAACTAATTTTTGTTATGTTTCTATGACATTTTACCATATAAAACTGTGATTATTATTTTTGCCAAGAATGAATTTTTCCAGTGAGATTGCTTTTTTTTTGCTGTAAATTATTTTTGTGTTTTTCTTATGTAAACTTCTATGTTGCAGTCAATACATAACTGTTTTGTGCACATGCCATCCAAATTTGGTGTATCTACATTTTCATTTTGGTGTTTCTTTCTTTGGTGTTCATTCATTTGCAAATTAAGCGCAAAAAAACCAATTGTTCCTTAACTTTTGGAGGACAGTGTATATTGCAGGGGAGTTTGCTGAAAGCTATAAAATTGTGATAAATTATATATATATATATATATATATATATACTAGCTGACTGTTATCAGAAAATGCGGAATTTAAGACTAATAAGTGTAGAGAAGAAACGTAATTCGTTAGTTATAGATTTTCAATTCAGGAAGAGGAAAACGGATGACTGGGTAGTATAATAGTTTCACGCATTTAATTTTTTAGTTTTCTTTAAACATTTTTAAAATTAAAATAATTTGAAAAATCCAATGAATTTAATTTGTTGAAATATGTAATAAATTGATATTTTTTTTAATTTATAAATTTTTTAAACTTATGTGATTGTGTTTCTTATAAATACACAATTTTTTTTTTGTTTATTACAAATATTTCTATTATACGGGTTTATTTTACTTTCAAAATTTTCTTTATTTACAAACATTTATTCATCATAATTTTACCTTTACAATTTGCCAAATAATAATTTATACTTGCTCTGACATTTTCTCTTTAAATTTATTCAATTTGAAAATGTTTTATTTCATATAGTAGGGCAATAGTGGGTCTTACCTGCTAGAACATTATAATCACAATCAAAAACCACTTAATAAAAGTTTCAAGTCTTATAATAAATTAATATAAAAAGACATCGAAAACATACAATATTATTATTGTTAGTCTTTTAGTTTTTTAGTTTTTTTTTTTTAAAAAAAAATCTTTATGAAATACGTCGTATCCCTCATTCAACATATCAGCGCACACCCTGGGGGTTAGCTTCCAAAAGTTTGCAAATAACAGAAATAGACTCTTAAATATTTGCTCTCAACAAACTACTGAATTTAATATAACATTTAATATGCTTGAGATCAATCTATTTCAATAACCTTCTCAGTATTGTAATATTAATACCATTTTTATCGTCTCCTTTTAAAAAATATTGCTTTTGTATTAAATATTATAAAACTATAATTTTATTTATTTATTTCGTTAATTAAACAAAATTTTTTCTTCGAAGTCTTTCTTTTTTATTCTTATTTTTCAAAGTTTCCTACAATTGAAAATATTAGTCCTTAAATATTCGCTCTCAACAAACTAAGGAATTTAATATATATATCTTGTTCAAATTTTCAGTCGTTATTTTTATCGTGTCCTTTAAAAAAAAATATTGCATTTGTTAAATATTCATCCATTATTTATTATTTTTAATTAAAATGATTTTTTTGAATTCTTTCTTTTTTTCAATGACTACTATTAGTGTTTTTCAAATATCTAGTTCAAATTTTTGTTTAAAATACTTTTTATTCATCCACTCAAATTTTTAGTTAATTATTTTTTAATAACTTGTTGTTAATACAGTTTTTTCAAAGGATGTAAGAAGAAAATTTCAACTTGAAATGAATACCTTTCTTTTTTATTCAATTTCTATTATTAGTTCACACTGTCCCTATATATATATTTAAATATCTTGTTCAAATTTTCAATCGTTCATAAATACTTTTTATTCATCCACTCAAAATGAATGAAAATTATTTATAAAGGACTTCCTGCAATATAGTGAAAAAAAAGTACGAATTGACTTAAATTTTTTTTTTTTTATATTATTTGTTTTCCAATTTATTTGCTTGCAAGAGTTATCAAATAATGTACAACAGTTAAAGATAAAGCTGTTACCACCATTTACAAAACGTTTTATGGGTATCAACAAATAACCGTCATTAATAACATATCTATCTTTCTAGAATGATAAATGTAAAAAATAAATCAAAATAATATAATAATAACATCTACTTTTAGCAGGAAGTGTTGCATCAAAAGTGCCTTTATTTTGATCTGAAAGTAAACGAGTTTTTTTTTGCAACAACATGTTGTAAGAAATCTGAGACATAAAAATAAAGAACCTTACTCTTGTCAGCTGAAAAAAAAACATAGAAAAATAATCATATTAAGAAAAAAAAATCATGTCAGTATTAATGACTATCCTGTCAGCGTCCGGTTGATTTATGGCGTTTTTGATTTCTCTAATAAATGACGAAAAAAAAAGTTGCAAAAAATGTTGTTCAACAATGCGTTTAATGCCCTTCTTAGATCTCTTTAGATTAAATGCGTGTATTAATTACTACGAAATTTATTGGTAAATATTTAGAATTTAACTAATCAAACAAATAATAAAACGCATTGCCTTTTATAAAAAAGAAAATAAAAATTTGTTCAATCAGCATCACGAATATATTTGATGAACTAAATTTAATCATGAAATTGTACTACTGTGTCCAAAAGGTAAGATCAATTTTCAATTTGAAATTATCGGGGCTTATGGAATTTTAATTTTTTTTTTCTTATCCAAAAAGTAAGACCAAATTTCAATTTAAAATTCCCGAGGCTTATGGAATTTCAATTTTTTTCTTTTTTAGGTTGATGGCACTGTCCTCGACATCTGTGTGAAATTTGACGTCAAAATATTCATTAGTG
Organism: Caerostris darwini; assembly: GCA_021605075.1. Classification (NCBI taxonomy): domain Eukaryota; kingdom Metazoa; phylum Arthropoda; class Arachnida; order Araneae; family Araneidae; genus Caerostris; species Caerostris darwini. The sequence goes on from BPLQ01013518.1 coordinate 61,825, forward strand.
TTTGAGTTCCGCTTGACTTTGGGAGACGCTAAAACGGATTCCGGCGATTTTTGAATTGTCTGAATTAATTAAGCAAAAAACTTGCACTAAATTTTGTACGTATTGGAAACGTATAAAATGTTGCAAAAAGCATTCGGTGAGCATTCCTATATCAGAAAGAAATGTTTACAAGTGGTATAAACAGTTTAAAGAAGGCAGAGAACGCGTTGAAGACGAAGAGCCCTCTGGTCAACCATCATCCTCAGCCGACAATACTCACGCCCAAAAAATTAAAGATTTGGTGCTTGCAAACCGTCGATTTACAATTAGAGACCTTCCTGATAATGTTGGAATTTCAAAAAGATCTGTCAATTCCATTTTGGGCCTCAAAATCTCGATTGGTAAAGAAAACACTGAATGCGCCAGTTCAAACTAACTCGACCAAAAAAGGAACACATATCGTTCCACACGACTTCTGTCTATTACCCAAACTCAAAATACCACTCCTGGGACAACGGTTTCGCTCTTTGAAGGCCATCCATGTCGATGACATTTTTGCATGAATTGAGAATTGGAAAAAAAATTGGTATAAGTGCATTGTGTCTGGAGGGGATTACTTTGGAGGCGATGAAATAGATTTGGTGGAATAAATAAAGAATGTTTGAAAAAAAATAATTGGTCCTACTTTTTGGGCACAGTAGTAACGCGATCGATTTAATCATTAAACCCAACATGTATAATATTAAAACATTTTTGAACAAATGAAAACGGAATAAAATTATTAACAGTTAATAAATTCACTAAAAGACAACAAGAAAAAAAAAGGTTTCACACCAATGAAAATATTATTTAATTTATTCAAATAAGAAATTTATTTTCTCGATAATTCTGTAACGAAATTTTTATAGTAAAAGCAGAAACAAGCAGCTGCAATTGCAAGCGACGCATTCTTTTCTTTAAAATTGCTAAACAACTCCCTATCTTCGCCGATATACATTTAATTTTTTTATTAACAATGGCTAATGAGCGAATCTTTTGATACGAACTGAGGAGATTCACACGAAAAAAAAAATTGTTTTCGAACACACCTGCGTCACAGCTGTTTGGTTATTGGTCCTGGAAGAATTTTCCCTTACCTCCCCAAAATGTCTTCTCTGATTCAGTGGTTTTGCTAGAAATTTTGAATAGAAAATTTTTGTTATGGTGTATACAAGACTGTTTTTAAGCGAAAACAGTGTTTATATTTACTATTTTTTTTAGTTTTAAAAAGTATGTTTTGCATTGTAATGAACGAAAATTAACTGTTTGAAAATAGAATACCTTTCATTACAATTCAATTACGATTAGAATTGTTGAATTTTTTTGTTAAAAATATTTGATCTTGTCGAAATTTTTGTATTAAAAATTTAAATGCAAATGATTACATTTAAAATTTTTTTCAAAATTGTTTTAGAAAATGTTTGTTGATGATGTGATGTTTGTGATGAAAATGTTGTATACAAGACTGTTTTAAAAAGAAAAAAATGTATATACTCACTATTTTTTTAGTTTTAAAAATTATGTTTTGCATTGTAATGAACGAAATTTAAAAAGAAACAAATGTTGGAAAATAGAAAATATGAATAATTGAAAAATAGCTAAAAATAGCTAAAGTTGGAAATAGTTGGAAAATAGATTTCATTACAATTCAATTACTAATAGAATTATTGAATTGCTTTGTTAAAAAATTTTATCTCATCAAAATGTTCGTATTCAAAATTTAAATATTGGTCACATTCTAAATTGTTTTTGGAAAATTATTGCAAAGAATCCATATATTTTTATTTGTGTTGTCATACAATGATATGGATTTAAAAAAAACTATAAAAAAATCTTAAAATGAAAAAAACAAAAAGCTCTAAATTTCATTGAGCCAGAATATAAATTTCTAACGAAACGTATGGTGTATACAAGACTGTTTTTAAAAAAAAAAATGATTATACTCACTATTTTTTAGTTTAAAAATTATGTTTAGAAAATTAAAAAGAAACAAATACTCGAAAATAGAAATGTTTTCCTTACTATTCAATTACGAATAGAATTGTTGAATTCCTTTTTAAAAATATTTTATTATTTTATCTTATCGAAATTTTGTATTATAAATTTATATACAAATGATCAACATCTAAATTGTTTTCAAAAAGCCATTGCAAGAATTTATATATTTTTATTGATGTTTCAACAAATAAAACATTAAGGGAACTATATTAATTTTACATTTGATAAAATTGGCATATTTTGATTATGTCATACAATGTTAGGGATTTAAAAAAATAGGAAAATAGTAATAATAGATAAATAATAAATAAACAAATTAATTAATAAATTAATAAATAATTAAATAATAATTAAATTAATAAATAATTAATAACAAATAAATAAATAATAAATAATAACATAATAATAAATAATAAATAAATGTATTTGTATGTACACTATCAATATCAATTAATATTTTATTATAATTGGATATTCATGATTATGTTTTTTAATGGAGAAATTTTATTAATTAACCGACAAGAAATAAATAAAAGAATTTTAAAAGATGTAATTTTTAAACCAAAGCCGGTAAATTTAAACCTGCTTAATAAAAAAACCGGATTTAATTTTTTAAAATGATTGGATCCCTTATCATATATAAACTCAAGCATATTAAACTAAATTCTCATTTCTTCAATTAAATCCTAGGTTTTTTTAACGCAAAAAGATAAAAAAATTATATTCAATATTTAAAAAAATTATTCGTATGAAAAATTTTCAATTTAAAGTCTGAAGAAAAAAAATTTTTTTCTTAATATCTACATAATTGTTTTTTTCGTTAGAGCATACAAAAAAAAAAAAAAAAAAAGAAAAGAGAAGTATTCTTTCTCTTTGAGATTGAATATGTTTATTTGAGACTCTGTATCCCAAAAGTTATTTTCCAATTCCCATCCAATGTGAATCCGATTCCAAGAATATCTTTTTTCTATAATGGCATTCTGAAGGAAGCGTTCCTTCGTATGCTGCGCTTTGAATAATTTATTACAACTAGAAAAATAATAATTTCCTATCACAGAATATCCGTATTTTTGTAAATCGGCTACACTTTAACAATCTTACGTTACTTCAAATATGCAGATTAAAATTAAGCACATTCCTCACGTTGATTTAAATATTTTTTGAATCTTAATAAGTTTATATATATATTAAAATGTAATGTACCATTCGTTAAGAACTATTCAATGTAATCATAGTTCATAGAACTATTAATGTTTAATTATCTAATGTAATATTCATTAAGAACATTTGAACAATTCAATTGTATTTCATGAAAATTTAACACGATCACGTCAACAGTCTTACGTTACTTCAAATATGCAGATTAAAATTAAGCACATCACCTTGAGTTAATTTTTTTTAATCCTAATAATTTTATACATTTTACTAAATAGCACATTAAGAACAATTGAACAATTTAATTGTATTTGTACAAAAACTTAACAAGTAAACTTCAAAAGTCCTCCGTAACTTGAAACATGCAGATTAAAGGTAAGCACATTCTACACCTTGATTTAATTTTTTTTTAGTTCTAATAATTTTATACATTTTATTAAATATTACATAACAATTGAACAATTCAATTGTATTTATAACTTAACATGAACATGTCAACAGTCTTACGTAACTAACAATATGCAGATTAAAATTAAGCCTGTTCATTTACCTTGATTTAAATTTTTTTTGAATCCTAATAAGTTTATACATTTTAGATAAATATTACATTAAGAGCAATTGAACATTGCAATCATATTTGCACATAAACGTAACAAGAATACATTCACTAAAAAAAATTTAGTTAACATATAATAAAAAAAGCATTTTTTAGTTAGCATTCATGAAAGAAATTTGTTTTAGTTAGCATTCATTACAAAAATGTTTTTGGTTAGCATTCACTAAAGAAATTTGTCTTAGCATTCATCAAAGAAATTTTTTGGTTGGCAATCATTAAAGAAATTTTTTTGTTTAGCATTCATTAAAAATTTTTTTTGGTTAGCATTCATAAAATTCCATTGCTAATAAATCAATGTAAAAATAATTTTCTAAACAATACCATTTTGTTATTTGACATAAATTTTAATCCAAAACAGGAAAACTTCTACACAAACAATGGTTTAAATTATCACAATAGATTGCAAACATCGACTATTATCTCTATCAAATCCAATTAATACTATTTTTATTCAATGTTAAAAAAATTACTCTCACTTGCTAAAAAAAAAAATCTATCAAAGTTTTTCTTCAATCCCAAGTAATTTTTTTTCTTAGGCATTTAAACAGAAAACAAAATATTTCATTCATTTCTTTTGAGATTGAATATGTTTATTTGAAACTCGGTATCCAAAAAAGTTATTTTCCAATTCTCCTCCAGCGTGTATCCGATTCCCTTGAATATCTTTTCTCCATCATGACATTCTGAGAAGAGTTTGAAGTCTCTCTCTCGGATATCTACGCTTTGAATAATGATCAGGTAGAAGTTTTTTCTCAAAATGAAAAATTGCATCATTGTGGTATGTTTTAAAGTCGATGCAAATCAGAAGCAAATTCATTTTTAATGGTCGGATGTATCTTTTATGTAAGAAATAAAGAACAGGATAAGATACTTTTAAGTAAAAAAATAGATAAATTTTTGTCCAATGTATAAGGGTATAAATTCCTTAAAAGTTTAATTATTCAAAATTGTGTGAAAGTAAAGAATCTTTGTTTATATAATTTAAATAATTTAAAATCTTTATTTAATATTACTGAATCTTTTTGGTAGTTGTAAACGACTAAATGCATATACTTTTATGTAAGGAAATAAGAAATTTTTAAAAACGTTTTACCTCATAATGTTACAGTAATTATGTTTCAATAATTTCATTTAATTAAGAAATTTATTGAGTCAAACAATTGTAAACATTAATTTTATTTGATTAAAAAATATAGATATTAACAATTACAGAACATTTATTTTTCACTAAATGTTCCTTGATTTTGATTATTAACCATAGGTATAAGATTTAAAGTTAATTAAATACATAAGATTTTTCACGATACGAAACTAATTTTCTATTTCAAAACATTTATTTTCATCATATTTTAGTATGCAAAACTTAAGCAACTTTTCTGATTTTGCAATAATTCCGAAAAAAATCAAGAGGGTGACATGAAATTCATACTACAGAGGTACCAGTACTTATAGGATGAAGAAAATATTGTAGCCAAAAAATGAACTGTAAGCATACATTTTGGAACAAAACAGAAAAAGGCTTTATTGACAAAATGGCATTAGTAAAAACCATTGTCTGGTCATGAGGATGAACAACAAACTGTAAGGGATATAACCTCCCCTGACAGCGAGGTTGCGTGATGCCTTCTATTTATACTCAATACCAAATTATTCGGCAATTCTTGAGGTAAGAGTTGATACTCTTCAAAGAGCACCTGTTTCAGTTTCTGATGTTCTCAGCAGGTTAGTATCTTGTTGCTAGGGGTTTGCCCAAAGTATTCCACCCATGATTGATGGGATTTAAATCAGGGGAGAATGCTGGACAATCCATTCTACAGATATCTTCACTTTCTAGAAGTTCCACAATGGCAGAAGTCTTGTGTGGACATGCATTGTCGTACACAAAAATAAAGTCTGAACCAATGGCACTTCGGAACAGACGCACGTGTGGGAGGTTAATTTTATCACAGTATCTTCGGTAAGTGAGCCGCTGTCGAAAATATGGACCTCCTTTTGTCCATTCAGCATGATGCCTCCCTACAAAAGCACTCCAGGATCTCCGCAGCGGTCTATTTCCTTGACATTAGTGAGATGAAACCGGGTCCATACCTCCCTCCATATCAACTGAGGCATGAGAATGATTATTGTTTCTTTGTTTATTGAGCAAAAAAAAAAAAAAAAATCCTTTTTAAAATAATATGTAATTTTTTTATGCTAAAAATTATAAATAAAACAAATTTTATTTTTATAAATACTTGGTTTTTTATAAGATTTATTGTACTAACGTAAAAGTAAGCTTTAAAGAAACTTTCAGAAGCTCCATTATGGAAGAATATGAAAACTATATTAAAAACTATCCTAAATAGTTTTTTTACATATTGTAGTATAGTTTTAGGGGTCCCCACAAAGTATTGTTTTTAGCTTGTACATTGTTATAGTTGTAATTAACAATATAATTATCTGACTATTTTCTGTAACATAACAATTTCAAGCGAGAAAAACAATATATCATACATTAACAATATTTTAATAATAAAATTTGAACGTGGCGTAGCTTTATAATATTTTATTCTAATTAATGCATTAAAGGAAATACATATATACATTATTTCAGTATCAAATGTTGTTTATTACTTTTAGAAAATCGAATTGAATAAATCGACTTTGAATTTATTTTATGCATTTCAAAATATCGTTCTGGAAAGAGGATCTATATTAGGTTGTATATAGGTTTAGGAATTTAATATTAGGTTGTTCAACATTCATTGAAAGTTTTAATATTATGTGACATTCTATAAAACTCTTTCTATCAGCATTAAATTAAATAAGCTTGTTTTATACAATTTTATTGTTTATAGTATTATGTGCTCTCTAATAACTCTGTGTTCTGACTAATGTATCTGCTTTTGTGCTCTGTCTTTGTTTCCATATAGGCTTAGAAATTCTTTAAAACTCTTAAACCAATAGAAACATGGAAGCCCAAAAATATGGATCATTTTTCTCTATGAATTTGTAAGCGTTCTGCCATTCAAACAACATGACACATTAAAGTTACAATTGGGAAGTATTGTATCTGGAAGTATTGGAAGTATCTGGAAGTATTGGAAGTATCTGGAAGTATTGTATTTGGAGGTATTGTATCCGCAGTGTGACAATGGTTTATGTACGTTAAAATCAGGAAATATAAGTTTAGAAAATGAACAACCTGGAAAACTTGAAAGTGTCTTTGTAATGATGTCCTGAGTTACAAAGACTTAGAACTTGCTGCTAGTTAGAGTACTTGCAGATGATCTGGGATGAAGTATAGAAACAATTTCAAGACATATTATAGTTCTCGAAAAGGTGAAAAAACTTGACAAATGGGTTTCGCACGAGTTGATTGATAGACAGAAAATACAACGTTGGCAGATTTGTACATTATTGTGTATTCAGCCAAGAAATTGTTTCTGCTGGAAGCATATCATCAGATGTAATGCTGATGTTGGATGATAATGATTAACTCTCAACATATTGTATGGAGGCAGATAAAAGTCCGAATGCCCACCCATAACCAGTTTACATGAAAATAAGACATTGTTGGCATTTTAGGTGAATCACAGGGAAATTATCCAGTACAGATTGCTACTAACAGGTCAAACAATTAATACATATTCTTATAAAAAATTGATGTTATGTATCAGATTCTTGTCATTAGAATCAACGTTGATGATTCAAAAAGGCATTATTCGTTTCCATTAACTCTCAGGTTTTGCAAGTAACGCTCCAAAATTTAAACGAGCTGAAATTTCAGGTACCTGCCTCATCCACCCAAATGTTCAGAATTGTCTGCTACAGATTTTCACTTCTTTAAAAGTTTGGAATCGTTTTTAATTAATATGCACTTTGTCAACCACGAAATAATCAAAATATTGTTCAGAAAATTTATTGACTTTAAATCAAAGGTGTTCTTTGAAACCAGCATAAAAATATTTTTAAATTAATGGCAGGAGTGCATTGATGTAGGTCGAGCATATTTTGATTAAGTATGGTAAAAAAATTGTGCTTGTTAACTTTTAAAATGTCTTTGTTTAAAGCTGGTATCAAATGGTATACAAACTGATAATTTATAGAATAACCAAAACTAAATTTACCAATTTAAAACCAATCCTAGTTAAAAAGTTTAGATGATAAAAATCTGTAAGTAATTCTCTGTGGTAAAAATATTTAAATAAATCATGCAGATGGTATAGATAGCATATAAAATAAATCATGGAGGAAAAAAAATTAGTGGCACATAACCTTATTTACAATTTAATTAAACCTTATCGGAAAACATTACTCTCGCTGTCATGAATCGAAAAAAAAAATGTTTGGTTTTTGCAAATTACATAGTTGAATTTTACTTGTACTAGAAAAACAAAAACCCCAAAACAATTTTATTCACTACAATAATAATAAAAAAGGTTTTTTTTAAAAAAAAACAATTCCCTCTTTTCAAAGATGGATTAATCCCTGGATGACCCCAATAGAGTCACTAACAAGACAAGAGTGTAACAACACTTCCAAGTTAAAACTAATACACCCAATCAAGATAAGTGTGTTTCATGTCACCTTTGCGTTCGAGAGTAGGGCTTTCAATTTGACAGGTCCCTCCGTACCAGGGACCGTTTAACGAATGGATTCTATCAAAACTTTGAAGAGTTGGAAGTAAAAATCTTTCCCCTATGGCTTTAACTACCTTTCGTGGATTTACTCAGATTTATTTCAGAGTATGTTGGGAAAAGAAAGAAAATTTCCATCAATTGATTTTTATCGCTCTGCTAGCTTTAGTTTGAAAGAAAGACTTTGAGCGTGTCGTTACTTTGGAATCAATTGATGTCTTTCGCTTCTCTGGACTTTGATTTGATTTCGAAGGCACGTTTCTTTAAAAATAATCAGGTTAAAAAACCTTCCTTATTAAGGAAAAATATAACGGTTTCTTTTTTGTGGGGTGGCAAATTAGGGGTTAATAAAAATTCTTTAAATGATACAACTGAAAGGAATATCATAAATCATGCAACTGCCTTTACATTGTACGATTTAAAAAATTTAAAAACGTTCGATAGCATAAAATTATAAATATTTAAACTTATAAATAATTAAAACAATTAAACTAATAAATAATTAAACTAATAAATAATTAAACTATAAATTATTAAACGTTCGATAGCATTCTGGTAGTTGATAAATCAATTTTACTTAAGTATGATTTATTATAAACTTAAAGAAAGAAAGTTATTTAGTAATTATATTTTCTGGAAATTTTATATAGTACAGTTGTTTTCAAATACCGGGTATTTTGATTTAAGGCCATTCGTCGCTATAATGGCAGATAAGTTGCAGATATAACATTAGTCAACGTAGCCACGTTAGCCACGGTGCAGGAGGTGTTGCATTGGAGGAATATTATAAATCATTTAATGTCTTTATATTGTACGATTTATAACATATTTGATGAAATCTATAGATTATTAAACGTTTGATAACATTCTAGCAGTTAGTAAATAAATTTTACTTACGTAAGATTTATTACAAACTTAGAGAGGAAAAAGAAAATTATTTATTGATTATATTTTCCGGCAATTTTATATAATACAAGAAAAAAAAAGTTGTTTTTAAATACCGGGTATTTTGACTTGAGGCCATTCACCTCTAGAATAGCAGATAGGTTGCAAAGGCAGCATTAACCAGATGGACTATGGGGCAGGAGACTTTTGTAATGTACCAATAAAAAATTATGCTGGTATAACTTTAAATAAATACTTCTACAGATATTATCTAGGCTTTTCTCACTATCTTCTGCTACTCTTCAGAATCAGTGAAATGAATTATCGGACTATGAAATGTCTATTCCCATCATAGAAATTAGATTGTCAACTTCGTTTGCCATGCTATGATCTAACAAAGGCAAAGGTTGTTTTATTTAAGGAGTACCTGGGGAGAAAAGTTCTCCCGCACCTTCTGCTACTTAATTAAAGATTTAATAAAAATTTACTTAAAGGAGTTTACATAAAAGAGTTAAAGCATCAGAATTTTTAAAAGGGTTAAAACTATAGAGAAAATTTATATGAGCCAGGAAAGAAAATATATAATATACTTTTAGAATAATAGAAAGTTTAAGATAATTAATTAAATTAAATTTTTTTGAAACCCAGAAAATTGCCTCCAGCTCAAAAAAAAAAAAAAATAATAAATAAATAAATAAATAAAATGCCTGAACACGTATTATGTAAGTATTGCTTATAAATATTTGAGGTTGTTAGACTTTATTAAAAAATTATAATTTGAAAAATGAGAAATTAATTTATTTAAAATTCAGTTAATTCAATAAAATAGTTCAGTTAACTTATTTAAAATTCAGTTAATTAATTCATTTTTATTGTCCAGAAAAAATTCTTTAGTTTGTCAGTTAACTAGTTAAATTTGCTTTTTTTTTCATTTTAAGCAATGTCATATATATTATGACTCTTAAAACTCTTAAGAATACCATTTTTTTATATTTATTTTGAAGTTGTTCGAAAAATGTAATTTTTGAAATTTATTTTCTTAATTTATTTATTAAAATTATTTTCTATTGTTTGCATGACAATGTTGAAAATTTGATTAGAATTTATTTCACATTGTTTTAGGGTAAAATTCTTTTATATCTAGTCACTATTTCAGTTTTATTCATTGATTAAAAAATATATTAGTTTTGAAACATGTAGCATGATAAAGAAAATACAGCAAACGGAAAATTTTTAGGTGATTATTATTTATGTTGAAAGGTCTAAAAATATTAAAAATATTTCTCAAATATTAGTTTTGTACAAAATGAAATGGAAATGTTGACTTCTTGTCACAAATCTGATTCATTTTTGAATCAAATTGTCACTTGTAATGAGAAATGGAGTCCAACGTTACAAACGTAAACATTGAGCACAGTGGTTGGATAAAATTGAATCATCAAAATACTCCCCAAAGCGTAAAAGAAGCTGATGGTGAGTGTTTGGTGGACTACCGCAGATGGGATCACGAAACCTTACTCATCGATTCCAGCAGAAATATACTACAACCAGCAGGAGAAAATAATACCAAAACTTAAAGAAAAATAGCCTATATTGATTGTGAGATCGAATTCTATCTTAGTGAATGATTAAGTTAGACCACACATTTCGCAAAACTACAAGAATTGGAGTTGGAACTTTTCACCATCCTCCATACTAATAAGATCTAATCCTCACAGACTATCACTTTTTCAGCAATTTGGAAAACTTTTAAATAGGAAAACAATTTAATTGTGAGAATGCTGTAAACCTGGCCTACCAGGAATTCCTTGACTCTCTTCTGCCATGGTTTTATACCACCGACCTTAACAACTTGCCGTTTGAATAGCAACAGTGTATAGACAATTTGGATACTTACTTGGATTTATAAAATAATTCCTTATATTCATAAGCCATCAACGAACCTTGTCTTTTTTTTATAAAACTTCTATTTTTGACGACCCGATATATTACTAAAATATAAATATTGTCTTTCATTACGTGATATGAATAACTTTTAATCTATTTTATATAATGTATCCAAGGTCTTGTAGGCATAATTTTCTTTGTTTTTGTTGCATAAATTTAAATTGCCAATGATAACACGCGCAGCCAGCATGTGAGAAGACTTAACTTCAAATCCTCTGCTAGCAATCTGTTCATTCGCTGCTTACAGAAACCGAAAGACTCGATGACTATTTTAACAACATGTCTAAGTATCTAGAATTCATGTCCAAGCATTTCTTTCCCTGGAGCAAATATCAAAAAAGAACCTATTTACAAAAAACAGTATAACATGGTTAGTATGATGGTTAATATGTAGTATACGTCCCGGACGATGCAATACAGGCCTTACAACGCCTAGGCATGCTGAGTATCAAATTATCCATCTGATCTTGGGGAATATTACACCACTCATCAAGCAATGCCCTCCGAAGTTCCGGTTGACAGATGGGAGGGGGTTGACGGGCTGCAATTCATCGGTCAAGCATATCCCACACATGCTCTATTGGATTCAAGTCCGGTGAGTATGCTGGCCAATCAACACGGGTGATATCCTCCAATTGAAGGCATTCGTCTACAATGTTTGCACGGTGAGGACGGGCGTTGTCATCCATAAACAGAAATTCAGCACCCATGGCGCCCCGAAACAAACGTACATGTTGTTCCAGAATGACATCCCGATAGATGTGGCCTGTAAGAATAATTCCTCCCCAAACGAGCCATCCTGCACCACCGTAACGGTGTCGTTCAATGGTGTTCTCTTGGTGGTAACGGGTACCTGGCGCTCTCCATGTGAAAGTCCGGCGAGAATCAGACTGCAAACTAAACCTGGACTCGTCGAAAAACATCACACCAGACCACTGTTGCGGTGTCCACAATGCATGCTCTCTACTCCATGTTAATTGCAGGCGACAGTGAGTTGGGGTAAGTGGAACACATCTGACAGGCCTACGAGCATATAGACCAATGTGCCCTAAGCGTCTGTACACGGTCTGCCTTGAAACTGTCGTACCGGTAGCTGAAGAGAGCTGACGGGACAGGTCTGATGCTGCGCTCCGTCTGTTTCTTTTGACAGTAACTGCTAAATACCGGTCCTCATTCGGCGTTGTAACTCGGGGCGACCTGTGCTGTAACATCTACTCACATTACCATCATCTTGGAATCGTTGCCAAAGCCTGGAGATGACACTCTGGGCGATTCCAAGTTCCTCGGATACTTCCAGCTGGGTACGCCACATTCCAGTCGTCCGATAATTCTACCACGTAAAAAATTATCCAAATGCTTCCTTTGTGCCGTAACTATGCGGTTATTGCACTGAAAGGCTTTTAAAGCGCCTGTGAACAATTTTACATCTTTGCCACCATTCCTTATATACCCCTCTCTTACACTCTCGTCATTGTGAAGTACTATCCGCGCCATCTGGTGGTTTCATGTAATTTGCA
>BPLQ01013519.1:0-32009 GCA_021605075.1 Caerostris darwini
TGACTTTTTCTTTATTGGTGAGTAACCCCACGTTGGGCCTAGGCCATTTGCCTAGTGGCAGATTTCGAGACAGGAGATGTTTTTCTTTTACGGGGCAGATATGTAGCCCTACACCCAACAGTCTTATTAGACAAGAAACTACGGTTTACAGTAGATTCCGAACCACTACAACTATCTATTGCACCTCGAGACTCGAACCCCAAAACCTGTGACACTGAGCGCCAACACACTAGTAACTAGCAACCCGAATTACTGACTACCATTATATAATATCATTATATAAATCCTTATTATCGAAGATTGTATATAATGTTGAGATACATTTTAGAACATTTAAGAAAATGTTTAACTTTTCGGGAATAATGTGATTCAAAATCATATGGATTCTGCATTTATCCAGTAAATTCCTTTGGTTTATAAAATGATTATTTTTTAAAAAAGCTTCACTACATTTCTATTCAAAATCATATGCTGAAGATTGCGAAAATTTTTATGCAAATCTTGAACGTATTCCGAATGTGGAAATTCGTTATCTTCCGAGATACGATTTTTTTTCTGCCGGAGAATGCTAAACGCCCTAGGGCTGTCTTATATAACTTACAATTACTCTAGACCAGGGATGGGCAAACCTTTTCGGTCGCGGGCCAAAAATCGAAAAGTTTTTTCGGGCCAAGACAAATTTTTCTAAAATGACAATAATATATAAGTATTACAAGTATATAATATATAATATACAAGTAATAAATATATAATATACAAGTAATAAATATATGTATATATATATATACAAGTATTACAGTCTGCCACATGTGAGGCCTAATTCACCTATATTGGGTTCCCATATGTCTTCTCCCCGAAGAAGAGATAACACTTGTTGGCGCCAATCTACAGGTATAACTAACTAAGAATTTTTCGCTTTTTAACACTTTACCGATTGAAAACTATGTGTACTTGTTATTTCAGTCAATTTATGTTTTGTAGAACAAAAAAAATATAGAAAATAAAAAAGGCCTTTGAAAAAAAAGAAAGAAAAAAAATATTTAATCACAGTAGAAAAGGAGATGGATATATAATATATTTTTTCTTCTAATTGGCCACGGAATATTTTATCCGTAGGTCGGATGGAATCTTTCGGTGGGCCGGAGCTGGCCCGCGGGCCGTAGTTTGCCCATCCCTGCCCTAGACGAACTGGCTCAGTTGTCAGAAGCTTCGGTTCTGTTGCCATTTGGCGGCGAGTTTGACCCTGACCTGTTCCTTTAGTCATCATTTATAGCAGCGGCAACTCCATCCTGTGGTGTTTTTTATTTTGGCTTCAACTCTCTCCCGTATTTTATTATTATTTACTTTACTTTTACTTTAAATTTCTTATGTCTCAATTTAAATCTTTTATTATTGAAATTCTCTGATATACTCGCTGCTTTTTAATTTTACTTTGATCAGGGGATTTGGAACGGACATTGGTTACTTACTGCTTTGTTGTTTATTAATTTTTTTTATATCTTCATGTGATTTTGCTTTCAGCTAGGAGTTTAGGCCCATATAAGGCCACAGAACTCACAAACGTCAAACTCACTGGACTTGAAGCTTCACTACAAAAATTCCCGCCGCCAAATGGCCCGCCAAGTTGATATCAATCATTTTTTTTTTTTCACCCTACTATTACACTGGTGTAAAACTTAAGCAACAGGTGGGCTTTTGCCATAACCCAATGAGAAATCACCAGTGCACACCAGTGCAGTTCACACTCTCCCTATATATATATATCTTGTTCAAATTTTCAATCGTCCATAAAACAATTTTTTATGTAGCCACTCACAAGTTCAAATACAGTTTTTTCACTTGTAGTGGATGACACTGGATGTTAATGCAGTTTTTTTTTTCAAATAATTAATTCATTCATTAAATTTAATTAATTAATTTATTTTCTTTATTCAAGTTGCATATATCTACCAATGATGGCGCTAGTTAAACTTAAAAAAATGAATGAAAATTATTTATAAAGGACTTTCTGCAATAGTGTGAAAAAAAGTAGAAATGTTGACTTTAAAAATGTTTTTATATTACTTATTTTATTTTTAATTCCATCTATTAGCTCACACTCTCCTATATATATCTTGTTCAAATTTTCAATCGTTCATAAAATACTTTTTATTCCTCCACCTCGCGTTCAAACACATTTTTTAAACTGATGACACTTGATGTTAATACAGTTTTTTCAAACATTAGAGAGTTTTTACCGTACGTTATTTATATTAGGACGTCCGTTGCTTTTTTTTTTCAGCGCGCATGCTCATAGGAAACTGAGCAAGCGCGCTAGGGAAAAAAGCTAACGGACGTCCTACGGTAATTCAACATACGGTGTGCAAAAACTCTCTATTAATTCATTCATTAAATTTAATCAATTTTTAATACTTTAAATTGAGTTTTAGCAGTTCGTAATGAACATTGAAATCAACAGGCAGTAGCTCAATCTGTAAAATGCAAGGATTTCAGTATTTTTCACGTGAAGGTGAAGAATGCGAGTTCAATTCTTGCGAAAATCAATAACTTTTTTGATAAGTTTTTGAAAATGTTTGCTTTAAGTAGACGTGACTGTCTTCTGTCCCTCCAGCCTGATGGCTTTGACCAGTCCCATACTTCTGAAGAAAACGGCGTACATTACTGTTTTCATTGCTTGTTGTCTTTTCACCATTGGGGTCATCTTCAAAGACCCATACTTTACTTTCTCGTCGGGTTGGAACGTCAAAAAACGGTATGTAAGTTTCGTCGCCAGTTATGATCTTAGAAATAAGACGGTGTCCACCATCGTTAAGTAATTTTATAGTTTCTTCACAGATTCTGACGCTCTCCGTTTTTTGATGTTCTATTAAATTATTGGGGATCCAACGAAAAACTAATTTTTTCATATGCAGTTCTTCATGAATAATTCTATGTATAGCTGCGGATTCAATGTCAAGTTTGTTCTGTATCATTTGGTAAGCGCAGCGATTATCATCGACTAACATTTTTCGTATGGCCGACACATTTTCTGGAACTAAAGCTAATGAAGATCTTCGTGTGTGTTCTTGATCCAGCAGAGAATTTCGACCTCTACGAAATTCTGAAAATTATCTAAATACAGTAGCACGAAATGGAGCTTCGTCTCCATGTGCTAGTTGTAGACGTTGAAGGCATTCTTCTTGATTTAACCCCACTTTAAAATCATAGAAAATCATAGCGCGGTAACGCTCTCGTGTCAATTCTATTTTCCTTTTCTTACAAAATCTATTCTACGATAGCTAAATTGCAATAGTTGCCACAAATTATCGTTATTAAGAGTGAGGTTTCTTCTAGCCGTTAGTGTTAAATATCAATCCTCATTTTGTGTTGTTGGACCCGTATGGCCTTTTTCCGATGTTTGATAAACACTTAAAATTTCCCAAAACCGATTCCATAGTATGGAAATGACACTTTAAGAAACTCCTAACGTTTCCTCTACAGATTACGTTTAACCCGCCTCTAAACGGCCACCTATAACGATGAATACAAAATCATACATTTAAAAACAATAGTAAGTGCAAAAAAATACATTAATGATTAAAAATAAAAATACTATATTCAAATAATAACTCTACCAGAAGCAACATATCAAAATGGCGTCAGTATAATTAAATAAAGTTCTATTTTAATTTATTATACAGCTGTAAATTTTCAAAACCCAGTTCCATAGTCTGGAAATGATATTTTTAAGAAACTCTTAAAGCTTCCTCTACAAATTACTTTTAATCTGCCCTGAACGAACTCCCATAATTGAATATAGATTCATATATTTAAAAACACATTAACGTTCAAAAATAAAAACGCTACATGCAAGCGATAACGCTACCAGGAAGCAACATATCAAAATGGCACCAGACATAAAGTAATAATCCCGAAACATTTTACTGTATATAAAAGAATAAATCACTTGAAAAGATCGAATAAAGAGCTATGATATCATTAAATCTTTCTTAAACTATAAGAAAATGATTAAAAAACATTTTATTGTTTTGGAATATATATTGCACAAATGCTTTGCTTTTATATATATATAGAAATATTATTTCATAATGCTCCATCTGATAGAGTTTTCGAATAATACCTCGAAAAACATAAAATACTTTTAAAAATAAATTGTCTGGGCCTGCATTCCAGAAAAACTGGAGCCACCGTCTATGAAAACTCTCTGTCATCACGATGTTCTCGACTCCCCGAAGCTTGCAATCGAGTGAAATAATAATCGAGAAAATATTTCAGTAAGTTCTGTCTGCGGACAGGACAGGAAACCACATCAAGAATATCCGTGTTTGCTTTTCTCCAGTCAAAAGGATATTTCGAGGAAAAGTTTTCCGCGAGAGCGGATGAGGGTAAACGATTGAAAACGAATTTAAATCCTTTTGCCTCCTTAAAAGTGAAGTCATGGTATTGTTAGCGAATGCGTATTGGAATAGTCTTGAAATAGGGAAATGCGTATTGCATTCGAACAATGCAGTATGAAATTTGTTTTTAATGTTTTTTTTTAAACTATTTGTTTAGGAATAAATTACTTTATTCCCAATTAAGTAAATTGTTACTATAAATAACATAATAAATTGAAAATGAAAATGAATTACTTTATTCTAAATAAAGTAAATCGTCAGTATGAATAAAATATTGAAGGGAAAATGATTGAAAAACGAAGTCAAACCCTTGCAAGCTTAAAAGTAAAGACATGGAATTTTTTGCGCATGCGTATTGGAAGAGTACTGAAATAGGGAAAGCTTATTGCATTCGAACGAGGCAGCATAAAATTTGGTTTCACTTTTTTTTAACTATTTGTTTTGATATTTTTTATTACGAAATAAATAATTAAATAGAGTTCTTTTTTAATTTATTATACAGCTGTAAATTTTCAAAACCCAGTTCCATAGTCTGGAAATGATGTTTTAAGAAACCTCTACAAATTACTTTTAATGTGCCCTAAACGAACTCCCATAAATGAATGCAGAATCATATATTTAAATAAATACATTAACGATCAAAAATAAAAACACTACATGCAAGCGATAACGATACCAGGAAGCAACATATCAAAATGGCGCCAGACAGAAAGTAATAGTCTAGGAACATTTTTCTATATATAAAAGAATGAATCACTTGAAAAAGAACGAATAAAGAGCTATGATATCATTAAATCCTTCTTAAACTGTAAGAAAATGACTAAAAAACATTTTATTGTTTTGGAATATATCACACAAATGCTTTGCTTTATATATATATATATAGAAATATTATTTCATAATGCTCCATCTGAGAAAGTTTTCGAATAATACCTCGGAAAACATAAAATACTCTTTTAAAAATAAATTGTCTGCCTACGTCCCAGATAAATTGCAGCCACCAACTATGAAAATTTTGACATCGCGATGTTTAGACCTCCCGAAGCTTGCACTCGAATGAAATAATAATCGAGAAAATATTTCAGTAAGTTCTGTCTGCGGACAGGACAGGAAACCACATCAAGAATATCCGTGTTTGCTTTTCTCTCCAGTCTGGATATTTCGTGGTTAAAAAATTTTCGCGAGCGGATGATGGTAAAGGATTGAAAAACGAAGCAAATCCTTGCATCCTTCAAAGTGAAGACGCGGGTATTTTTAGCGCATGCGTATTGGAAACAGTCTTTAAATTTAGGGAAATGTATATTACATTCGGAAATTGAATGCAGCATGTAAATGTGATTTAACATTCATTTGAACTGTTTGTTATTTTTGTGGTTACTAAATAAATAATTAAATAATTTCTTTCAATTTATTATGCAGCCTAAATTAACCGAACTCATTAGCTATAAGTTATTATCATCGCTTTTCGTAGGATGGAAAATGGTTCCTTGAAGAGGAATTATTTGTGGGGCTGGGTAATTTTTACTAATGTTCACTCTAATTTAATTGAAAATACAAATTACTTTATCTCCAATAAATAAATCCTGTCACCATAAATAAAATATTATATTAAAAAATAAGAATAGATTTAATTTCTTAGCTAAAAATAAATCAAGTCACTTAAGTGGGGGGGCCAAAATAATTATGTCCTTGATGTTTTTATAAATCTTGCTATATCACTATTTTGTTGCCTTTGTTTTTATAACCTATTTCTTACTTGTAAATTGATATGTTTTGAAATGATGTATCAAAACGACATATTTAACCGAAGTACCATTTAAAAACTCATATGTGCACTCGATATCGTACCCTTTTTTCGTTATGCATCATGTGAACGAAATGGAGATATTTCATGTTTGCTTTCAAATTCCGGATCTGACTCATTCCTCGATATTCATAATTCATTATTCATCAGTGGAATTTATTGAAATCATTAAACACTTCATTAATCACTATGACTTGTCATGCATACTAAAATTTATTATTAAAATCATTAAATCATTTTTTCACTTCCTGCGAAATTTATTAAACTCATTAATCTATTAAAATCATTATTCATCAAGAAATTTATTGAAATTCCATTGATTGACCATTAATTCATTATGACTCTATTAATATATTCACTCGTTGAAATTTATTGAAATCACGCTTACCCATCATTAATCTATTAAAACTCATTATTCACTGCTGAAATTTTATTGAATTTATTGAAAATCATTACCAAAACTCGACATAAAGTTACGAGTAATTTCATAGAGTTTATTCCTTCCAATAAATTGTTGTCAAATAGTGGCTCCCCAATTTTAATTAATTGACTTAATTTATATCTTCAAAATTTCACCTGAAAAACAATAAAACGATATAATGATATTTGACGATATGTATTTGTATTTAAAAATTTATCACTTTATTGAAAATAATCAATTTGTTGACTGTTATATTCAATTTATCTAAATTTAAATCAAAATATATTCCAACTGCTACTAATATCAAATTAAATTAGAAACTATTTCTTCACTCAAACTAGAATAAATTTCAGAAAGAAATTATTTATCATGTGGAGTTTATTTAATTTACATCACATTCAATAAATACAGCACGATGTCAACCATTTTTTTCTTTGGCATGTGGCATCGTCAACAGAAAAAGAGATATTTATGTTTGCTTCTTCAGATTCGACTCCATTCGATAAAGCTTATTATTATTCTCAAACTAGTGATCATCACATAATCTGACAACGAATTTAATTCTTGCCAAACCGATTAAAAATAAATTTTGAAAAATATTCCTCTTAAAATTGTCTCGTAAACAAATTATTATTTATTATTTACACTGCTTGGTTAATATTTCGAAAGAAATTAGATCTCGATCAAAGGCAATCGTATGGATTTCCAATTCAGATTATTTTAAAATTTTTATTTTGTAATAGTGGTTGTTTATTTCTTTTGTAAATATTCAATGGATAGAACGAGTTTAATGGAAATATTTTTGTCAAATCCTTGAAAGATGTGATTACTAGTTTAAATAATATTTCCGCTTTCATTTTTAACACTCGATGAAATTGTAGTACTACCCAAAAAATTTATTTAAACTGATAATAAAGGATTGAATCCTAACAAAATGGCATGATTTTCCTTAAATGTAAGGATAGTGGAGAAAATTCACTTTTTTATAAAAGATACTTAAAAATCAAAAACCATTGAAATCTAGTGTGCTGTTAATTTACAAAAGAAATTTTGTGTACACATTATTTTTAGTTATGGTTTGAAAGCCGCTGCTGCTATTGGTAGCAATCAATGTTTTTTAACTACCAATAGTAATTCTGAAAATGAAATTTACTATTTGGGGTAGTATATATACTAAATATTTGAAATGACTTCTCCAGTAAAATGCTAACTTGTTGTAATGATACAATAAACCACGTTTTTCTGGTTTCTTGTGTAGTGTGAAGTATTATTTCTGCAAGATCCAGTTTTTAGATCGTTTAGTATTTATAATCAAAGGTTTGCTATTATTTTAATTATACCAATGATAATTATTGTATAAATGCAATGTGTTTTTAAAATGATTATATATTTAAAACGAAATTAATATTTTTAGTAGTATATGATAATAAATATTTTTTGAAAAACGTCATAAATGCCTATTTGTTGGGTTCTTTTAACTGATATTAAAAACCACGTTTGTTTCATTTTTTGTGTGAGAGTATTATTGTAGGACCGATTGATTGCTGGCGTACCGATAAAATAATCATCTTCATATATGTGTACGTTATGGACTTGGAGTTTTGGAGAAAACTAACTCAAACACTGTGGGACAACTTCTTGAAAGCTTATAAACCTAAAAGCATAAAGGATGGGAATTATTTTTTAAATTCAAAAGAATTATAGAAAAGTTTTTTTTTTTTAAACCCTGTACATTCGTTATTTTTCCAAGCGTAATATAAACATGTTCAAATGGAGACGGATTTTTGTTAAAAGAACTTCATTTAAAAAAAAACCAAAAACAAACCAAGCATGCTTATATATTTAATTGCTTATTACTTCATTCATATCAAAATTAAAAACAATTGTAATTTGTTTAAACAAAAATTAAAATTAAAAACTATAAAGCTTCGGTTTTGTCATTTTTACTTAGGTAATTAAATAGAATGGAAAGAATATAGAGAGAAAGAATTCCTTTTGTGGTAATTGAAATGATATTTTGCTTCAAACCAAATCTACTCTCTTGTGAATTGCATTTCTACAAAAAAAAAAGTGGAACTTTAAAAAAAGAAAACCAAGTTATAATAGTTTTGCCAACAGTGAAAAGCAGAACGAAGACTTTTAAAAACATATGTAATTATATTGCCAATTTGAATTTAAAGTAAGGAAAAGGAGATTATAATTTTGCCAAATATAAGTTCTTGGAAAATTTTTTTAAATTATTAAAATTAGAATGTTTATTCAATGGAGTAATATTTTACTATTTTTACATATTAATTTTGATTATACTGATATTAAATAATTCATTCAAAATTAATTTTGGATTATATTGAGTTGTAATGTTATATGGATTTCATGTGGATCCCATCACTCAGACTGAATCACCGACTAAGCGGTGAGAAGAACAATTTGGTAGGTTCACTGTTTCAAACATCGGGCATTTACCTGATTAGAAACCAGCACCCGCCATAAATAAATTTCATGATATTTTCATGAAAAAATGTTGGTGGAACCACAAGCCTAAGCAAAGTGTGCAAATAATTTTTTACTTTCCTGAGTACATTTCTGTAAAGTAACAGAATGTTATGTTAATCCCGGCAAAAAGGGATTAAAAATTTAAAATTTTTACAGATTTCCTTGATAATATGCTTACAATGGAGAAAATGCAAGTAATTAAATGCAATTACATAAAAAGAAGCATGGACTTGATTCAGGTTTGTAACCCACACACATCCAGAAAAAGTGCCCGGAATACGATTTGTGCGGTAATGCATGCAAACGTAAATTTTACTACCAAATTTTTATATAGATATGGTTTTTAAAAATAGATGAATTTTTTTAGTATTACAGATAGCATCTGTTTTCAGTTTGAAATAAAAAAATTTTTCTATACAAAATTATTATAAGAATTTGTTGGTTTTGAAGAAAATTCTGATTTTGCAACCTGAACTTTAAATATTTTAAATTACTAAGTTTTAAATTTTAAAGATTTAAAAAATAAATAATTCTTCATTGCTATGGAATTTAAGCTGAAGTCTCTAGGCTACTAATTAAGAATAAAATGTGTGAATGGGGTATTTCTATTTAGCGCAGTATTGAGAGGTGCGTTACGATCTGCGCATTTCAAACTCAGCTTAGTGTCTTCAATCTGGTTGTTGGAGAGGAAAAAGACAGGACATTCACTCTCGGGTATTTCAGACACATCTGGTGAGGTTGCTACTAGAAGAATGCATCTGTGATTTCACCTGAAAATATCGCGCTAACATGAAATTAAACTCTTCAAGGCGCCATTGGAAGCAATCATATCCCGCCACATCTTAAACAAAACCCACAGGTTCCAGGTATTGTTTTCTCTACAGAATTTGTGCTTTGATCCATAGTCTGAATGAATATAATCAAAAATTTTACAATTTCAACAACAACAACAGCACTATATTCAGTACCAAATTTTCGATTCTGATTGCTCTTTATTTTTAAAAATGTATTGTTGTTTTTTGCAAGAAGTCGTCATACTAGAATAGAGAGAATTATGATGGACAGCAATTGGTGACCGATTTAATTATGGGTTTAAAATTGAATGAGAGGCCTACAACTCAGACTTTACCAATTCTAGTGGGTTTGGAAATATGGAAGACAGAAAATCAAAAATTTGATAAATGAGAAATTATTATGAAGATGGCATCAGATATGACGACAGAAAATTAAATATTTAAAGACATATAATATTTAAAGAATATTTAAAGACAAAAAATTAAAATTTGATAAATGAGAAATTGTTATGAAGATGGCATGAGATTTAAAAATATAATGATTCTATTTATTACAGCTTAAAATAATCTTATGTTTTTACTTTTGTTCTTATGTGGTAAACTGCAATTTTAGTTCACAAAAATAATTCATTATTTTAAACTCTTTATATCTCTTAAAATTAAAAATTAAAATGCAAAAATAAATACTGTTTAATTACGTTAAGAACTACTGATTATTTAAAATAATTGTTTTTATTTTTAAATGCCTTTTTGAATGTCATTTTTATATACAACTATAGTAATGCAATGCATAATTTGAATATTCTGTGATCATTTCAAATATTTATTTTGAAAGTTTTACATAGCAGCTAATATGTGATCATCCATCTGAACGTCAATTTAAATGGAATATTAAGAGATACTTTCTTTTTATTTCTATCTCTTTAGTTATCTATATTTAATTATTTTTTTTTAATTTAAATTTTTTAACAATCATTGTTTTGTCTTAAAAGGGTTCACGGAAAATCTGTTGTTGGTATTAATTTTTTTTTTTTAAAATTATTACGAACAGAAAAAAAAATCGATTTAAACATACAACTTCAAAATTTCTTATAATATTTTTAAAATTAAAATTACTTATAAAATTTCTTATTGAACTTAAATTTCTTCTTAATTTACAAATATAATGTAATAGAGTGAAATTATTATTGTTAATCGGGGAAGTTTCAGTACAGTCTTCGAACTGAAGTAAGATCCATTTATTTATTAAATTTCAAAAACTTGGAAATCAAATCAGAGAATAAGCTAAAACAATTTACAAAATTCTAAAAATAAACTGAATAATTAAAACAAATTTTTAACAAAAATATAAATGAAAAATGTGAAAATGCGAATATTTCTTCTTCTTCTGACTTTCTCTCTGATATTTAAAATCGGTTCCGTTGAAGGAAGTCAATGAACTACTTGACCTTCAATCATTCTTTATTGCTGTAATGCAAATATTTTCCTTGACATTTTGTCTGCATTTACAACAACTAATTCTTCAAGCTGTAGGACTAGGAATATGACATTAATACATTTGCATTCGTCAAAGGTTTCAACACGCCTGGATGTCTGATAGTTTTCTTATGTTAATCTCCCGTCAAATCTCCGTGCATGTTATAGTTAGCAATTTACATGCTGCAAGGAAACCCAAACTTTTATTGGTTATCATTCGTAACAAGACGCTCTCACCGTTCAGAAGTGGTCTCCCGACGAACGCAGTATTATGAGCGCAGACGGCACAGTTCCAATACCTCCGCCACCTCGGTGGGGTGTCTCGACGGTACTGCAAGTAGGCTAAGGATGACCCGGATCCATGCACTTGGTGGCTGAAGGTGACGCCTTTGCTGAAAGATAAACAATAAAATAAGGGGTTCTACATAAAATTGGAATAGAAGGATAATTTAATATATAATTTAATTTTAATATGGCTTTCTCTGATACATAAAATCTGTTCTTTTTATGTACATCAATGAATTTCTTAATTTCCCCATTATTCTTCATTGTTAGAATGAAAATATATTGCTTGACTGTTTTTTTGCATTTACAACAATTAATTCTTCAAGCTGAAGAACTATGACGAATACAGATATATCAATGTCATATTCAAAGATTTCAGCACACCTGGATTCCTGAAAGTTTTCTCATGTGGATCGCCCATCAAATCTTCGTGCATGCTATAGTTAGTAATTTCCATGCTGGTTAAAACCTAAAATTTTATTGGCTATCTTTCGTAACAAGACGCTGTCACCGTTCAGAAGCGGTCTCCCGACGAACGCAGTATTATGAGCGCAGATGGCACAGTTCCAATGCCTCCGCCACCTCGGTGGTCGACTGGGGTTGCCTCGACGGTACTGCAAGTAGGCTACGGATGACCCGGATCCATGCACATGGTGGCTGAAGGTGACGGCCTTGTTCAAAGATAAACAATTAAAATAAGGGGTTCTTTCAGGATGCAAAACAAATAGAAAATATGCCAAATGTTGTAGACTTGAAGCATGGAGTTCGAAATGTTCAAGAGAGCATTGACTACATCATAATTATTACGAAAAAAAGAACATAAATATTTACATGAGAACACAGACAGGAATTGTGGACGCCATTGATTAACAAATTAATTTAATGCCAGAACATAAAAGAGAATGCGATTTAAAAAACCGCTGTTTTTTAATACTCATGAAATATGCTCTTAAGCAAAATGGAAAAAAATAAATAAATGAAACATTGCGAATTGAAAAGATGTTCTTGCGACTTAAAAAATTCCAGAATATAAGAAAATGGGGGGGAAAAAGCTATATAGAGGTGGGATATAGGGTGGGAGAAATTTTTAGTAAAATATAAAATTTTCTCGAAATCAAAATTAACAATTTATACCAGAATCCTTCACAAAAGTTGTAAATAGATTTTTCTAATTCAAAGAAATGAAAAAAAAAATTAT
This sequence comes from Caerostris darwini, assembly GCA_021605075.1. Classification (NCBI taxonomy): domain Eukaryota; kingdom Metazoa; phylum Arthropoda; class Arachnida; order Araneae; family Araneidae; genus Caerostris; species Caerostris darwini. The sequence continues at coordinate 12,869 of BPLQ01013519.1, forward strand.
CTTCTGTTAGAAAATTTAATACAAACACATGATTTTCGTGAAACGAAAATAATTTTTGTTATTGTTTAATTGATGTGGTAATTCTGTAAATGTTGGTAAAATCTGTAAATGTCTATTAAATCTGTAAATGTAAAAAATAATTCACAATTTGGTATTAATAAATATTTTATTTTTATTTAATACTAATAAATTTTAATTATTTTCTGATTTAATTATTTATTTGTAGGCTGATTTTTATTTACTATAATTGTTTTCTCTTTTGAAGTGAAATACCGAGTTTTATTGATTGATTAAAAATTATTAAAACTGATTAAAAATTACTTGTAAAAATGTCGACATTACAAATTAGTTGCCAACCTGCTCACTACAATTGTAAGATTAATAAAAGTTGATGTTGAGAAAACCTTCAATATATTTCTTGTTAATTTTCAGGTGATTTATTTCAATATTTTCTCTATAAAATTGAAGAAAGTAAATAATATTTTTTTTAAAATTATCTGTTTCTATAAAATATTTAAAAAAACCTCCGTAGAATGTTTAATACAATAGAAGGTGTTTTATTTATCATTACGTTTTAATGACTAATAAATACATTACACTTAAAAAAGCACAATAATTACAGTTATAATGTTTTATCATAAATTAATGTGCTTTTTTAAGCAATATTTTGCATTTGTACCTGCATTTTTTATCATATCATTACTGTAGTTTTATTTTTTATTATAGTTCATTATTTTAATTGAAAATAAGAATAAATTACTGCATTCAATTCCTTCTATTAGCTCACAATCTCCCTATATATATCTTGTTCGAATTTTCAATTGTTCATGAAATACATTTCATTTATCCACTCGAGTTCAAAGACATTTTTTTTAACTTGTAGTGGATGTCACTGGATGTTAATACAGTTTTTTCAAATGTTAATTCATTGATTAAATTTAATTCATTAATTTTAGGTTTTTTTTAGATTTAAGTTGCATATATCTACCAATAGAGGGCGCTAGATAAACTTAAAAAAAATTATTGAAAATTATTTATAAAGGTATCATTTTTACACTTTTAAATTATAATAAATATAAAAACATTTATATTAAAAATTAAAATATTTTGCTTATATTAAAAATTAAAATATTTTAAAGATTTTTTTTAATAAATCTAATTGAAATAAATAATTTTAAAATAAAATAAAAATATATATAAAAATTTAAAATAAAAATATATATAAAAATTTAAAATAAAAATATACATAAAAATTTAAAAAAACATATATATATAAAATACATAAAAAATATAATAAATAATAAATCTGTTTGAAATAAATAAACAGTGTTTAATAAATCTGATTGAAATAAATAAACAGTGTTTAATAAATCAGATTGATAATCAGATTAATTTACTCATTATAATCCAAAATCAGGTCACAAAATAAGTAGAAAGATGAGATAAATCACCTAAATAATTCCACACTTTGAAAGCATCTGATATTAGCAATTCAATTTCAGAATCATATTTCAAATGACACTAAAACACAGAAATCGGAATTCCTTTTAAATTTTAATTATCTAATTTTTATTTTATTTAGAATAAATATGTTTTCGAAAATTAAAATTAGGGTTTTTTTATAGACTAGCTTTTTTATCGCTGATATATTTATTTTGTTTCTTAAAACACATCTTGGAATATAGATAAATATCAAAAGATTAACAAAATTATTTTCTTCTTGATTATTGTTAATTTATTTTGAAATTAAATAATGATGCTGCTTTACATTTTCGTTGTTTCAAATTAATATATATATATATATATTGTATAACACATATCGTATTTACAATTTCATCAGTTCTTCTTTCTGGTAATGTTGCAATAAAACTTTCAGTTCTTATTTAATTAAAAATTAACATTTAGGACCTTTTTATAATCTCGTGTATCAGGTAAAAATAGAATAGATTCTGAGAAATATAAATCGGAAATAAATACTAACTCATAAATAAATAAAGATAATGAATTTTAACCACATATGCGCATAAGAATATCTTTTTATTAGTTCTCCTTTGTTAATTAAAACTATAGCTTTTATTTAATCAAAAAACAATAGAGCTTTATTGTTTTATAATTTTCTGGTTACATTCCAGGAAAAAATATAATAAATTTTAGAACTAAAACTGATATTTTCTGTCATTTTTACACTTTTTTAAATTATAGTAATTATAAAAACAAATTCACCTACACATATTATCCAATTCCTTCTATTAGCTCACACTCTCCCTATATATATATCTTGTTCAAATTTTCAATCGTTCGTAAAATACTTTTTATTCATCCACTCAAGTTCAAATACATTTTTTTGAACTTGTAGTGGGTGACACTTGATGTTAATACAGTTTTTTCAAATATTAATTAATTCATTAAATTTAATTAATTAATTTTAGTTTTTTTAGATTTAAGTTGCATGCATCTATTAACAGATGGCGAAAGATAAACTTAAAAAAATGAATGAAAATTATTTGTAAAGGACATTCTACAATATAGTGAAAAAAAAAGTAGGAATTGACTTTAATTTTTTTTTATTTACTTGTTTATATGTATAGAATTATACTGAATAGATTGTAAAAGTGCTTGTATTAAAAATGAAAATATTTTGAAGATATTTTAATAAGTCTCACTCAAATAACTAATTTTAAAATAAAGTTAAAAAATATGAAAAAGAAAATATAAATAACTAGCAGACCCGGCCACGCATTGCTGAGGCTTTCTTGTATTTCGTTCAATTATTAGATACTATAATTGGTATTTTTAAGGAAGTGATTTGTAAAGAATGATGAAAAGTTCAAATTAAGCTTCAACGTATAGAAAATGTTTAATTTTTATTAATTTAATGAATGAGGTAGATAATGTTGATTTTTAACACTGTTTTATATTTATTTTACCAAATTTAAATTTTAATAATCATTACTTCCATTTATCTAAGAACTAAGTGATGAACAGTATTTCTTGTTAATCTGTCTTTCGTCAAAATAAATAAATTCGTTAAATAATTTAATAAGTTGGTTATGATTTTCTAAAAGATTTTGCAACAATTCTACAATAGCTCTTTGTACTTGCTTGTTCGATAAAATTATACTGACATCGAGTTGTCACACGTTCTTTAGAACTGCCCACAAAATAAATTTGAAGAAATTTTGGCTCTTCGTTAGGTATTGGCATCAACGACCCGATCTTATGGTACACCTGACATTGTATTTTGAATGTACTTTCAAAATTACGTCCATCGGATGAGAAATCGCAAATTTTAGTTGCGCCAAATGACGAAATAGGAAAATCGTCGATTTTGCATTTAAATAAAAAAAAAATCAGTATAAAAACTATCCTATCTCTCAAGTTGGAACAAAACACACATTTAAGAAAAAAAAAGTTAAAATCGGATTGTTAATTTTAGAGTTCATTCCGAACAAACATCGTGACACGGGAATTATAGATAATAGAAGATATTTATATAAAAATATAATAAAATTAAAAATAAATAATAAATCTGATTGAAAAAAATACATAATTACATATATAAGTTTATCAATTGAAGATGCCCCAAAATGTTCCTATTTGGATAATCTAATCTTATGCAGTTTGTGAATATGGTCAAAACTGAAAGACTCAATCGGCAATCATATTCAGAGTGGCTACTAAGAAACTGAAAATCTTGAAATGTCATAAATTTATTCGTTTTCATTTTTTTTTATTTTTATTCATTTGTTTTGTAGTTTATAAGGCATTCTGAGAAATAAAAAACGTAAATAAATACTTAAATAAATAAAAGATAATAAATTTGTACCACATACACTAGTAAAAAAATTTCATTAGTTCTACTTCATGAATACAAACTATAGCTTTGACTGGGCCTGAATGGCCGAGTTGCTAGCACTTTGGCGATCGGTACCACAGGTTTCAGGTTCGAGTCCCGGCGGTTCCACGGATGTTTGTAGTGGTTCGGAATCCACTTTAAGCTGTAGGTCCCGGACTAATATGACTGTAGAACGTTTGGCGTAGGGCTGACAACCCTGTCCCGTAAAAAAACAACACCTCACGTCTTGAAATCTATCACTAGGCAGACGGCCATGACCCACCATGGGGCTATTGTGACAATGATAATGATATCTTTTATTTAATCAAAAGAACTACAAGTTTTTTTTATTTTTTTATTATGACTTTCTGGTTATATTACAACCAAAAATATTATAAACTTCAACAATAAAACTTTATAAACTTTAGTCTTTTTTACATTTTTTAAAATTATAATAAATATAAAAACAAATGCACCTACACATTTTATTTATATGCACGTAAATATACTGAACAGAATATAAAAGTATATAAATAAAATATTTTGAAGATTTTTTTAATAAATCTGATTGAAATAAATTTACTCATTATAATCAAAATTCACAGGTCACAAAATACGTAGAAAGATGAGGTATATCATTTAAATAACTCCACACTTTGAAAGCATCTGATATTAGTAATTCAATTTTGAAGATCATATTTCAAATGACAGAAAAACATTCTAGAGAAACCATAATTCCTTTTAAGATACGTCTCGCATTCCGTGCTCGCGGCGAGATGTGATCTGTGCTTTCCATGCTAAATTACCTGGGGCTAAATTAATGACCGAGCATGATATATGACGCGATTCATTAATTTCACTCCTTGTCGCTTCACGCACAACGGACGTCAATTGGGTCACTTTATACTTTAATTAAATCCACCAAATCCAAACTTCTTATCGAGTTTTGAGACGACGCGGAAAGTTCATCAATTGAAGATGTCCCAAATTGTTTCTATTTGGATGGAATTCTCGGAAGTTAATCTAATCTTATGCAGTTTCTGAATGTGTGTCAAAACTGAAAGACTCAATCGGCAATCATATTCAGAGTGGCTACTAAGAAACTGAAAATCTTGAAATGTCAATAACTTTTTCGTTTAATTTTTATTTATTTGTTTAGTAGCTTATAAATTATTCTGAAAAATATAAAACGTAAATAAAAACTAAATCATAAATAAATAAAGATAATTTGAACCACATATTCGAATAAGAACATTTCATTAGTACTACCTTTTTGATACAAACTATAGCTTTTATTGGGCCTGCATGGCCAAGTGGCTAGCGCTCTGGCCCTCGGTACCACAGGTTTCCGGTTCGAGTCCCGGCTCTGCCATGGATGTTCGGAATCCACTTTAAACGATTGCCCCAAATTGTTGCTCCGAATTATTTAGGCACCCCAAATTGTTCCTAATGGACGGAATTCTTGGAAGTTAATCTTATATTATGCAGTTTAAAAATGTGGTTTAAAACGTAAGACTTAATCCGGGTTCATGTTTAGAGTTTTTTTTTATGATTTTCCCATTATGTTTAAAAAAAAATTTCAGTTCTTAATTAATTAAATATGAACAGTTAGAGCATTTTCATAATCTTATGTATCAGGTAAAAAGAGAATGTGATTTTGACAAAACTAAAACATGAATAAATACTTAATCATGAATAAATAAATGTAATAATAATATTTTTAACAACATACTCAGATGAGAACATCATTCAAGTAGTTTAAGTTTGAATAAAAATATAGCTTTTATTTAATCAAAAAAGGGGGCCTGATGGACGAGTGGCTAGCGCTCTGGTGCTTGGTACCACAGGTATCGGGTTCAAATCATAGCGTTACTATGGGTGTTTGTAGTGGTTCGGAATCCACTTTATACCGTAGGTCCCGGTCCTAATACTCTCGTAGAGCGTTACACGGCCCATTGTTACTCCGCGTCCGTGGCTTATCTTCAAGTTACACGCGCCCCCTGGTTAGTGCAAAGTGAGTAACATCGGTGCAGCCCTTGCGGCATAAAAGATCACGGTCTATGTGCCAGCTGCATTTGAGGAAAGAAAAAAAAGATTTAATCAAAAAATTTTTTATATGATTTTCTCTTTATATTAGCAAGGGGCCTGATGCCAGAGTGATTATCGCTCTGGCGATCGGTACCACAGGCTTCGGGTTCGAGTCTCAGCTCTGCCATGGATGTTTGTAGTGGTTCGGAATCCATTTTAAACTGTAGACTGAGTGTAGAGCGTTGGGTCTATTGTTGTCAACTCTACCTCCTGTCTCAAAATTTGCCAATAGATAGACTGCGTTGGCCCACCATGGGGCTGCTGCCCAATGAAGAATTATAATAAAAAATATAATAAATTTTAGAAATAATAAAATATTTTCTGTCAATTTCATACTTTTTAAATTACAATAAATATGAAAACAAATGCACCTACACATTTTATTTATATGTACAGAAATATATTAAAGTACTCATACTAAAAATGAAAACATTTTGTAAAATTGTTTAATAAATCTGATTGATATAAAGTTACATATTAAAATCTTGAAAAGTGAAATCATAGAAAAGTGAAGTAAATCACCTACATAACTCCACACTTTGAAACCATCTGAGATCAGCATTTCAATTTTCAGAATCATATTTCAAATGACAGAAAAAGCATTCAAGAGAAACCATAATTCCTTTTAAGATATGTCTCGCATTCCATGCTCGTTGCGACATGTGTTCTGTGCTTTCCATGCTAAATTACCTGGGGTTAAATTAATGACCGAGCATGATATATAACGCGATTCATTAATTTCACGCGCAACCGACGTCAATTGGGTCACTTTATACTTTAATTAAATCCACCAAATCCAAACTTCATCTCGAGTTTGGAGGCGAAGCGGAGAGTTAATCAATTGATGTCCCAAATTGTTCTTTTTGGATGGAATGCTTAGAAGTTAATCTAATCTTACGCAGTTTTCGAGTGTGGTCAAAAATGAATCGGCTCAATCGGCAATCATATATTATAGAAAATCTTGGGAAAAGCAATAACTTGTTCGTTTTCATGCATTTGTTTTTATTTATTTGTTTTGTAGATTTTAAAGCATTCCTTGTGCAGATTAAAATGGCCACATAAGATGTACCAGCAACAAATAAAATACATTTAGTTTGTCTATACCAGTTAAAATGGGAATTATTCAAACTCAGTGAAAATACAGGCATCATTTCAATGTCAGACAATCTCGTAGCCTATTTTATAAAGCGAAAATCAAGTCACACAATTGGCAATCGTATTCAGAGTGGTTACCAAGAAACAGAAGATCTTTTTTGTTCCAATGCAGCTGGCAAACACTTAGACAGCTTGGTCTTGAATGCCTTAAGGCAAGTGCTGCACAGACGTTACTCACTTTGCATTACCCAGGAGACGCGTGTGCAGAGTAACAATGCCTCCGCAACGCTCTACGATCCTATTAGGACCGGGACCTACGGTTTAAAGTGGATTCCGAACCCCTACAAACATCCATGGCACCGCCGGGACTCGAACCCGAAACCTGTGGTACCCAGTGCCAGAGCGCGAATCACTCGGCCATTCAGGCCGTCGAAACAGAAGATCTTGAAAAAGCAATAACTTGATTGTTTTCATTAATTTTTTGTAGATAGTATGTCATTTCTTGGAGAGGCCTGATGGCCGAGTGTCTAGTATACTACCGCTCATTTTCACAGGTTTCGGGTTCGAGTCACGGTGGTGAAATGGATGTTAGGAGTAGCCCAGAATCCTTTTTAAGTCGTAAGTCCCGGCCTCATATGACCGTAGAGCGTCACAGAGCCAAGTCAGACTTCTCACCCACATCATTCCCAACTCTAAAGAGGCAATTCTGCTCTAAGCACAGTGATGTGGTGTGGTGTAGTCAGTATCCCTTGGAGATTAAAATGGCTACATAAGATGTGTAGGAAAAAATAAACCTGATTTAGTTTTTCTATTCCAGTTAAAATGGGAATTAATCTCCTACCTGCTTTGCAATGCGAAAATCATGTCATATGATGGAATCTCGTGATGGTTTATAATATATTCATTTAGCAAATGATTAGTTGTCAGGTAAATAATTTGTAGTATCTAATTGGGATAATTTATTGCCAATACGATGGTTTTTGTTAATTATCAGCGTGGGAATTTGAAATGTTTTCTTTGAAATTGATGAAGTGGTTTACTATTTATTGGGAAAAATACGAGAAAAAACATGCACACTGTGGAAAACTTATGAAAACTGTAAACTATTAGAAAAGGTCTTTTATGAATAATGAATCAGGTGATTAAAGCTTAAAAAAGTATTGACAAAGAAAACGAAAGATTCAATCAGCAATCATATTCAGATTGGCTACTAAGAAACTAAAGATCTTGAAAAATCAACAACTCGTTCGTTTTAATTTATTTGTTTTTATTTATTTGTTTGTTTTGTAGCTTATAAGGCACTCCTTGGAGATTAAAATGGCTGCATAAGATGTCCCAGCAAAAAATAAACCTGATTTAGTTTTTCTATTTCAATTAAAATGGGAATTATTTAGCAGCAATTTAACGTCAGACTACCTCCTAAGCTGTTTCACAATGCGAAAATCGAGTCCCATGATGGAATCTAGTGACTGTTTACACTCAAGAGCCAAAATATTACGGCCACCTGTCAATAACGAGTTGGCCCATCTTTGGCGCTCAACACAGCTTCAACCCGCCTTGGCATGGATGCCACAAGTCCTTGGTAGATGGCCGGAGACAAATTGTACCAGATGTTTAAGCAACGGTCACGCAAATCCGAGATATTGCGAATTGGTGGTCTTTGAACTCTGAGCTGCCGTCCCAGGACATCCCAAATGTGTTCTATCGGATTGAGATCCGGTGAGTTAGGCGGCCAGGACATTAACAGGAATTCAACATTATGTTCCTGGAACCACTCCAACATAATTTTAGCCTTGTGACAAGGGCCGTTGTCCTGCTGGAACATTCCATTTCCAGCTGGAAAAACAGAGGTCATGTAAGGGTCTCCGACGACCTTTTTCTTTGAGAGCGTGTGGACGTCCAACACCATGTCGTCTACTGCTGGTTTCACCGTCCTTCATCCACTTTGCATAAGTACTAACAACTGTAGATCGCGAACAACCCACGAGTCGTGCGGTTTCGGAAATACTTGTTCCGAGCCTTCGAGCCATTACAATCTGCCCTCTATCAAAGTCGCTTAGATCCGCAGCCTTTCCCATTACACACAAAAGTAAGTGAAAGAATGATTCTTCAGACTCTCCAGCAGCAGTTAAATACCACTTCCACCTGATCACGTGCCTTCCACGTCATCCAGGCGAGTTCATTGCAAAATGTAGGGGTGGTCATAGTGTTTTGGCTCTCGAGTGTATAATATCTTCATTTAGCCTGTTGTTGGTTGGCCGGTTAAATAATTTGTATAAGTGCAGTATCTGATTGGAATAATGTATTGCCCACTGCAGTGGACAAAAAATCATCCGAACCATATAAAAAAATATATTTTTTTAAACAAAACATTTTTACGCTGCTCTTAAAATATTTAATATTTGTAAAGATACAGCGATAGACATCATTAAAAAAAATTATCATTCTTCAAAAACTATTCTTATTCAATTCCTTTTGTTAGCTCACACTCTCCCTATGTATATCTTGTTCAAATTTCCAATCGTTCATGAAATATTTTTTATTCATCCATTCAAGTTCAAATACATTTTTTTGAACTTGTAGTGTATGACATTTGATATTAATACAGTTTTTTCAAACATTAATTCAGTAATTAAATTGAATTAATCAATTTTATTTTTTTGTAGATTTAAGTTGCATATATCTACCAATAGATGGCGCCAGATAAACTTAAAAAAATGAATAACAATTATTTATAAAGAACTTTCTGCAATACAGTGAAAAAAAAGAAGGAGTTGACTTTAAAAAAATTTGTTTTTATATTATTTATTAATGGATAGAACATAATTTCATTGAAATTCGTAAGTGTGCGAAGACTTTTGAAAACTATTGACTTTAGCCAGATTCTAAATTCTAGAACCCCAATAGTTTGTCATGAAAACTACAGATAAATAGCAGTATCTCTGCTTTAAACAATTTCTTCTTCAATAGCGCAAAAGCCCCATTGTGGGCAAAGGACGTATGCGTACTGACAGATTTAGAAACATGAGAGGTTTTCTCTTTACAAGGTAGGGTTGTCTGCCCAATACTCTATACTCATATTAGATCAGGACCTATGGTTTAAAGTGGACTCCGAACCGCTACAGACATACATGGCACTGCCTGGACTCAAACTTGAAATTTATGACACTCAGAGTCAACCACTGGGTCATCGGCTTCCCCCCCACATATATATATATATACACTCAAGAGCCAAAACATTATGACCACCTGTCAATAACGAGTTGGCCCACCTTTGGCGCGCAACACAGCTTCAACCCGCCTTGGCATGGATTAATACCACCATTAATACCAGTTAAATACCACTTCCACCTGATCACGTGCCTTCCACGTCATCCAGGCGAGTTCATTGCAAAATATAGGGGTGGTCGCAAGGTTTTGGCTCTTGAGTGTATATGTGTATATATTAACTTTTTCATTAAAAAGAAAGATGCTTTTGACTGCTTGCCATTTATACCCTTCCCCACTAAAATGACGAATTTAGCGTTGTGCAGGTGCACAACGAGGAGCCTTCTCACTGCATCTCCATTTTGTCATCCCAAATTTGAACGAAATTCCTCAGAAATATGCACATAGAGTGCTTCCATCTTTGTAATTGAGCATAAATAAATGACATTCCTTCATGCCTGTTTATTGTGCCTATTTTCAGGTTTAACAAAGAATTTCGGTAGGTCTTGGCTTGTCATGTAAAATAAAATCTACCTTTCCCAATTCGAAAACCTAATGTTTAATCCACCAGGTCATTACAGTAATTAAAAACATTAAAAAGTCTAATAACAATACTTTTTTATCAATTTTTTTTTTACATATTTAAAAAAAAAACCTGTAGTTTAATTTGCATTATTATTCACCTTAAAAACACGAAAAAAGGAAAAGACTATTTAGATTAATTCTACCTAAATTATTTTTTTCTATCATCCAAATTAAAAACTAGTATTAAAAAACACAGCTCATTAACTAGAGTGTATTTTTGATTTTCTTTTACATGGTTTTTCTCATCACTAAAAATATATATTGCTAATCTCTTTTTATTTCGAACAATCGAAGGCGAAACGAAGGACTCAGCAAATTAAATAGTTCCAAATCTTCCATCGATTCATTCTCGCTATTAAAGGAATTCTATTGAAAAGAAAAACTCGAAAAGAAAAAATAATCATCTGCTTTTTTCAAATTTTATCGTCCATTTAACGATTGGGAAATAATCCTTTTACCAAAATGCTTGAGATTCAGTAATGGGGAAAAAAATCAAGTAATAGGGAAAAATACCAAGTAATAGGGAAAAAAATGAAGTAAAAGAATCTTTTTTGTTATGTTCGGTTTACCTGTAAGAGTTTTGTCGTGGCTAATAAATTAACCATATCAGAAATTGGATAAAAACACATTTTAATTGCTTAATTCCTGTTAAATATTTTTTTAAATATAATGATTCGGATTTGAATAATAAAGATTAATTCTTGAATTCTTCTTCTTTAGAATGTTAAGATTTCTATCTAAACTTTTTTATAATGCCTTAGAATTTTTTAAAATACTTTATTTTAAGTTAATTTGACATTTTTCAGCGTGATATGAAAATAAATTGTTTTATCGTAAAGAATTTGGTCTTAAAAGATCATAATTTTTTGTAATAGTTTAAAAGAATGCAATTTAAATTTTTCTTTAATTTATATCACTTATGAGACTTATAAAAGTGCAGATTAAAGTCTAATTTATCTTCTAATTATGATATAATTCTCAAAATAAGATTAAACTTTTTTTTTAAAATTTTTTTAATTTTTTATATACAAACAATGAGTTGTCCTTTTCATTCATTTTCTTAAAAAAAGTGTACCAAATATGTTTTATGAAAAATAAAATATATAAAGAAATCTATCAACATTTATCTAATATATCTGGTCAATAAGATTAGAGATTCAAGGTCCATATTTATGTAGAGCAAATGTAATCTCATTGGAACGAAAAATAGTTGTTTGGTCTGTCTGTTTTTCTGAAAAAGTCTGTCACTGGCTTAAAAAAGTGTTAGTATACTTTAAAATCTGTAACCAGTGGGGTCTGATGGCCGAGAGATTATCTCTCGCGCACTTGATGTCACAAGTTTCGGATTCGAGACATGGCGGTGCCGTGGATGTTTGTAGTGGTTCGAAATCAATTTTAAACCGTAGATTCCGTTTTGATATGACTGTAAAGCGTTGGGCTGGCAGCCCTACCCAGTAAAAAAAAGCATCTTCTGTCACAAAATTTGCCAGTAGGCAGACGTCCTTATGCCATCATGTGGTTGCTGTGTTAGTGAAGAAGAATATATAATCTGGATTTAAATTCGAATATATAAAGTTCAATTTTTTTTCTTATTAATGTCATGTGATTCGGAATAAAATCAAACATTTAAAAAAAAAATTTAATTCGTTTTCTTTTAAAAAAACTAAAATTACAATTAGGCAGAAAATGAAAACGCCACAAAAGTTTTTTCGAAGAAATTCATAAATAAATTTATAATGAAAAGGTGTTTTTTTTTTTTTTTTTTTTTTGTAAAAAAAATTGTTTGGCTTTAATCGTTGCTTGCTTACTTCGTTCTATTCTGCATGTTATTAAAAAAAGTAATATAAAAAAATTTTAAAGTCAATTCCTACTTTCTTGCACTATATTGCAGAAAGTCCTTTATAAATAATTTTCATTCATTTTTTTAAGTTTATCTGGCGTCATCTATTGATAGATATATGCAACTTAAATCTAAAAAAACCTAAAATTAATTAATTAAATTTAGTTAATGAATTAATATTTGAAAAAACTGTATTAACATCCAGTGTCATACACTACGAGTTCAAAAAAATGTATTTGAACTTGAGTGGATGAATAAAAGGTATTTTATTAACGATTGAAAATTTGAACAAGATATATATAGGGAGTTATTTATATATATAGTATAGGGAGATATATATAGTGTGAGCTAATAGAAGGAATTGAATAATTCGTAGTTGTACGAAAACAATAAACAGACTGGCTCTGAATTAATTCTTTTGAAATTGAATATTTTCCATTATCGTAGAGGAAAATCATTCTGGAATACCGCTAAATTGGTAAATTTATTTCATTCTACTTGGCAGTATGTGATAAAAGTTATAAAAGAGAAAATAGTAAAAAGTATTTTATGAACGATTGAAAATTTTAAAAAGATATATATAGGGAGAGTGTGAGCTAATAGAAGGAATTGAAAAATGCTCGCGCTTCAGTACTGTTGCTGTACAAAAGAAAAATAGTATATAGGTGCCATACATGATGGTAAAAAAAAGGAGATTGGATATCACTTTGGCGATGTATTTGGCCACGGCGACTGATATGATGAAACTTCTAGGAGAAACAAAGCATTTTATAAGCCGAAGGAATTTACTTGAATTCATATAATTTGGAAGCATATTATAACTGAAAGTTAGGAAAAAAATGGATGGATGTAAATAAAATGGATGTACTATGAGGAGGTTTACATGCGATGCGCGGGTTATAGCCGTTGAACGAATACAATTCTTGCTTGATTCTTGCCTTTCTAGACGTCTCTCATTACAATTGCTGCCCCGGAAGTTTCCCTTCATTATCCAAATATTGACACTCCCTTCAACACAAAAATGCACGAGGCTCTTCTATTAATCCGAATAATGCTCCCTAATTACGCAACAAACCCTTGTGCAAACTCCTGCTCAGTCATCGCGCATGAATAATGCATGGAGTCCCACATTCTTACATCTAATAACCTAATGCATAATTTACGAAGCTCGCTGCCTTCATAATGGGAGAACCCGTAACAGTCGCTCGATTCCGAACTTATTAGCCTGAGCGATGGCCTGGGAGTAGGCATCCCCCTGCTTTAATGGAAAGACCGTTTTACAGGCGGTGGCTTTATAGGGCGGTGTTTACTTTAGAATCATTTTGAAGTGCGGGCATTTTTATATCTCGGAGTGTGATAAAAGGACTTCGCTAATGTGATTGACTGGCAGGGAGGGCTTAAATCTTTAATGGAAGGATTTGGAGTAAAAAGTAATCTTTTTGAGTTGAAGAAGATATTCTTATGGGATAAGTTGGATGAAGTATCATAAGGTGATTTCCTTGTTGTAACGAATTCTGGAGCTCATTCGATTTTTTGGGCGTGTAATTCATCATTCGATTTATATAAAACACAATTTATCATCTGGAAATAGGTTTTATGTCAATCCATTTTTGTATGCATTTTCTGGTTAATTGGACAATATTTTTGGTTGAAACATTTATTTTTTAAGACATTTTCATCCTTCTTCAGTTACTCGGGGCTGAATTTCATATAATTCCATTAAAATTATCTCCATTCACAACAGAAGCTGCCCACCTTTCCATCCTTCAAGAGACCACATGGGTTCTTGCACGGGGTCTAGATGTTCCTGTCTACTAAGTGCGATAATAAAAAAAGAGATGAGATGTTGTCATTTTTTTAGTCAAATATTTATTTTTTACTCGTATTTTAACTGTAAATGAATTGATAATCTGTAACTCATATAATTACATTAAAATTATATTTAATATTTTCATTTGCTAAATTAGCATTAGTATTCAAAACATCAAAAATTTCACTAAAACAATATTTAAAGTTTTTGGATCTGACTCTTGTCGCGGCTTTATGTTCGAATCTTGGCGTTGGCAACTATGTTTGGAAGTGGTTCGGAATCCACTTTAAATTGTATGTAACTGTTTTATATTAGCGTAAAGTTAAATAACATCAAAAAAATCTATAAAATATTCTTTAAAAATTTTGGCTCTGACTGTTGTCGGGGCTTCAGCTTCAAATGCTGGTGGTGGCAAAAATGTTTGTTAGGGGTTCTCAGAACTGTAGGTCCCGGTCTAAAAAGCTCTCTAATGTAGAAGGGACAAACCAAACTGCCTGTTGTCCGTAATAAAATAGAACTTAAAATTTTCATTGTTCATGAGTTATTGTTGGCTTATCAACACTAACATAACCTTGTATTAAAAATAAAATCTGTAAAAATAATCATAATTTTTAATTCTTAATTTAAATGTATATACAATGAGGACAGCTACATGCGGCCTGCGGGGTTAAGGTCGTTAAACAAATAGACACTTACACTTTTAAAGACTTGCCTTTCTAGAACGTCTCGCATTACAATTGCTACCACGGTTAGCTTCCCTTTACTATCCAAATATTGACATATAGCTCTTCTGTTAATCCAAATAACACTCCCTAATTACACAACGAAACCCTTGTGCAAACTACAGCTCAGACATCGCGCATGAATAATGCATGGCGTCCCGCATTCTTACACCAAATAACCTGATGCATAATTTAGGGAGCTCGCTGCCTTTATAATGGGAGACCACGTAACAGTTCGCTCCATTCCGAACTTATTAGCCTGAGCAGTGTTCTGGGAGTAGGCTTTAATGAAAAGACCGTTTTACAGGCGGCGGCTTTATAGGGGGTGTTTACTTTAGAATCCGTTGAAGTGCGGGCATTTTTATATCTTGGAGTGTGATAAAAGGACTTCGCTAATGGGATTGACTAGCAGGGAGTGCTTCTATCTTTAATGGAAGGATTTGGACTAAAAAGTAATCTTTTTTGAGTTGAAGGAGATATTCTTATGAGATAAGTTGATTTAAGTATCTTAAGGTGATTTCCTTATTGTAAGGAATGCTGGAGCTCATTGGATTTGTTTGCTAATATACTTTTAAGCTAAGCAAAGCAAAGTTTACTTTAAAAATAGATTTCTTTAAACAATTTACTTTTCACTCGTATTTTAACTCCAGATGACTCGATTAGCTGTAACTCATATAATTATATTAAAATTTTCATTAACACCATAATTAATTAAAAAAGAATAATCCTTATCTTTAAATACTCGTATAATGAATACACGTCTACATTTATGCAAGTAAATATAATATGTTTTACTTATTTGTTTAGTTAAGAGTGCCTAACTAATGTAAAAAAATACACATTATTTGTCCATTTTTGACACATTTCAATAAATATATTCATTATGTTTTACAATGTTTTATAATATAATTTAATAATAGCATCAACAAATTCTATAAAAAGTTATTTAAACATTAGACTGTTGTTAGAGCTTCAGGTTTGAATCCCGGTGGCACCAAGTAAGTTTGTTAGTCGTTCGGCAACCTAAAACTGTGGATCTCAGCATAATTAGACTAAAGTGTGCAAAAAATGGCCTTAGAAAGACAAGCCAAACGAAACTTACTGTTGTATGTTATGAAATACAGCTGAAAATTTCCTATGTTTTTGAGTTATTGTTAGCATATCAACACTAACATACACTTTTATTGAACAATTTAATTTTATTTTTTAATTAAAATGTTTGAACGTTTACGAGG
The DNA here is from genome assembly GCA_021605075.1 of Caerostris darwini. Lineage (NCBI taxonomy): Eukaryota > Metazoa > Arthropoda > Arachnida > Araneae > Araneidae > Caerostris > Caerostris darwini. The sequence goes on from BPLQ01013519.1 coordinate 29,286, forward strand.
ACACCATGCGGCCCGCGGGTTATGTCTGCTGAACAATTACACTACCAGACACTTGCCTTTCTAGAACGTCTCGCATTACAATTGCTTCCATAGAAGTTTAGTTCGGAACCCACTTTAAATTGTAGGTAACTGTCTAATTAGCATAAAGGAGCAAATAATCACCGTAGATGGACAAACCAAATTGACTGTTGTCCGTTATAAAATAGAGCTTAAAATTTTCATTGTTCTTGAGTTATTGTTAGCATGTCAGCACTAACATAACCTTTCATTGAAAAGAAAATCTTTAAAAAATATAATTTATGATTATTTTTAAAGAAAATATATGTCCGATGAGCAAGACCACATGCGGCTGGCGGGTTATGGCTGCTGATCAAATACACTACCCGTTTGAACACTTGTCTTTCTAGAGCGTCTCGCATTACAATTGCTACCACGGTTAGTTTCCCTCTATTATCCAAATATTGACATTCCCTTCAGCACAAAAATGCACGGGGCACTTCTACTAATCTAAATAATGCTCCCTAATTACGCAACCCAACCCTTGTGCAAACTCCGGATCAGTCATCGCGCATGAATAATGCAAGAAGTCCCGCATTCTCACATCTAATAACCTGATGCATAATTTAGGAAGCTCGCTGCCTTCATAATGGGGGACCACGTAACAGTTGCTCAATTCTGGACTTATTAGCCTGAGCGACGGCCTGGGAGTTGGCATCCCCCCTACTTTAATGGAAAGACCGTTTTACAGACGGTGGCTTTATAGTGGGGTGTTTACTTTAGAATCCTTTGAAGTGTGGGCATTTTTATATCGTGCAGTGTGATAAAATGACTTCGCTAATGTGATTGAGTGGCAGGGAGTGCTTAAATCTTTAATGGAAGGATTTGGAGTAAAAAGCAATCGTTTTGAGATGAAGAAGATATTCTTATGAGATAATTTTGGGTGAAGTATCATAAGGTGATTTAATTATTGTAACGAATTCTGTGGCTCATTCGATTTGAATGAGCATGGAACTTTTAAGCGGAAAAAAAACACAATTTACTTTAAAAATAGAGTTTTATTAAATCAATTTGCTTGTATACAACAGTTGATTGGACAATATTTTAGGTTTAAGTATATATCTTTTACTCGTATACTAAATCGTATCTTTTTACTCGTATGTTAAATGAACTCGATGAGCTGTAACCCATACACTTCTACATTTATGCAAGTAATTATGGTATGTTTTACTCATTTGTATAATTAAGAGTGCGTACATAATGTCAAAAATAAACTTTTCTTCCATTTTTGTTAAATTTTAATAAAAAATACTCATATAAAATATATATATGTTTTTCAATGTTTTATAACATAATTTACCAATAACATCAAAAAATATTCCATGAAACATTATGTACAAATATTTGCTTTGACTGTTCTTGTGGATTCAAGCTGAAATCCTGGCTGTGGCATGGATGTTTTCCAGTGGTTTGGAATCCAGAAACTAGAAGTACCAGACAACTGGTGTAAAATATGCAAAACATGACCATAGAGAGACGAACCAAATCAAGCCAAACTGACTGTTGTCTGTTATGAAACACAGCTTAAAATTTTCAATGTTTTTGAGTTATTGTTGGCATATAAACACTAACATAACCTTTCATTAAAAATCTGAAATCGTTTTTAAATACTTTTCAATTTTATTTTTTTAATTAAAATAATGGATGTACTATGAGGAGGTTTACATTCGAAGCGCGGGTTATAGCCGTTGAACGAATACAATTCTTGCTGGATTCTTGCCTTTCTAGAACGTCTCGCATTACAATTGCTACCACGGAAGTTTCCATTTATTATCCAAATATTGACACTCCCTTTAACACAAAAATGCACGAGGCTGTTCTATTAATCCAAATAATGCTCCCTAATTGCGCAATCCAACCCTTGTGCAAAATCCGGCTCAGTCATCGAGCATTAATAATGTACGGTGTCCTGCATTCTTACATCCTAATAACCTAATGCATAATTTAGGACACTCGCTGGCTTCGTAATGGGAGACGGCGTATAACAGTCGCTCAATTCCGAACTTATTAGTCTGAGCAATGGCCTGGGAGTTGGCATCCCCCTACTTTAATGGAAAGACCGTTTTACAGACGGTGGCTTTATAGTGGGGTGTTTACTTTAGAATCCTTTGAAGTGTGGGCATTTTTATATCTTGGAGTGTGATAAAATGACTTCGCTAATGGGATTGACTGGCAGGGAGTGCTTGAATCTTTAATGGAAGGATTTGGAGTAAAAAGTAATCTTTTTGAGTTGTAGAAGATATTCTTTTGGGATAAGTTGGATGAAGTATCATAAGGGGATTTCCTTATTGTAAGGAATTCTGGAGCTCATTCGATTTGTTTGAGCATGGAGCTTTTAAGCGAAGTAAAACAAAATTTACTTTAAAAATAGATTTATTTAAACAATTTACTTTTCACTCGTATTTTAACTCCAGATGACTCGATTAGCTGTAACTCATATAATTATATTAAAATTATCATTAACACAATAATTAATTAAATAAGAATAATTATTATCTTTAAATACACGTATAACGAATACACGTCTACAATTATGCAAGTAAATATGATATGCTTTACTTGTTTGTACAATTAGCAGTGTTTACATAACGTGAAAAAATACACATTATTTGTCTATATTTGACACATTGTAATAAAGAATATTCACTATGTTTTACAATGTTTTAT
>BPLQ01013521.1:0-13683 GCA_021605075.1 Caerostris darwini
GTATGCATACATATGAGTAAGTTCATGCCAAACGAAATTTTATTGACATACTATTAAAATAATATATATATATATATACTGAAAACGGATGCAAATATTCGGTTTTGAATTCTATATTCATATAAACATGGACAGAGAACTATTTCCCAACGTCGTTGAGGAAATGGGCTCTTGTATCATTAGGAAAAATTTATTTTGAATTGCAACTAGGTTTTTAAATAAGTCGACATTTTTTATGTTCGTACATATTTCTGCAGACACTTGAAAATTAAAAATGCTTCAACTTGACAAAATCTTATATAATTAATGACGAATAATAAAGCATGTTAATAAATTGCTTGAATCTTCAATTTTTTTAGTTTTAATTTACATTATTAGTTCCTGCTTACAACCCCGCCAGTCTAGATCGCAATTCGTAAACATAACTGACTTGGACAGTCATGATCTATATCATTTGCATTTTTGATTTAATGTTTCTGCCTGTTCTTTTCTCGATCACTTTGCCTATTTTGTATGAAGTTATTGTAATCAGGATTTGAAGTAAATGGATTGTCTGCCAACTCACAAACAGCTATCATTTATCTAATTTTTACGTATATTTAAAATTTTGTAAAATAATCATGCGTATATTATATAAAGAACTGATTTTGTATTATTAATTTATTGAAATGCAATACATTAATAATCTAGAATGGTGTTTTGTAAAAACGCCAGGGGACAGTTTCTACTTTTTTATTAATGTGGATAATAATTTCAGTATTTTCTTACAATTTACAAGTTGTGATCAACTGCATTTCATGAATAAAGTATGGCTAAATTTACATATGAAACGAATATTCAACCTTCTTCCTACATAAATTCTCGCAGTTTCTCAAATGAGTATTTCAGCCTAATAATATGAATACCATCAACGCATATTACAATATTGTACTATATCAATTCATTAAGCGAAGCTCAACTTGTAGCGCAGGGGCAATTTAATCGACTAGAGTTCGGTTTGATTAAGTTTATCTCTCTACGGTGATTTTGTGCACATTTTAGGTTAATTAGACCGGGACCTCCACCTGAACGTGGATTCCGAATCACTAACAAATATACATACACCTGCCTGGATTCAATCCCTGAAGCCTCTCGCATCTGCCAGAGGAGTATTGCAGGTTTCTGCTAAATTTCATTTACTGACATTACCAAAGGGTATTGGTGTGAAGGGAGCACATTCTTAGAGGTATTTTGATTTGAGTGTATAAAAAAAAATTGAGTGTGTGAAAACCTCTTGTGTGTGAATCGTTTGACTTGCTTATTTTACATTGTTGGAAATTTGGCTTACTGTACTGCATTAAATAATCATCTAATGGGCGATAAATAGTAAATTACAGGCGATAATATCTTAAATAATCGGCGTTATTTATTTAAATGGCGATGATTACAACAGTAGCAAGAGAATTGAGTACACATTTACAAAGTACTTGGCCAACCGGAAATCCGACACGACACACAAAGAAATGCCTGAAATATATGTGTCCGTTGAACTGGCACCACACAAACGTTTGACGGCTTGGTGTATGTTGCCGCTCTATGATAATTTTGTTCAAACTTTACACTAATTAGACCGGGACCAACATTTTAACGTGGATTCCGACCCTGTAACAAACATACATGCGAAATTCAGGATTGAGACGTTTGCTCAACTGACACACAAGACTGTTGCAATTTTACCCAAAGAAAATTAGGAAATTACAACCATGATACATTTTATGTAGAATGTGAGCTATAACACATTTGTCCGCAATTTTTTGCGACAAATGTATTCCTACTGAATTTAAATTACACATTGGAAAAGTCAAGTTTTTTTTCTCAATATTTTAAAGCCTGGTTTCTCTCCCACAGTTTTCCCAGAGACCCTCGACGAAAACATCGTCTTACATCATGGTTTTGTTATTTGAAAGCAAGAAGCTGTACCCAAATAACAATTTTTAGAAAACGTTTTTAAAATCTCTTGAATTTACGGTCTCTGATATCAAAATCGAGTTAATTGGAGATAGCAATAAATCGTACTTCGTCCAAAATCTCACTTAGTCACTCGCTTAACGCTCTATAGTCCTCTAGGTAGTAAATACCGTCGGTGTAGCAACAGGACAGCTCGTGATTTTGCTCATTATTTTGGAAGACGGTAAAAGTTGAAGCTCTCGATGTTACATGATCCTGTGGTAACGCCTACGATTCCGTAGTCATGGATTGTATTCAAGCCGCGCTTAATAATGAAAATTTAAACATTAAATAAACATTTAAATAATTTAAACATTTTCACTTTGCGGATTTCAAATGTATAGGCACACACTTGGAATTGTGGGGAACCCTGTAAGATTAATATGACGTGATTCTAAATGACCAAATCTGGATTCGATCAATTTTCAAACAGGAACCACTATTCATATATTTTTTCTAATGACTGTATATGATTCATGGAGAGATGATTGTATCTGATTAATAACTAAGTATTGCAGGCCTAGAGCAATACTGCATTTTGCATGAAAGGTTTAGTAAAAAAAGATGTATTATAAAATCTTGGAGAATAAATTTTAAAGCATTTGATGTCAACTCTAAATATCTTTTATGTTTATACATTTTTTAATTTTTCCATCGTTGTGATCTTGTCGATCAATAGTTTCACCTAATTTTATCTTGATATTTATTCATTTTCTGTTATTTGTCAGAAATACCACGCAAGTATTCATTTAATACAAAGTAATGTAAAAGATCAACAGGAGATCTATAAAAATTGGAAAGACTGTCGCGGCTTAAAGGATTTTTATCATTCTGATTCCTTGATTAAAATTTTTCGTTCATCACACAGTTTCTGTTTTATTTTCAAAGAATTTGGTAAATTGAAATAAAGCAACTTTAGTGAGCAAAAATATCAAAGCCACAAATCAAGACAGGTCAAGTCAAATCAAGTAATAACACCTTTTTCTTTCATTCAACTTACTGATACGATTAAATCTACTTCCAATACTTCACCTGGAAATGACAGAATTCCAGCTAAATTTATCAAACTTCTCCCCTATTACTGCCTTCAACAACTTCTACGAATTTTTAATAATATCTGAATCACAGACAACATCTCGGAATAATGAGTTACTGCTCAAATCATTCAGATCCATAAACCAAATAAAGATAACAGTTCAATTGCATCTTAAGTCCAATTGCTTTAACTTCCGTCTTAAGTAAAATTTGCGAAAGAATCGTGCTCAAGAGACTCATTTATTCAGATTTCAAAAAAAGTTTATTATCATCATTCCATTCCATTTCGGATTCATCCCTTTTAAAGACTACATGTAGACTTTATAACTTTTTCACCATAAAATCGTCGAAGTCAAAAATATGAAAAAAATTTTCATCTTTATTAAATTAGATATTTCATTAGGTAATGACTCCGTTTGGAGAGATGGATTAATTTACAAATTTTTACAGTTTGATTCAAAGGCACGCAGCAAAGTGGATCCACAATTTCATCAACAACAGTAATTTAATAGTCAAATGGAGAAACACTATTTCGATGAAATTGTTTTCTACACAGGATGTTCAACAAGGTAGTGATCTCAGAGCTTTCATTTTTACAATTTACATGCGATATATGTTTGAACTCATTCCTAAACATACTAAATGCCTAATCTTGCTGAAGCCATCATCCTTTTAAGCAGTGACTATAAATTTGAAACAGTTGTTTCTAATCTCCAATTTTCACTACATAAAATCTCACAGTGGTGTAATACTTGAAATTTCCATCTCCAACCAGAAAAATGTGAATCAGTTAATTTTTCAAACAAAAACAAACTCCAGATCGGTATTTACAAATTCATAACACTAATATTCCATGGAAACGACACACCAAAATTCTTGGTCTAATTTGTTCGCATAATCTCACTTTCAAGCAACATTTTTCTTACATTAAAAATAAATCTATTAAAAAATCTTAATGCAATTTAAAAATTAAAGTCGTTGCTGAAAACCTTTGGGAGGGGGGGGGGAGGGTCGTTTACGTCATCTCATTAAAATTGTAAATGCACTATCCGTAGGGTTCTGGAATACGGCTCTATTTTTATTTCCTTTTGTTCCAACAACCTCCAGAATCTCACCATTGTATACAGTATCGCTTTACTATTTGCAGCAGGTCTTCCCAAATGGACTACTGTTTCAGTGTTATAAAAAAAAGCCCGCAAAATCTCACCCTTCTAAAGACTGTATATGTTAGCTGAGCGGCTTTCTCGAAAACATATTTCTTTTGATTCATCCTCTCCCCTCTCTCAATTTCTTAAATTAGAGAATTATTCTCCCCGTTTTAAACATCCAATTTCTCTTCAAACCTATTTCGCTGACCTTTTGAAAAATTTACACACAACCCCTACCTAATTCCTAATTTTCATCCCATTGATAAATATGATTAAATTTCTTTTCATGTTGATGTTTTACTCTTCCAAGCCAAACAACTACAAGACCATTAATTAAGAATCTTTTTGAACAATATAAAGAGGAAAATTGAAAAAATAAAATAATTTTAGCATCTGAAACATCCAAAACTCCGATCAAACATTGGATTTCTTGCATTAATTTTTCTTTCAAAAAAATGTATGTGGGAAGGTATCAAATTAGCATAGTATTTTAACAGGGGAAACTCTCGCTCTGATTTTATCAATTTCAACATATGCACTCGAATCACACCATTATATTATTTTAGCAGATAGTCTCTCTGCCCTTCGAGCTCTCTAAAATATTAATTTTAAATCTACACCAGTTATTAAACTTCTTGGAAATCATATCAATTAAAACCTGAACTCCGTTTATCCTTACAATTCCTCTGGACACCAGGTTATGTTGCATACATGGAAATGAACTTGTACACTCCTTAGCAAAATCCACGTCAGATACGACGCTTTTAAATTGGATTTCACGAGAAGACATCATCTACCATAAAAAAAAGACAACATTTAAAACCTCAGATGAACAATAGAACAAATGATAATACGCATGGTGTCTGGTCCGTCGTTCTATGGTCATCGTCTGCCTCGCCAGGGCTTAACAGACCGGGACCTACAGTTTAAAATGGATTCCGAACCACTACAAGAATCCATGGCACCGCCGGGACTCGAACCCGAAACTTGTGGTACCGAGCGCCAGAGCGATAGCCGCTCATCCATTCAGGCCCTCTGATGCATTTAAATAGTATCAAACCAACTCATCGTCTCTTACCTATCAATAGAATAGAAGTACTAATTTCAAGATTTCGTACCAAAACCTATCCTTCTGAAGTCAGGCTCAGTAGATTTTGATTAACATCTCCACTATACTCAAGACGCACAAAACCTGAAACCGATGAATATATTTTATTCCAATGCACTAAATATGACGTACAAATAGAAAAGCTAAAACAGGCATTTGAATATAAAGTCCTATCCTATTCTTGGTTATTTGATATGTGCGACGAACCTTATAATAAAACTATATCACTAATTAATTTTCTACTAAAAATTACATAGATTACGTGTGTGTGTGCGCGCGCATTAACATTTTGTATTGTTTAGTGACAGAAATTTTGCACGACATTTCCGCTCTTCTTCAATACTTTTGAAATCTGTCAAAGTGCACTGATTATTTGATGATTTGTTTTTATTTGTATTATCTTTTCTTATTTCTTTTTCTGGTTTCTTCTCACGAGTAATTCGATAAATTGAGATCAACCAGCTAACCGACCATAAATCTCAAAGTCAAGTGAAGTCAAATAACGACATACAATGAAATTCCTTTAAAGGAGTTTCATCAGAATTGTGTTAGGAAGTTTGTGTTTTCTGCACACAGCTACTCTTTTCAAGATAACGAAGGCGTGGAGCAAGTATTAAAGGTGCAATTTCTGATTATCATATTTTATTTTGTTAAATTTTGATGTAATTTATAATTAAATTATTTAATCTGATGGTTTATAAATGGAAATATTTTATTTTATACTTTATTGTAATTTCTACTTCCACTAATTAAATATGCATTTCCTTAGTTATAAACATCATGATTTGTAATATTTCTGGTTAAGAATTTCTACCTGCAACTGAATTAGAAGAACATTATTCAAGTCACAAAAAGGGTAAGGAACAGAAGTGTGATGTATGTGAAAGAACATTTAGAGGCAAGAGCAAGTTGGAAATTCATTATCGGACACATTCAGGGGAAAAACCTTTCGTGTGTCAACATTGTAATGCTGCATTTTCTCGAAAACACCATTTAAAGTCTCATATCCGGACACACACAGGAGAAAGACCTTTTGTGTGTAAACAATGTAATGCTGCATTTTCTCAAAAACACCATTTAGAAAATCATACCCGGAAACAAACAGGAGAAAGACCTTTTGTGTGTAAACAATGTAATGCTGCATTTTCTCAAAAACAACATTTAGAAAATCATACCCGGACACATACAGGAGAAAGACCTTTTGTGTGTCAACAATGTAATGCTGCATTTTCTCAAAAACACCATTTAGAAACTCATACCTGGACACATACAGGAGAAAGACCTTTTGTGTTTCAACAATGTTATGCTGCATTTTCAGACAAAAGCAATTTAAAAACTCATGCGAGAATTCACAATGATGAAAGACCCTATAAATGTGATGATTGCAATAGTGCTTTTAAAACAAAATCTAATTTAATTAATCATAATCGTATTCATAGAAATGAAAAACCCTATAAATCTGATCCGTGTAATACAGAATTTAGGACAAATGGTACCTTAACTCAACACAAAAATATTCATAGGAACATGCAACCATATAAATATAATGTGTGTAATTCGGCGTTTTCACTTAAGTGTCTTGTAAATATGCCTGCTCGTATACTTACAAATAGAAAAATAAAAACCTGTAATGCAATTTACGATTCTCTAAGACAGAAGAGAAGTTTAAAATGCCATAGTAAGCAGCAAGCGAAACAAACAACTATGGTTCAAGAAAAACATAATACTATTGATGAAGAATTAAAGTCTAAATGTGATTTATATAAAATGCAATTTCCCTATTATACTGCTATCAGTCTAAATGAAAATTTTTCCAGTCACATGGAAAACCTAATAGGAACTTGCCATATTTGTGGCAGAATATTTTATTTCAAGCACGAGCTCGAGGAACATGTAAAGTCTCATGGGAACTACAAGCCTTTTGGCTGTGGCATACAGCAACAAACATTCTCTGTGGAGAACATCTTGAAATTTGATTACAAATGTTCACACTCGCATAACAAAGACTGAGTTTCATTTTTCATGTCGCCAATTTTAAAATTTTGTTTTTGTAAATGAAAATTATGATTATTGTCTTTCAACTGTTACATTTTATTATTATACGAGTAGTGTATATTTAGGAAAAACACTTTTTCTAAATTGTTTGCTTATTAATATTAGAAAATGTTTGAAAAATGCAGAAATTCATTGTATTTTAAAAAAAAGTAATACAAATAAATTACGTTGAAAATATTAAACATCTACAATTTTAATATAGGAGTAATCTAATAATGAAATGTATGCAAATGTTGGTCTGTTTGGAAGTTTAAACATATGCATGTTTTACAATTTTTGATTTTAACTGTTTTGTTTTTTTTCATTTTATTAATTGTAAAAATTTTTTAAATTTTAATACGAATATGACTTTCATCCTTGTAGTTTTTGATTAATTCAATGTGATGTTCAATTTTATGGCAAAAATAAATGAAATATTTTATGAATGCTATGTTTTCAATTAAATAATAATAAAAATTTTATGCTCGGCGCTTTTATAAAGATTTGTATTATTGAAAACTTTTTTTATAATTACAATATTTAGTTTTAAATGTATTTTTAAATAAACAAGTTATAGTTTTTTAACAAGTGAGTCTTTGAAGATTTATTAGTTATTTCAAGACATAAACTCATAATTATTGAATCAAAACTCATTTTTTAATTTTAAATTTAATCTATGCATCTTTTTTCGGTTAGTGAAGACGGATCTCGCAATATTAACACTTAATAATTTTTTTTTCGGAAAGAATTACATGTGTAGGTGTTTATTAAAATTATAAACATTATTTTTAACCAACTGTTAAAACACGATTTTTTGCTTCTAAAATATTTTACTATATTTTTATCTTTTACCGACACATGCTTTTGCATTGTAAAAAAACATTGTTAACGCTAAAGCTAATTAGTTACACATTTTTAAATATTTTTTTAGTTACTTATATTTATTATGACACATTGTTATAGTTAAAAAAGATTTGTGCGTTATAAAATGGGAAATAATTAACTTTTATTTATCATAATAATCATTAAATTTATTCTATGATTTGGAACAATTCAATCTATCGAATTTCACTATTATTATTATTTTTCACTTAAGTACATTAAATAAATGTAAATTTCATTAAAACGGGATATTTCTCCTTTGGAAATGAAACTGTTTAATAATTTGTCGTTATTTAGCTGTATCTACGATATTATGCTACGTTAGAGATTTAATAATAGTTTGAACCTGTTCTGAACAAATACGGAAACTATAAAATGTAAATGTAAAACTTTGAAATGAATTGAATAATATGATTCGAATCACATTTTTGAAAACCATTAATATTATCTGAGGAACGAAATATTTTAAATATGAATAACAGTTGATGAACGGTTATTTCAATAATTCTAAATACTTTTAAATAGTGAAGTAATTTTAATTATTCTGTGATATTATTTAAATTTTTTGACCTATTTTATAAAGAAAAACGTTTTAAAAGGCAGCATTAAAATATTCAGACTTGTGTAGACAATATACATCATTGCTGTGGTACATAGTTTTGCGCAATATTAATTATAATTATAAGAGCACTATAGGGTATACATTTCAGGTCATCTGAATGGTATTCAAAAGATTTAACTCGACTTGCAAGAAGGCTTACGGAATCACTGCTGACCAGAAGCGCAGACAGAACCAACTCAGGCTACCAGGATTCCGCCTTATCCGGCTCTACGGATAGGGTGATATGTAATAAGTACAACACAACCACCGCTATTGGCTGCCCTCGACTGGGCTTGTTGTACTCCAAGGCATCAACGTTCACGCTATAGAACGTGTTCGAGAACACCCGCGGACATGTGTGGACCTCTTGGCCGTCTAAGTGACGTTACCAGGGGGCACCACGGGGAGGTGGATCCACCTCGCTCCCCCTCATCTGAATGGTATGGAAGCTGATATAAATTGTTATAATTTCTAAAATGTGTTATCTGTACATAACAATATTAAAAATTCTGGCACGTTTCCAATTTAGACAGTTAATCAACAGATGCATTTTTATTTATTTCAAATTTTAGTAATTCTACAGTCAGTAGGATCTCTGAAGGATAGATGTGGAGGAGAGATCCTATCTCTGAATAGGATCTCTCTCTAAATATAGGAGTGTTTCTCCAAATTAAATATTAATCAAACCTGTACAAAATTGCTTAGTAAAAAAATAATATGAGCGAATTTATATTAGAAAATGGAAAAACTAACGTGTTGCTTGGAGTAGATGGGAACAAGGGGCTGTGTATCTTGAAGATAAGCTACGGACGATGAGTAACAATACTCCCGCAACGCTCTACGATCATGTTAGACTCGGACCTACGGCTTAAAGTGAATTACGAATCACTACAAACACACTAATATGACTACTACTGCTACTCCACACCACGCTACTGTGCCTAGAGCTGAGTTGCCCCCTTACAAGGAATTGTGTGGGTTTTGGAATTATGTGGGTGAGATGAAGTCTGTTTTGTCTCTGTGACGAGCTACGGTCATATGAGACGGGGATCTACTACTTGAATTTGATTCCGAACTAGTACAAACATCCACCTTACTGCAATGACTCGAACCCGAAACCTGTGTTACCGAGCACAAGAGCGCTAACCACTCGGCCCTACAGAATTAAAAAAATGGCCCACATTGAATATAAAAAATTAAATATTTACAAGTGGATGATGATTCAACTACCATTACTTATGGAATGTTGTACTTATCGAGCGGATAAAACACAAATCCCAAATAGTTTTGGTCAACAAATTTTGCAAATAAACTTTCTAAAAATAATAAGGCAGAACACTTAAGATTCTAGAGTTCTGAGTGTTTTTTTTTTCCCATTCATTTGTTGGAATGAAAACCGTTTTAAGCTTTTTCGATCAACATGTTGTACTCCATACCGTCTTCAACAAATGACAATTTTGCTAGCAGACATTGTATCATGTCAATCTTCGATTTCTGCATATCTTGTTCGCATTTCGTCTTATTCGAGGCCTAAAAATTCTATGGGCCTATAAATTGCCTGTGATCCAGACAATATTAAAAATTTTTTTAAAAAATGTTGAAGGTAGAAATTGGGGAGTTTTTTTAATAAATTTGCTGGAATTATTTTATTTCCAGGTGCTTTAATTGCATTTGTAAGTTTAACGAAAGAAAAAGTATTATGATAATTATGAGAGGTAAGGTTTGTCGCTCTACGGTCATTTTAAGCACACCACACTCTAGGCTAGTTAAATCGGGAACTATAGTTCAACGTAGATTCCGAACCACTAACAAACATCCATGCCACCACCATGATTACAAAGTCCAGAGCGCTAGCCAATTGGCCGCCAGTCCGCTAATTATGAGAGGAATATGCAAAGAAATCCAAAGGAATAAAATGTATTATACATAATTTATTAATGTGAGATTCCAAGAGAACGGCTTGATAATCTACGTCTAAAATGATAGAGATATTGCTAGTGAGAAAAATTGTATTTATCTCAAAAGTATCACATCTGTTGTGAATTGATTAGATGATTTTATAAATTCATGCATTATAACTTGCAGATTTACAGATTGTGTCCCAGTATTTTCGTTTCATTTGAGATATAAGTCGACGAAGAGTAGCAAAAAATTTTCTTATACTTATGTGATCCAGAAATCTCTGGAAAGTTCGGGTTTTATATAAAAGATTCCTTTTGTGACCGAAAAGATGTTCGCACTTTGAATTCCACCAAGGTTAAGATAGTTTATGAAAAATAGTATAGTTTTGTGTATTATTTTTATTTATTAAACAAAAACTTGTAACTAAAAATAAGTTTCAAATGTAGGTAAGGAATTTTTGATGACCTCGAAGTACTTTGGGCCAACAAATGGCTTATCTATAATTATTAAGTTGGTGACTGAATTGGAAGGACATTTAAATTGGTAAATGATCACAATAAAAAAGGACTGAATGTACGAAGAAAGAAATGTTAAAAATATCTGCACTAGTGATATATAAATCAAGAATTAAGGAAGATGAAGATGTAATATGAGTATGAGTATTCGCATTAAGGATAGTAAAATAATTGTCAAGCATTCAAATCATTAGGATTTCATAAGAGAAATATTTAAGGACAGGGTGTTTAGTATTGTAGTCTCCAAGAATAATACAAGAAAAAAGCAGTTGTTGTTAAACTGTTTCAAGTCAATGAGTGCTTAAATCATCTTTTGGAAAGTAAGTATTGAGGATGGAAAAAAGACTTAATGAAGATGAATTGTGATTGCTTAGTTTTCACTATTAAAATGAGGAAGATGATACAAGAAATATAAGATTCGATGACGACAATCAAAACTCCCCTTATTGTGCTGTAATATTTATCTTTACTAAAACTAAATTTACGTGGTAAATAAAATACGTTGTCGTTGTTAAGAAGGGTCTCATGAATTACAAAAATTTGAGCTGAATTAAGCAATTTGAACAGCCAAATTGCTCGAAGGCTTAAGAACTTAGAAATTTAATTTTCTTTGAAATTTAAGTTTGACTTTTAAAGAACATTGATGTAGGAACCTGATGGCAGTGTGGTTGGCGCTCTGGCACTCGGTAACACAGATTTCAGGTTCGAGTCCCGGCGGTGTCATGGATGATTGCAGTGGTTCAGAATCCACTTTAAACCATAGGTCCCTGTCTAACATGATCGTTGAGCGTTGGGGAGGTATTGCTACTCCGCGTTCGTAGAATATCTTCAAGTTACACGCACCTCCTGGGTAGTGCTAACTGAGTAACGTGGGTGCACTGCTTGTCTTAAAGCATAAAAAACAACTGCCTAAGTGTTTGCTAGCTGCATTATAGAAAAAAAACTTTTCTTCGAGGCTGATTATTTATGTTGTAGTTGAAGGTTGAGAGAGTTTATTCAAAGATTGTCCGAGTGTATTGAGTGCTACGGTGAAATTTTCAGCTAAAAGAGAGTTTTTGCATACCGTATGTTAGTTACCGTAGGACATCCGTTAGCTTTTTCTCCCTAGCGCGCATGCTCATAGGAAGCATTGTCCTATTGCGCATGCTTATCTGTAATATTGCACTACTGCGCATGCGATTTGAAAGTAGTTGAAAGAATTTCTAATAAACAAAGATGGCTGACAACTGATGAATAGATGAGGAGTTGACTAACTGTGAAACATGGAAAGCAGAAATTAAACGTATAGACTTCGTTTAAATAAATTAAAATATTTTTTAGATTAGTCTAAGATCTTGTACAAAGAAAAAATGTGAAATGTACGAGCAATTAATCTTAAATAAAAATACTTTTTTTTTACTAATCAGCTGACTCATCAACGATGATGCAACGAACACACATTACGATCTACGAATCACGAAAGTAAGTTTTCCAGTTTATTTGTTATATTAAAAATATTCTATAATGTAGTTTTAATTTCTTAACATAACTATATTTAATGCTGATTAATTCTAAAATCCTCATGATAATCTGTTTAAACTTAATCAATTTTCACTCATATGTTTAAATATATTTTGTAGTTAGATAGATACTCAAACATCATTATAGGCAAAACTTATGTTATATGAATGAAAATCGATTAAGCTTTAATAGATTATCATGGGAATTTTAGAATTAATTAGCATTAAATATAATAAAATATACTATTATTTATATATTAAACTACATTATAGAATATTTTTAATATAAAAAATAAACTGGAAACTTACTTTCGTGATTCGTAGAAGATCGTATATGTGTCTTTGTTGTTCTTTCTCGTTGATGATTCTGCTGATAAATAAAAATGTTTTTTTAATTACACCTAAACACATTTCTTCTAGTACAAGATCGTAGACTAATCTAAAAAATAATTTCATTTATTTTAATTAAGTGTTTAATTTCTGTTAATCCCGTTTCCTAATACGTTTAACTCTTTATCCATTCATCAGTTTTATTCGAATTATATTACGAATAGTTTTTAATTTTTGTATTGTATATTGATCTATTTAACATTAAGATTAATTTCCAGAGAAAAATACCCCCCACCTGAATAATATTCCAAATTCAAGATCATTTATATTATTCATGTATATTAAATTTTAAGATGTATAAAATATTTTTTTCAATTTACAGGAGTGTGAGAATTCACCCACTCCTCCATTTTTAATAATAAAGATAATGACAACTTTGAAAATGTTTTTTCACAACTTGATTGTTTTATAAATTACATTTCCTTAACAGGCCTTCGAGAATAACAATTTCAGAATGGAACATTAAATGATATAATCACTGTTTACATATTCATATTCATTTTCACGACATAGATGGTAGATTGAGTCGACTAATAAGCTAATGTACCACCAAAAAATCATTTGCCAAAAAAAAAAAAAAAAA
>BPLQ01013521.1:13783-26367 GCA_021605075.1 Caerostris darwini
AAAAAAAGTATTTGTTTATTAGCAACTAGATTGCTATTTGTTTTGTATTGACATGTCTTTAGTGAACAATTTCATTACTAATTAAAAAAATTGTATAAAATTGTATTTTATAGATTTATTTATGTACAACTTTTTAAAATTTTGATTAAATTACTTATTATTTACATATAATTTTGTGCAAGTTTCTTGTATTTAAATATTTCAGAATATATGAAGCAATATTTTTTAAATGAACATTTCTTGTAATGTATAACAACTATGAAAGAGATTTAAGAAACCTGAATTAATTTTAAATTTAATAAATTTTAATTTTATTTTTTAATTCAGGATATACTTTGAAAAACATATTAGTAAAATTTTTGAAAATCTTTACATAATTATGATGAAAATGTTAAAATTGATTCCTACAATATGCCATTTCCTTATATAAAGAAAAATGTTCTAACAAAGCAAACAAATTTATTAAGAAACAATATAGTAAATTTATTTACTCTTGCAATCTATTATAAAGGTGTATAAAATAAATTAATAATTTCACATGAAGCATGAAAGAAAAAAACAAGAAAATTGTAATGATTCAGTTATCTATTACTACTTCACTTTTAATTTGCAGACAGCAGAAAGATTTTTAAAGAAGTTAAAAATTATTAACTCTTATAACATTACAAAAAGTCCCCATAAAAAGAGAAAAATTATAAGAAATGAAACAGAAAGTTGTAATCCAAAAAAGACAAACAAATATAAAATTAAATCAAATCTTTAAAAAAGTAACTAATATTAAGGATGAAAATGAATAAAAGCATATTTCTTGTTATATGTTGTTTTCTTAAATAAAGAATAATTTTCAAAATAAACAAGCAAATTTATTTAGCACTTATTTAATAGTACATTAGTTTATCTGTGTATATTTTTAATTTATTATAAAACTCAATTCAAAATATAAAAAGTTCTATTCAGAAAAATAAATCCATACTAATATAATCAAGTTAAAACAAGAGGGCACAAAATGGATATATTTTATATACAGTTTATTTTATTTTTTTATTTCCAATGGCAGATTATGAACAGTTACAGCAAAAAAAGAACAACGAAAAAAAATATATGCAACATAAAACAACAACAAAACATGCTGAAACAGAGTTCATTAATCTAACAATAATGCCAAGTTTCAGATCTTTTAGCCACTAAAAACTGTTACCAGGTGCACCACGGGGAGGTAGATCTTCTGCGCACCCTTTTTTTTAAATAT
This sequence comes from Caerostris darwini, assembly GCA_021605075.1. NCBI lineage: Eukaryota > Metazoa > Arthropoda > Arachnida > Araneae > Araneidae > Caerostris > Caerostris darwini. Next base: position 15,033 of record BPLQ01013521.1, read on the forward strand.
TATACTATTAAAAATGCTAATTTTTTCATAGTAACAAATATAATTTACAAATTATTTCTTAAATAATGATATGAAATTCAAAACAGGAATAGAAAATTAAACTACCAACAGAAGCAGGTTAATAAATGGAAAATATTTCAATAGTACTTTTAATTAGCATAAAAATAAAAGAGTTATAAAATTAAAAAATATTTTAATATCAGAATTTTAACAATTAAAACAAATTATTTATAGCAAATAGCTTTTTAATATACTTTTAAATAAAAAATTACTTTGTTTGTTTTAAATTAATATAAATTTATAATATATATTCTTAAAACTAGACATATGAAAAATAAAGTAACATTAAAATTAGTCGTGTTCATTCATAGCCCATATGTTTCTAATCATCAAAACAAATTATGTTCACCAATTTTTAAGTAAAATTTTAAATTTACACTTATTATTACTGTTTTTTTTTATTGTTATATGTATAATCTTCAATGAGCAAATGCTTTATAAGAAATTTAGAAAGAATGAATTTTTTATTCACTTTTGTTAATGATGTAGTTTAGATTTTGTACAATTATCCTGTAAAAGCTTACTACCAATGAAACCACTAAACATCTTTATATAATAGTCTTGTTTCATCAAAACAGAAACACAATTTTATTTTAATATTATATTTTAATTAAAAAAATGTATTTAAAAAAATTACAATTGCAATACTTTTAATAATTTAAACAAACATATAACATTACTAAATATATATCTGAATCTAAAATCATGCAGCATTTTAACAAGTACAAATTACAGGTACAGGTTATCAATTTGAAATAGCCTTTTGAATTACAAAAAATAGGAAAGAAAAATAACTGAAATATCTAAAAAACAGATAGTTAATTTGAAAATATCTGCATAATATATTTTTCATTAGCATAAACATGGCAGAGAATTTTTTCAAAATTTAAAATAAGCAATTATTAGAATTTTAGTAATTAAGTAAACATGTATATACATTTAATTGCGTTATTTAAAATTACATTATTTAAATTATTACTTACGTCTAAAGGTAAAATATATTTTTTTTAGTATATATTTTCAGGGAATAATTAACTTTAATCAACCTTTTATTTCCGCACTATCTTTATTCGAAATGAATAGATGTTTTAGATGGAGAGAAAAGCAGATGTTTAAATTGAAACAAAAACCACAATGCTAGTCATAACAAAGCAGCTGCAAATAGAAACGTTCTTTTTTTTACATTTTTTCATTCTTTGCATGTTCTTATACTTCATTTCTTTTACCATTTCGTGCTGCCTGATTGTCACATAAAGATTAATAGCAATTATCAAGTGGAGCATAAGCATATATGTAATACATTTTGCAATTTTTTTGTATTAAAAATATATAATAAATAAAAAAATAAATGATCGTGGACAAAAACGATTAAAATCTACATTTGTTAAATCTTTCTTATCGAGAACTGGGTATTTGCACTTCTATATCATCACTCAGCTCCTCGTATTCCAGATTTTGTTTTGGCGCTGTTTTAATTTAACGGAAAAGTGAAAGCGGACGCTATGCAAAAACTCATTTTAAGCTTCCCGTTAAATGACAGTTTCTGATGAGCGCATGCGCAGTGGTATCATGCGCCAAATAGCGGGAAAAGTGAAAGCGGGTGGCTTCCGCTATGCAAAACCTCTCTATTAACCAATTTGAAATCCGCAATCGCCCATATCAAAAATTACACCTAAAAGTTCGCATGCCTTTAGAGACTTATATAATTGGAAAAGGAAACACATTCACATGAAATAATTCACGAAAAAAATTCATGATTTTAAATATTAACAAAGGTGTCTTTATTATTATTTACAATTTACAGCTCATTGCTTGCCACAACTGATCGGAAGGAGGGATGCCCTTTTTTTTTTTTTTTTTCAAAAACTAAAGTTTCAGTGTCAGTTAAGTTCAATACGCACCAATGCTCAGAACTGTTGCAGCAGGGGCCAACCGCTCATGAAGCTCTTCGGTGGGGCAAGAAGCCCGGGAAATATGTTCATATCATGTCGCATGGATGAGCATTTACCTTTTTAATACGCTTTTATTAGTTTCATCTGTATGTTTGTTTGTTTGTAGCTGACTCTTTGGGTTCGATTATGCCCTACTTTAAGCAATCAGATTTAATTTAAGCGTTTTAGACTTATCAAGGATCGACGACAATAAAATATTTTAAGAAGTTTATTATCTCATCATGATTAGGATCGCCAGGATTAGTAATTTTATTTTAACTTATGAAGAGCAATTTAACTCATGTAGAATGAAAGTACCTAAGACATTCAAACCTACGTGAGATAGGGGCACAACGAGTAACGCACCTGACTACAGATCAGGAGATTCCTTGTTCGAATCCTGGCTTTCTCGGCATATTCGCATTTAGCCTTTGTTTTACTCACAATTAAATTATTGTAAGAACTATAGTTCCAGTGCTCCGTGCCGGGACCTCATTTAAATATTATAGTTAAGAAACACGCTTTTAGAGTTGATCAAAGTAAAAAATAAATTATAGTTTAAAAAAAACTAAAAAAGACGCTTTTAGAGTTTTTCAAACTAAAAAGTAAAAAATAATTGTTAACCTAAGAAATAAATTACTGACAATAAAATTAATGTCACTGTTCTAAAAGCGTGGGGTGCTCGATATCAATCGTTATAATTTTTCACTAGTTTCATTCGGAAGTGCAGAGTTAGCTTATAAATGTCATACAAAGCGCCCCACGTTTTTAGAACAGTGAGATTAATTTTATTGTCAGTATTTTTTTTCTTACGTTAACAATTATTTTTTAATTTTTAGTTTGCAAAACTCTAAAAGCGTGTTTTTTAGTTTTGTTAAACTATAATTTTTGTTCTTCTTTAAGTTGTTACATTTTAAATAGTTTAATTTAATTCAAAGTGTGAAAATTTCTTCCGACACAAAAGATATCATTTATATAAAACCTGAACCTAACTTTCCAGAGATTTCTGGATCACATATAAGCCGACGAAGAGTAGCAAAAATTTTCTTATATCTCAAAGGAAACGAAAATACCGGGACATAGTCTCTAACTCTGCAACGTAATGGATGAATTTATAAAATCCTCTAATCAATTAACGACAGATATGATACTCTTGAGATAAACACAATTTTAGTCACTAGCAATAACTCCATCATTTCAGACGTTTATCAAGCTAATCCCTTGCATCTCATTTTAATAAATCATGCATAATACATTTTATCCCTTTGGATTATTCTGCAGGTTCCTCTCATAATTAATTCATAATTTTTTTCTTTGGGGTGCCTAATCGCAGAGTGTTTAGCATACTGACGCTCTGTACCATAGAATTCAGGTTCGATCCTGGTGGTACCATGGAAGTTTGTAGTGGTTCGGAATCCACTCTAAACCGTAGGTCCCGGTCTAAAATGGTCGTAGAGCGTTGCGGAGGGTATTGTTACTCCGCGTCCATAGCTTATCTTCAACCTACACGCAAACCTCGTTCGCACCCACTTCAAGTAACACGTCAGTTTTTCAATTTTCTAAAATAAATTCGCTCAAATTACTTTTTTACTAAGCAATTCTGTGCATGTTTGATTAATATTTAATGTGGAGAAATACTACAATATTTAACTAACAGAGATCCTACTGAATGTAGGGTTACTAAAATTGGAAATTAATAAAAATGCATCTGATGATTAACTGCCTAATTTGAAAAGTTGCCAAAGTTTTAAAAATTATTATGTACAGATAACAAATTAAAAAAATTATAATAGTTTATAGCAGCTTCCATACTAGTCAGATGACTTAAAACAGTGATGGGCAAACTTTTTCGGTCGCTGGCCAAAAATCGAAAAAAAAAAAGTTTGGCTGGCCAATATAGAGTTTTCTAAAATTTGGAATACAAGTATTACAATTTAAATATGTTAATGCGATGAATGAAATTGCCCTTTCATTTTTAAAAGTTTCTTATATTGAGGTTCGAAGTGAGATGTACTGATTCTAAGGAACGATGCTAAATGCTAATCTGTCAGTCTGCTTCTGAAATAATTATTTCTAAGGTTCATCGAGGAAAACACTTGTTGACATGTAAACGATGAAGCAAACATAGAACTGAATTTCTGGGAGTGGGATATTAAATTTAGAAAACTTATTTTTGTTAATGATTTTTAAAACTCTAGCTTTGGCATATTTAGAAACAACTGCTTGAGATGTTGGTAAGATTGCAACTCAATTAATTCAACTTGCAAATCTGACCCCACTGCTACACAATTTACGTTGAAAGGCATGGTAAAAATATCTAATTCTGCTTGAATATCACTGAAATCTTGAAATCTGCGTTCAAACTCAAAATGCACTTTTTTCAAGCCATCTTCATAATTCTTAAGCTTCTCTTCGTTTACTGATGGTATTGAATTTAACGTCGGGAAATGAGACAAGTCGTACTTAGCTAGCTGCCCAGCAAACAGATTAAGTTTTAGTTTAAAAGTCGATTTATATTTTGTAAAACAAAAATAGAGAAAGTAAAAAAAGATCATCAGTCCTTTGAAAAAAAAGGGAGAAAAAAATAATATTTAATCAAAGTAGAAAAGGTGATGGATATATAATATATATATATATTTTTTTTAAACTGCCTCGGACCGGCAAATTAAAATTCTATCCACGGCCCGTATAGATTCTTCCGAAGGGCCGCAGTTGGCCCGCGGGTTGTAGTTTACAAATCCCTGACTTAAAATGTATACTGTATAGTGTTCTTTTAATTACAATTAATATTGAGTTAAACAATGTACCAAACCAATGACGTATAACGTATACAGCAGTCTAAATACTTTTAATAGTCCCTTTTAAAACGTTTTCTTAATGAAATACGTCGAAACTATTTGAATAACAGCACAGAATAATTAAAATTACCTCACTATTTAAAAGTATTTATACTTATTAAAATAACGATTCAACAAATGTCATTCTTATTTAAAATATTTCGTTCGTCAGATAATATTAATGGTTTTAAAGAATGTGATTCGAATCATGGAATTCGATTCATTTCAATGGTTTACAGTTACATTGGATCGTTTCTGTATTTGTGCAGGACAGGCTCAAACTATTATTAAATCTTTAACGTAGCATAATATCGTGGATACAGCAAAATAACGACTAATTATTAAACAGTTTTATTTCCAAAGGACAAATATCCCGCTTTAATGATATTTACATTTATTTAATATACTTAAGTAAAAAGTAATAATAAAAATTGGAATTCGATAAATTGCATTGTTCCAAATCATAGAGTAAATTTAATGATAATTACGATAAATAAAAGTAAATTATTTCCCATTTTATAACGCGCAAATTTTTATAACTATAACAATGTGTCATATTAAATATAAGTAACTATACAAATATTTAAAAATGTGTACCTAATTAGTTCCAGCATTAACAATGCTTTTCCTCAATGCAAAAGCATGTGTCGGTAAAATTATCAGTTTATTAAAATAATAACAATTATTTTTAACCAACACCTACAAATGTAATTCTTCCCGAAATAGAAAATTAATAATTTTCCTTACATAATTCTTAAAGTGTTAATAGTGCGAGATCCGTCTTCACTAACCGAAAAAAGATGCATAGTAATATCATTAAAATTAAATTTAAGAAATGAGTTTTGATTAAATAATTATGAGTTTACGTTTTGAAATAAATAATACATTTTCAAAAACCCACTTGTTAAAGAATTATAAATTGTTCATTTAAAGATACACTTAAAATTAAATATTGTAATGATAAAAAAAATTTCAATAATACAAATCGTTATAAAAGCGCAGGGCATAAAAATTACTTTATTATTTAATTTAAAACACAGCATTCATGAAATATTTCATTCATTTTTGACATAAAATTGAACATCACATGGAATTAATCAAGAGCTACAAGGATGCAAGTCATATTCGTACTAAATTTAACAATTTATAGAATTATTAAAATTTAAAAAAACAGTTGAAACCAAAAAGTGTAAAACATGTATACATTTAAACTTTCCATATTCAAATCGGAAACATTTCCTTAATTTGAAAATGAGCATTTCATTTAAATAACATTTCGTACAATTCATTATTCCTACATTAAAATTCTAGTTATTTAATATTTTTCAACATAATTTATTTGTATTACGTCTTTTAAAATTACAATGAATTTCTGCATTTTTCAAACATTCTCTAATATTAATAACAAATAATTAAGAAAAGTCTTTTTCTCCTAAATATACACTACTCGTATAATAATAAAATATAACAGTTGAAAGACAATAGTCATAATTTTGATTTACAAAAGCAAAAACAAAATTTCATAATTGGTGACATGAAAAATAAAATTCAGACTTTGTTGTCCAAATGTGAACTTTTGTAGTCAAATTTCAAGATGTTCTCTACAGAGAATGTTTGTTGGTGTATGCCACACCCAAAAGGCTTGTTGTTCCTATGAGACTTTACATGTTCGTCGAAATCGTGCTTGAAATAAAATATCCTGCCACAAATATGGCAAGTTCCTATTAGGTTTTCCATGTGACTGGAAAAATGTTCATTTAGACTGATAGGAGTATAATAGGGAAATTGCATTTTATATAAATCACATTTAGACTTTAATTCTTCATCAATAGTATTATGTTTTTCTTGAACCATAGTTGTTTGTTTCGCTTGCTGCTTACTATGGCATTTTAAACTTCTCTTCTGTATTCGAGATTCGTAATTTGCATTACAGGTTTTTATTTTTCTAGTCGTACGTATAGGAGCAGGCATATTTACAAGACACTTAAGTGAAAACGCCGAATTACACACATTATATTTATAGAGTTGCATGTTCCTATGAATATTTTTGTGTTGAGTTAAGCTAGCATTTGTCCTAAATTCTTTATTATATGCATCACATTTATAAGGGTTTTACTTTTTATGAATACGATTATGATGAATTAAATTATATTTTGACTTAAAAGCACTATTGCAATTATCACGCATATAAGATCTGTCATCGTTGTGATTCTCAGCATGAGCTTTTAAATTGATTTTTTGCGAAAATGCAGCATTGCTTTCTTGACACACAAAAGGTTTTTCTACTATATGTTTCCGGGCATGAGTTTTTAAGCTGATTTTTTGTGAAAATTTAGCATTGCATTGTTGACACACAAAAGGTCTTTCTCCTGTATGTGTCCGATAATGTTTTTCTAATGTGTCTTTCCTTGAAAATGCCTTATTACATTGTCCACACACGTATGGTTTTTCTCCTGAATGTGTCCGATAATGACTTTCAAACGAGCTCTTTTGTCTAAATGTTTTTCCACATACATCACAGTCATACATCTTACACTTTTTGTGACTAGAATAATGTTCTATTAAATCACACTCATGTATAAATTCTTCATCAAAATCATTACAAATTATGATGTATAAATCTTTTTATAATGCCTCAGATTAAATAATTAATACATAAATTATATCATAAAATTATACAATAAAATTTACAATAAAATACAATAATCAGAACTACACAATTAAATTAAAAATACTTGCTTCACTGTTTTGTTGTCTTGACAGAACGTGTTTTCTTTGATAAAATGACGCAGCTAAACTTTGTCAGTGCAATTATGATGAAACTCCTGACAATTAATTGAATCGTATGTTATTACTTGATTTCAATTGTCTTGATCCGGGCTTTTATAGTTTTGCTCACTAAAGTTGCTTTATTTCAATTTTTCCAAATGCTGTCAAAATAAAAAAGAAACTGTAAGTATAAACAAATATTTTAATCATGCAATTAAAAATGAAGAAAATTCTTTAAGCCACGACTGTCTTTCGAATTTGAATGATCTCATGTTGAGCTTTGCCCATTACTTTGTATTATATGAATAATAATTTCATAGTATTGCTGCCAACTAAAAGAAACGAAATAAATATACTTAATATATATCAAGATAACATTAGATGAAACTACTGATCGACATTTGATTAGTGATGGCATCAAATATTTTCACATTTATCTCGCAAGACTCCACAATACAACATTTTTAACGACAGTTTTCATGGAAAGTTCAGTATTGTTCAAGAGCAGCAATCCTTAATCATTAATCAAATACAGTCATCTTTCCATGAATCAGGTACAATCATTAGAAAAAATATATGAGCAGTTGTTACTGTTTGAATTTTTTCTTCGGGGTGACGGATGGTAGAGTGGCTAGCGCTCTGGCGCTCGGTATCATAGGTTTTGGGTTCGAGTCACTTCGATGTCGTTGATGTTCATAGTGGTTCGGAATCCCCATTAAACCGTAGGTCTCGGTCTAACATGATCGTAGAACGTTACGGGGGTATTGTTACTCCGAGTCCGTAGCTTATCTTCAAGCAACACGCACCTCCTGGGTAGTGCTAAGTGAGAAGTGAATAACGTCGGAGCAGTGTTTGCCTTAAGCGCCTCGAAAACAACTATCTAAGGGTTTGAGAGCAGCATTAGAGAAAAAAAAAAAGATCACCACGACAGAAAAATTAGAAGAAAAAAATAAATTCAGATGTTATATCAAGTGTTTTAACATTTATCTTCCATGATTTTAACAACATATAATTTTTACTACATTTTTTTATGGAAAAGGAGGTATTGTTGACGTCCTGCTATCATTAGTTAGTAATCAGATACAATCATCTTTCCATGATTCTTATACAGTCATTAGAAAAATATATTAGGATTAGATTTCATTTAAGAAATTTTATCGAATCCAGATTGGTAATGTAAATTCATGTCATATTTAATTTATAGAGTTTCCTACTATTCCTAGCGTGTGCCCAGACAGTTGAAATCTGCAAAGTGGAAAATGTTTAATTTGCTTAAATGTATATTTAATGTTTAAACACATTTGTTGACCGCGGCATACCTACAATCAATGACAACGGAATCGCAGGTGTTACCACCAGACCGTGTTACATCAACAACTTATACTTTTGCAAGTAAAATCCACGAGCTATCCTGTTGCTACAAGTTAGTTATTTGCCGCCCAGATGAATTTTACAGAATCTCTTATTGTAGATTATTACGGAGATCCTTGGCCGCGTAGCGGCCACCAGCTCCTTCTTTGTAAAATGTTGAAACATAGCGGTGGTCTCATGCCCTTCGAGTTAATAAGAAAAATAGATAATTAAATGCCCTTATTTTTTTTAAAAGAGAGTTATTTATTTAATAAAATTATAACATGAAAAATAGCAAAAATTTCAAAAATGTAGATGTTCATGGAATCAGTTGCATGTAATAACCCCGAATGAACAAAGTTCAAATTAGGAGAAAAGCGAATTTTTTTCCTCTAGGCAGTTGTAAGGAATTAATTTAAAATATTTAGAACAGTGCGAGGTCTTTTGCTATGTTTGCGGGAAGAAATATCATAATCGTAATTTTGTAGGATATTTAATACAGGGTTATTAATGTTTCACATATGATTATAGAATTTAGTAGAAATTTTGTGAACAAATTGTCTTAAACTTGGAATAGAGAGAGCACGTCTAATATCGTCATTAAGTAAGTACCAGGGTGAATTCGTTATAATTCTGAGAGTTTTGTTCTCACGCCTTTGAATAAATTCAAAATTTGTATGTGCGACAGAACCCAAACTGAGCTTGCATAAGCTAATACTGGACAAAGATAAGAGAGATATATGAGAATTTTGAGATTAAGAGGTAAAGCTGAATTTCTATTGATTAAAGGGTAGATAATTCTGAATTGAGTATTGAATTTATTTCTAAGGTTGTAGATATGCGTTCTGTAGTTAAGTTTACGATCAAGGATAATTCCTAAGTACTTAGTTTCTTTAGACCAGGTGATATAATTATTGTATATTTTAATATTAGGAGGGTTATAGGATTTTTTGCAAGTGACAAGAACTGCTTCAGTCTGGTCCACATTTAATTTTATCTTCCAGTTAATAAGCCATTTTACTAAATCAATGATATATTTTACAGAATCTCGCGAATGACTAAGTGGGAGGTTGCGCCAAGTACGATTAACTGCTATCTGAAATTACCTCGGTTTTGATTTCAGAGACAGTAAATTCATTACTCGTTGAAATGATATTGTAGAAATTATTGTAATTTGGGTACAGATCTCTGCTTTTATATAACAGAAACTAAGATGTAAAGCGATGATTTCGTCAAGGGTCTCTGGGAAAACTAGACGTGAGAAACCAGATTTAAAAATATTACCAAAAACACCAATGTTTAATTCAGTTTGAGTTGGTAAATATTTTTTTGCAAAAAATAGTTGTTTAAAGTGTTACAACGGATTTTCTGTGAAAAAAGGTTTCATGGTTGTAGTTTACACATTTTCTTTGGATTAAACTTGAACATCCTTAAGACTGGGTTTCAGAATTTCGTCAAATGCTTCAATCATGGCGGTGGCTGGATGTTTTTAGTAGTACTGAATCCACGTTAAAATATAGAACCCGATCTACTTAGTCTAAAGAGTGCACAATATGGATCTAGAGCTACCAACCTAACTAAACCGTCAAACGTGTTTTAGGTTGACTGTACAACGGCCACATATATTTCGAGCGTTTTTTTGGGTGACGTTCGGATTCCCGGCTGTCTAAATATTGTGCAAATATTTGATCATTTCTCTTTCTACTGTTGTAATCGTCGCCATCTAAAGTAATATCCTGCTTGTTCTTGATGTGTCGATTATATAATGCACTAATGGCTTAATGACCGAGTGCTTAGCGCTCTGGTGGTCGGTCCCACAGGTACCGGGTTCGAATATCGTCGGTGCCATAGATGTTTGCACTCTTCTCATGCATCAATTCTCTCCAAGGTTCCTCAGACACGTTTGTTTCGGTTTCCCAAGCTTCATCGATCTTTTTCACACATGTACATAAAACATCCTCGTCCTTCAGTTAATCCTATATTTGAAATGCAGGAGGTCATCTTATACCAAGACCTAAATTTTTATTTTATTTTAATAGAAAACCAATTTAGTGTTATAACTTGCAGGGTTGTGCCGTTGGACTTTTATACACTCAAATCAGAATATTACAAAGGATGCGATTCCTTCCAACTAATATCCCGCTGGTAGTCGAACCCGAAACCTGTGACACCGTACGCCAGAGTCCTAATTATTTCCACTTCATTAATTAATAACTCTTTGAAAAGGCGATTGCAGTTATGCAGGGCCATTGAGTTCGGGAGATTAATGAAATGCAGCGTAGTTATAATCATAGAAAAAAATTGTTAATCTAAACTTGTAGAAAAAAGTTCTTTCGAAATAAGATTTATTAATTCATTTTTAAATACTTCCTTATAGCATATACTGTT
>BPLQ01013522.1:0-52399 GCA_021605075.1 Caerostris darwini
GGTTCCTTAATCCGTGAAGCTTTTTATTTCATTTTGAAATTGATTGATATGAAAAAAGGTTTATGCATTAAACTACGAGCATTTTACTCTCGTTGAAAGTGTTTTTTTTAACAACTGCACATATTTGTTGCAAATATTGTTCTTTAATTTAACCACAGTATATAAAAGGGAATTTCTATAAAAGGAGTGTTAAAATCATTGCCAAGAAGCACGCTAAATATTTTCTGTAACTAAGGAAAAATAAATTTATCATAGAAATCTTCTGTTGTCTCTACCAAACATGTCATGGCCATCCACGATACTCACCACAAACACTGAGATTCGTTACAAATCCTAAAATTTTTCCACAAATACAACAGTCCCCAATAGGGAAATGAGACGTAAATAAGCCTCCAAAAAATATAAAACTAAAAATAATTTGAAGATAAGTGATGAGTTATTAAAAAAAAATAATAATAATTACATGGCGAGATCATCGAATATCATTTCACTAGGATCTACACGGAAATTTTACCCTTAAACGCTACTACTGTATTTATATTCTCATTCAATATAAAATGCTGATAATTGCCAAAATTTGGAAAGTAAACTGCAAAGAGAATTCTTCCTTTAACTTGTTGCCATTGCCGATATTGAACAACGGAAATTCTAATTTCTGTATTTCTTATTTCTGACATTCTAATTCGTGTGTTTCCTGTGCTACATATATGAAAGTTTAACATCAAGCATATCATGGATTCCTTAATAGAAAGTAAATTGAATTTTATTAGGTTTGTTGCAAAAGTATTACCACTAAACCATTACTTTACTGAACAAATGTATTAAAAAAAATTTATTTTCCTCAAATTTCGATTTCTTATAATAATTAATATTAATCATCCAAATTATTTCCTTGTAAAACAATTGCGATTTAAAATAACCGTACTCTAAATATAAAAACTTCACGTATTATAAAATATTTATTAACAAAATAAAAACAGTCTCACTATAATTCAAACTTAATTGTTTATTATTTTTCAATTCAAACATTTCAAGTTCAACATCTGCTTATAAAAATTTAAATTGATAAATTTATTTCTTTACAAATATGAATTTTTAAAAATTGTTGATAATACATTTAAAATTTTATTTAAAGAAAAAAGATTTTCCCTACCATATAAAGTTTAAATACAATGAAAATTTGTATTTAAATTAGTTTAAAATATTGTTCAATTATAAAAGGTGATACAAGAGTTTATATACAAGGGTAAAATACATTAGTGTGGAACAACAAAGTCATTAGCTTCTTGCAAAATTCGGCATGTTTTGACGACATTCTAGTTTAATCTGGTAACAATCAACCAGAAATTCTTGATATAACACTTCGTACAATAAACCTCTTATTTTCCCCTTTATCTTCCTTTCCAGTCTAAACAATAAAGCAGGATAATTGCAATTCCTCACTTCGCGTTCTGTGAGCATGCAGACTTCCATTATATTCTCTATACCTTTTCGATGCTTTTGCAGTCGGTTAATTAAAAATGTCGTCTCTGGCTCTCTCGCACGGCACTCATCTGCAGTTAATGTTCCAGGATCGAGCGTTGTATGTGTATTCACAGCTTGTTCCATGTGACAGAAAGCATTCGAAGTAAGTAAAATGGCACTTTCTATTTCATGTGTTATGTACTCAACACATTGGTGGATTCGTCTTAGGTCCTCATTCATTGTAAAAATTAATACTAGTTTCTCAGCTTTGACGCTGTAATTTCAATCCAGAATCAGTATAATAGGTTTAGGTTAGGTTGACTCAATACACATCTATATACAATTCATACTTTTCTTGAATTCACTTGAATTTGCTTCCAGATTAATGTTGATTTATTGATTTGCTTGATCTCTATTATTTCATGTCTAGGTTTATAAAGGAAAGAAAATATCCCTAATTCATAAGATAAAAAATAAAATGATTTAATATTTAATTTGTATATAAAAAAATTAGTTTAATTTAAATATCTGAAATTTAATGATATTTAAATTAAAGCATTTTAACAAGGATATAACTAAGATTGACTTGCTAATTATCTTTACAAGGCTATATATATTTAGCAAATTCATCGTTACTTGGATCACATTACAGAAGTCCAATTATCTATAATATTTTTTTAATCCCATTTTTATATCTTTTCCAGGAGGACTAAAATATAAAAGCCTCACACACTTTTAGTTAATCGATGCCAATGCTCTACTGGAAAATCCTGAACTAACAAAAGCTGCACTCATTACTAAATCTTTTGCATGAATCCTCTTGTCGCTATGTACTAAGTGCAAATAATCCTGTTTTAATCTGTAAGTGATTGAATTTGATGAAAACAAATTAGCGTTCTCTTAAAAGTCTCGGCACAATATGTGGATTAATTTGCTTGATTTTGTGTTTCGCTTTACGGTCATATTTTGCATACTTTGAGATAATTACACCGGGGCCTACGATTTAACGTGGATTCCGAACCACTCACAAACCCCCATGCTACCACCAAGAAATCAAACTTAAGCCTGTTGTACCAAAGGCCAGAGCGCTATCCAATTGTCCATCAGTCCACAGGAATAAGTTAAAGATATTATTTTTATAATTTTATGATTATTAATTTGGCGAGTTAATTTTTTTAAGCAAAAAATACGGACATTCTATATAATCCATATTTAAACAGAGTTAATTTTAAAAAAAAATGATTGTTTCCATTTCAACCGGGGCGTGGGGTGGAGATGATGGTTTACATTTCAAATGATAGATAAATATTTCATATTTATGTTCTTTATTTTAAACAACCTGTTTCGTTTACAATACTGCAAGGGATAATTTTGAAATATTTTCTGCATTCCGTGTATTCTTACTATTTCTACAATAACTGGCAAGATTACTGATTCCACATATATAAATCTTTTGCCTTCTCCTAAAGCTTCCTTAATCCTTCAAAAACTGGTCATAGTCTTTAGAACTTAAAAAAACCTGATCTTGTCAATGATAGCTATGAAAAAAATATTATGTTTTGGATTGATTTTGATTTTTATTGTTGACGGTTTATTAACAACTGCAGATGTTTTGTTGCAAACATTGTTTTCAAATTTCACCACGTTTTTCAAATAAACTATTCTATAGCAAGAATGACAAAACAGTTCATCACCAAGAGCCAATTTAATTATATTCCCAAGCAGGCATGACAAATCCGTTGATCAACAATAGCTACATTAAGTCTATTCTAAAGCAGACATGTCAATCTTGTTTATCAGCAATGATCATGCTAAATATCTTCTATATGAATAGAAAAAACAAATTAAGTATATAAATTCATAAATTATTACAACCCACGTATCATAGCCTTTCGTAATACTCACCACACGCAATGAGATCCATTCGAAATCCTAAATTATTACATTTACATATTCTACAGTCTCTCCCAGAAAAAGAGAGAATCAAATGTACACCCAAAAAATATCTCTATCTTTAAATTATTTTTAGCTCTTTAAGTTTTTAAAATACCGCCATAGTCACATGACCTGAATTTCTATGGAATTAAAATCCAGAGAAAAACTCACTTTATACCTTCATACAAACACTTCACTAAGATCACTCTAAATATATATTCTGTATCTTAAATTAAACCTAGGTATTCAACAATTATCACAACCCACATATCATAGAAGTTGATGCAACTTATCTCCGAATTTGATATTCATTCAAAATTTCCAAATTTTTAAATCTACAGATGTGACAGGCGCATCCACAGAAAGAGATACACAAATATATCTCCAAGGAATGTCCCTCACCTTCATATTTTCTTTAACAGTACAAGTTTGAAAATGCAACAATAGTTATCGAACTTGCTACAACATTAAAATTATAATAGCTATCCTCTGTCGCCGTCGAATTGATAGATTTGTAACAAAAGAACAGGAATACATTATAAATCAAAATAAGCAAGTTTTATTACTTCAAGATTTTAATTCATAACGCCTTACTTGAAATATGGTTAGATACTAATGAACAGCCTCATTCATTTCAGCTTGAATAAATTAAACATCTTTAATGTAATAGTACCAGCTGTTCTAACTTATTTCTGTCTCCGCCAGCTCTACAATTGTAAACTGCATTTACCCATCTTTAATAATTGTAACACCGGCGCCGCAACATGAGCATGTCAAAAATTATTTTATCCACATTCAATCCAGGAAATCTTCGCCACGAACTCTCATCACATCGACTCATCACTAAATGAATTCTACAAGGCTGCTACACACAAAAATAAAAATAAAAAACAATTCATGTTTATTCATGATTTTATCATTATTTGAAATAAAACATGCATATAGGGAATCTATATGCATTTTGGGTACGTGAGTGAAAAATTCAAAATTCGAGTGAGTATATTTTCAATTTTACATTTTATAAATACAATTGTATTATTTTCACTGATATATATCATTTTCATTTAACCAATCATTTATAAATTGTTTGAAATATAATGATTTTTAAAAATTATTGCACGTGCAATGGAAGTGTGACAGTTGGTGTATAAAAAGTGTCCTGAAAATTCAAAAATTTTTCAAGTTGATAGATTGCTCCACCTCTCGGTGAGCGTGAAAAAATTCAACAGGAAGCCGGGTGCTTCCCAATGTTTTGAGATATCAATCTTTTCCATCATTCGGCAAAGAACTGCCATTACAAGAAACGTTGTCTGAAATGTGGTGACGAGCACTACCTGAAGGATTGCACAATTCAGGACAGGATTGAAAACCCCTACCTGCATTAAACCAGATGGGGCACCTTGCCGCATGGCGCGGTTGAGCGAAATTCCCGAAGCCACGCCTTCCACCCAATCGCAACGTCGAGCCGCCGAAGACAACTTTCAACAGTCGACCAGTCACGCCTGGTGTCTCCTACGAAATTTCTTCGTGGGCCGCCGCAGAAGCTGCTCCATCAGTGATTCCCGATCGCCAAAACATCTGGCAAGATTTTGATCATGATACGGCTGCCAAAACAGTGTATATCCTACAGGAAGTTTCCAGCATTTTCAACATGCTTGGTGGTATAACAACTTCTATGCACAATTGAAAAATGCTAATTCACCTTTTGAAAAATTTCAAATCATCGCTACATGTTTTAAATTAAATATTTAATTAATTTTTCCAAATTCTAATTGTACCATGTTTTTTCTTCGGTTTTTCCTTTTCTTTTTTCACAAATGTTTAATGTTTCATTTTATTTTTTTGCCGTGTGGACATGACCAATGCTCAAACTGCCTTCTTTTTATAGTAATGTACTGTTTTTCCAATGTCTTTTACTGTAACAGATTAGAGTTTTCAGGCCCTACACGGCCATGGTACTCCGTGAACCAGAATGATGATGATGATGATGATGATGACATGCAATGGAATTGTTAAAAAATCCTTCCGCAATTTTACTATTTTTAAAGTTGAAAATAGTTGCTCTCACCATTATGTGCTACAAAGTAGGAATTATGTCCACATTCGCCTGTACATTGAGATATCAATCTATATTTCCCCTTATACAATCTAAAATATTATTTATACAAACTATATTTCCCCTTATCAATCTATATAGATCAATAACCCCTTTGATTAAAAATTTTTAATCTATACATTTTTGAGCTAATGATACAAAGCTTAGTTTCAGAGAAATCGACAAATAGTTTACTAGTGTCATACTTCAAAACGTTAACAGATTTATGAAATATATTCTCGGTTTTACAAAACACAGAATATGTTTCCCAGATTAATCGTAACGAAAAATATGTATTATAATTTATAATAAATCGTAAAAATACATTAATAACAAATCTCTGAATTGTATTTCAGTATATTATTCGTTTATAACCAGTACCTGCCATCTAGTTCCGATCTTCCCGCTGATAAAAGCTTTGTTTAAAATCCTTACATATTGTTGAGCTCTTATTATTTATTAATTTTTAGAAAACTTTATCGTTTACTAAATGTTTTTGTACTTAATGTTGATCCTTTGTAACACAATTGTGATTTAAAACAAAATATACAAACTTCATCATGTATTATAAAATATTTCATAAAAAAATATATAAAAGTATAAAAAAACAAACAATCCTACAATTTCTTGAATTTATTAATTATTGCAAAATAGCACTGCTTATTATTAATAGAGTTCTAACCATAACATACTAACATCTGTTGAATTCTTTACACAGGCTCACTACAATTCAAATTTCAAATTCAATTCAAACATTTAAAGTTCACTAGGTCAGTTTCAAATCTGCTCATAAAATGGTAAATTGATCAATTTATTTTTTTTACAAAAATTTTTTTTAAAATTTATTGATAAACAGTTAAAATATTATTTAAAGAAACAAGATTTTTCTACAATGGAAAGTTTAATTCAATTTAAATAATTTGTATTAAAAATTAGTTAAAAATATTGTTCAATTATACAAAGGTACTAATAATACAAGGTGTATATAAAAAGTATATACAAGGGTAAGAGACATATAATGAGATACAAAATAAAATTATTCCCGTTTTGGAAACTTCGACTCGTTTTGGCAAACTGCCTGGTAACGATCAACCTTTGTTCTTATATAACACTTTGTCCAATAATTCTCTTATTTTTTCCTTCATGTCCTTTTCCAATCTATCAATAAAGTGGAATGATAGCAATTTTTGCTTGGCACACTGTCATCTCGTACAATTCCATTAATTGTTCTATTATTTTTCTGAATTCTTGTAGTCGGTTAACCAAAATGGTCGACTCTTGCTCTCTTGCACGACACTCATCTGCAGTTAATATTTCAGGTTCGAGCACTATATATACATACACGGCTTGTTGATAAAAAAAAAATGTTTATTATAAAGTTTTCAGATGCATTCGGATTCGGATTGCAATGCCTGAAAAAACCTGACGGCAATGCCCTCCGATTACTGTAAAATCCTGAACTAAGACCCGAACTCATCCCAAAATCTTTGACAACATTCACAGCCTTCCTGTCATTACATACGAAAGGCAAATATTCTTTTTTATTTTGTGGCTGTTTGATTTTGAAGAAAAACAAATAGTGTTCTCGAATAAAAATCTCGGCACAATATGTGGGTTAATTCGAAGATATTTTTTTTATAACTTTATTTTCAAATTGAATAGTACAAATTTTATTTACACTATAAAATAATTATTGCTTTTGATTGACGGACACTTGTTAATTATTCTCACATTGTTATATATATATTACAAAGTCCTCGTTACTTGGATCTCATCACAGAAGTCCAATTTTCAATAACATATTTTGTAACTTCATTATTATACCTCATCGGGGTAGTGTAATATATAAAAGCCTCACGCAGTTTTAGTTAAACAATGGCATTGCCTCACTGGAAAATCCTAAACCAAGAAAAGTTGAACTCATGCCCAAATCTTTTGCAGAATTCTCATCAGAACTGAGGAATCCTTCTGTCATTATGTACTGAATGTAAATATTCTTCTATTTTATTATGATACTGTTTGAATTTGTAGAAAACAAATTAGTATTCTCAAATAAAAATCTCGGTACAATATGGGGAATAAGTCGATTGATTTGGTTTATCGCTCTACTGTCATATTTTGCACACTATGGTCATATTTTTCACGGGTTCTAAACTTTAACGTGATTCCGAACCACTAACAAACGCCTATACTGCACCAGAAATCTAATCAGAAGCCTGTTGAACCAGCCAGAGAACTAGCCAATTGGTCATCAGACCACAAGAATACGATGAATATAGCATTTTTATAATTGTATTCTCAAATTGGATAGTTAAAATTTTATTTACACTGCAAAAAATATGTATATTCTATATAATTCATATTTAAACTGATTAAATTTTACTTAAAAAAACAATAATGCTTTCCCTTTCAACAAAAAAGTAGATGAATATTTCATATTGATGTTCTTTATTTTAGACAACCTGTTTCTTTTACAATTTACCAAGTGAAATATTTTCTGTATTTAATTTGTTTTTGTATCTAAAGTGTCTGAAAAGAATATTGATTCAATATATACAAATCTTATGCCTTCCTTTAAAGCTTTTTAATTTTTTCAAATACTGGTCATATTCTTTATACCTTAAATTAGATCTCGAAATTGATTGCTATACAAAAATTATGGTTTGGACGAAAAACTTTTTATTGTTGATAATATTTAAAAAAATTTATATGTTTTGTTGCAAACATTGCTGTCTAATTTAAACGCGCATTTCAAAAAATTCCTTCTATAGCAGGAACGGCAAAACAGTTCATCTCCAAGACCAATTTAATTATATTTTAATCCTTGTATTTCAAATCCGCTGATCCACAATAGCTACATTAATTATGTTCTAAAGTAAACATGTCAATCTGTTTTATCAGCAAGGATCACGCTAAATATCTTTTGTATAAAAAAAAAACATAAATTAACCCTAGGAATTTGCCAATTATCATAACAAACTGTATTGGTATTTCATGGTACTCATGATATTTCAATTTACTCGACACACACTGAGACTCATTTGAAATTCGAAATTGTTCTATCTTCAAATATGACACGCTCACCCAGAGAGAAGCAGCCACAAATATTCCTCCAAAAAGTAACACTTATCTTCAAATTATTTTTACCAATTATTTAATTTTCGTATGCCCCCCTAGGGGGGCGGGACGAGCTTTTTCCTCGATTACCAATTATTTAAAATACCGAAAATGTTTCATGGCGAGAATTTCTTACGGATAAAAATAAAGGGTAAATTCACTCTACTCCTTCAACAAGCACTTCACAAAGAAATCCTCAAAAACTCCACCCATTCTGTGCAACTACTTGATAAGTATAATCTTTCAGTAGAAAAGATTATACTTTTGCACAAAACGTGGAATTCCCCCTGCAAGAAAACTTAAAAACCTGTGACAATGATCAAATCAATCTCTCCGTGACCTACAGTTAACGAAGATTTCTAAACATTAACAAGCATCCATGTCACAGCAGGATTCGAATGTGTAGCCTGCGGTATGAACATCGAGAGACCTTGCCAATTGGTAGTCAGGCCGCATACAACAGAAACTAAATTTTCTAACATTGGTATTGCCTTAAAATTGCTATTAATAAACCATTACATTGAAGACAAATACATTAAAAGAACTATTTTTGAATCTTTAACGTATTTATTTTTAATTGTTAAATATATTTCTTTGTAACCTACTATGAATTAAAATAGCCCTATTCTAACTATACAAACGCGACCGTGTAATATATTTAATATAATAAAAAATTATCTAAAAGGAGAAAAGGAAAACCAAGCCAGTCTTAATTTTTGATAAAACTTGTGTACGACTGCAAAATAGCCTTGTTTATTATTAATAAAGCTTTATACATAAGATTGACATCAGTTTAATTCTATACAAAAGCGCACCACGAAACATGGCAATGATCTGATGAATTTGAAATATGTATTTACAAATGGAAAATTTATCAATTTATTTACATGTAAGAATTCTTGAAAAACAGTTGAACACATATTTAAAATATTATTTACACAGAAAAACATTTTTCAAGATAGGAAATAGTAATTTAATTAAAATAATTTGCATTAAAATTTGGCTTAAAAATAATGTTCGAAACTCTTTAGAAAACCTTGTAATTCAACTTTGAATCCAACATAATATAAAACATAACAGAAATGTATACAAGAGCAAGTGATATATTGTGAGAGCCAACATAGTCATTCACTTTTTGCAATCTTCGACTCGATTTGGCGAAATAGTTTTATCTGGTATTGATCAACCTGCAATTCTTCATGTAACAGATTGTCCAATAATTTTGTTATTTTCCACTTTATATCCACTTCCAGTCTATCTAGTAAAGTAGGATGATTATAATTCTTCACTTCACACACGATCATCTCGCGCAGTTCCTTTAATTCCTCTGTCATTTTCCGATGCTCCTGTAGTACTTTAATTAAAGTTTTCGAATCTTGCTCTCTCACACGGCAATCACATGCAGTCAATTCTTCAGGATTGAGCGAAGTATATTCATTCACTTCTTGTTGTAAGCATTGAAAACTATTCGAAGCATATAGAAAAGTGCTTTCTATGTCTTCAATTAATTGCGCAAGATGTTGGAAGTTTTGTTTTCGGTTTTTATACATTTTAAAAGTATTACCAGTGTCGTAATCTAAACAATAATGCAAGTTTCGTAGTCTTGATACTGTAATTTTAATCAGGAATCAGAGCGATAGGTGAGATCGGTTCCTTCAAAACATCTATATATAACTAATACTTTTCTTGATTTCACTTGAATTCGTTTTTACTTTAATGCTCTCTGATTGACTGCTTGATCTCAATATTTCCAGTTCTTGCTTTATAATGAAAATAAAATAAAAAGCCATTCACAAGATAAAAATGAAAATAAGTTAATGTGTAATCTGTAGTTAAAAAATTATTTATTAACATGAATCAATATCTGAAATTTAGCAATGTTTAAAATAAACAAAAATAATAAATAATGAAGAATTTTGAGGACTTCGTTTTTAATACTTTTGAATGACGGGCAATTGTTCTTGGGTCGTTCTCTTTCCAAAGTTCCTTATAGTACATAGATTGATATTTTGCAAATGCAACATTACTTGGATAGTATCACATATGTCCTGCTACGAATTATGTATTTAGTTCTCCAAATTTTGGAAATACCTCATCTGAACTAATAAAATGTTAATTCGTAATTAATGTTAATGTAATTCCTAAATCTTTTACATTTGCAGTCTTTCTGTCGTTATGTACTGAATGCAAATAATCTTGTTTTATTCTGCGTCCGCTTTAATTTGAAGAAAGCAAATTAGTTTTTTAAAATAAAACTCCCTCCTCAATGTGTGGAAAAAGGCAAAGATTTTTAAAAACTTCTTCAAATTGAATTGTTACAGTTTTATATACTCTATACAAATTATAGATATTCTATATTATTCATATTTAGTAGATTAAGCTGGATTTAAATCCAATGATATTTCGTCGCGTTTTTTCATTTCAACAAAATTATAGATAGTAATTGCATAATGTAATTCTTCGTTTTGAAACCCCAGTGTCTTTTATTCATCTGTTCTTTTTGAAGTACTTTCAACGTTTGCTGCAAACTTGTTTTTTCTAAAATGCCTAGGCAAATTACTTTGATCCTACTTATATTGATATTTTTGCCTTTCAGTAAAAGCTTTCTTATTCTTTCTGTATTTTGTCATATTCATTATACTGTAAGAATCCTTAAATTTTAATCATAAAATTGATTGATGAGGAAAATGTTTTATGCTTTGGACTACGAACGTTTTTTTTTGATAATTTTTCTAACAATTGAAGATTTTTTTTTTCAAACATTGCTCTCTAATTCCGCAGCGTTTTTGAAAGAAACTCTTCTATAGCAAGGATAACAAAACAATTCATCAACAAGAGTCAATTTAATTTTATTCTAAAGCAAGCATGACAGAAACGTTGATCAAAAATAGCCACTTTAAAAAGGTTCTAAAGGAGACATGTAAATCTCGTTCATCTATAAGGTCCTTCTTAAAATAACTTCTGTATCAAAAGAAACCTAAGTTATCCCTAGGAATTCGTTAATTATCACAACCCACGTATCATAGTATTTCATAATACTCACCACACAACCTGAGACTCATTCAAAATCCTAAATTGCTACATCTACATATTATATTGTCTCACTCAAAAAGAAGAAGCAAATATACTTCCAAAAAATAACATTTATCTTCATATTATTTTTGCTCTAAGTTTTTAAAATACCACAGTAGTTAATTGGCGAAAATTATTTACTTATTAAAATCATGTCGAAAATTCACAGTACGCCATCAACAAGCTCTTCACTGAGAAAAAACTTTAAAATTTCCCCCGCCATACAAATAAAGATTTCGTGTTCTCATTCAATATCAAACGATAAAACTTTTGTCAAAACTCGGAACTCTCCTTCCAAGGAAATTCGGAAAACTTATGGCAACAATAAAGTCAATCTCTAGACGATAAAATAACTCTAATTATCATTCCAACATCATCCTCACTCAATTGATGTCATGATCCCAAACAACATCGGAAAAGCCACAGTTCCTGATAGAATTCCAAACCAAGTTTTGCTGTATCTCCACCTCAATGCAATAATTAACTTAACCAAACTTTTAAACAAATGCATATAATTAAATTACATCTTAAGCACATGGTAACAACTAATATCATCATGTTATCAAAACCTAATCAAAATTCTCGGAATTATATACTAAGCACCCTATTAAGCAACATAGTTACAGCTTTTGAAAAAATTCATACCCTTTCAGATAAAATTCTGTACAAAAAAAAAACTCAATTCGTCCATCGGAATAATTTGGCTTATGGAAAGAATATTGAACCTGTCATCAAGTAACAAATAACATTTTCAAAAATTCAAATCACAAGCCAATAACAGTAGGTGTCTTTTTAGATGCACAGAAAGATTTTAATGACTTTGGCTAATCGGACCTCTATATATAATGATACAACTTTATTTCCCATTGTATTAGCTCTTTAATTATTGATTATCTGACCAATATAATTTCCAAATATGCATAAATGGTCAATTCTTTTCATCCAGCTGTATTAAGGCTGGTACACACCAATAAACAGGAGCTGTTTTTTTATTATTATTACACTGTTCGAAATAAAATATGCATATACGTAATCCAGCCGTGTTAGAAAACTGATTAAAAAGTTAAAGGCTTAAGTCGGTTTTTTCCCCCAATTTATATCCTACAATATATTTGGATTAAGTTCATTAATGAAATTCAGCGTTTTTATTAACCCAAAATATTTCTAAATTGTTTGAATTTAATGAGTTGTAGTTACTTTTAAAATTCTTTGCATAGGTTGAAGGAATGTTAATATGAACCTTTCCGTAATTTTATTACTTTATAAAGTTGAAAACAGTTGGTCTCACCAATATGTGCTACATGGAATAGATAAAATATTCCAAATCCCACTTTATTCAGATATCAATTTAGATTTCCAGCTATATCTGTCTTAATCTAGACCAACATCCCCGTTTGATTTAAAAATATTTTAAATCTTTATATTTTATAGAGTTCCTGGTATAAGATAAATTTCAGAATATTCTGTAATTAATTATTTGTGGTATTCTTCAAAAAGTTACGATTTATATATGATTCTATAAATAAAATAGCATTATTTTCATTGGTGAAAAACGACGGTTTTATTAACCAAACATTTTTAAATTGCTAGAATTGAAGTTATTATTAAAATTTATTGTATGTAGAAATGTTGACATTAAACCAACCGCAATTTTATTACATTATTTAGGTGAAAATAGATGCTAAATGATACTGGGGGAAAGTAGTTAGTAAAACACGTATAAATGACTTATTCTTCTAATCTTTTTCTATTATGCGAAAATGAAGAAACCTAATTTATAAATTTTTACTATATTTAAAGTAAAATTATATCGAAAATACTTATGTATAACATCTATTAATATATAACGACAAAAAAACAATATATACCAACTAAACACCAATATTTAAAAGAAACATATTTATACCGATTTTTAAAAATATATATAACTTTTTCAGCGTATTCATTTTCTTAAAATTTAGTAATTTTTAAACTGTTAAATTAACAATTATACACGCCCCGTTATAACTCAAGATGTATATATATAATATATCTTTCAAATGCCTAACGTCATATTTCCGGAGATTAAACCATTTCCTACAAGGATAATTCTTTCAATAACTTGTTGTCCATTGTCGATGTTGAACAATGGACAGTTTAATTTCATATTCAGATGTTTCAGATGTCCCGAATTCTATAATAGAAAATAAATTAGCTTATATTAGGTTAATTGCAAAATTGTTGCTAATAAACCATTACTTTGCTGAACAATTATATTAAAAGAAAAATTTTATTTTTATCAAATTTCGAATCCTTAAAGTAATTAATGTGATTAATTATCCAAATTATTTCTTTGTATCGCAGTTGTGATTTAAAGTAACCGTACTCTAAACATAAAAAAACTTCATGCATTTTAAAATATTTATTAACCTGATATTAAAAAAGGAAAAGAAAACAAAGGCAATCATACATTTTGACAAATTTAATAAGCAGTGTTATTTTGTAATAATTAATAATAAACCCCAAAACATAAAATTAACATTAGATCAATACGATACACAAGCTCACTAAAAAACAAACACAATTCACATAAAAAAAATTATAAAATTTAAATTGTCTTATAAAATTTAAATTCTGCTTATAAAAATTTAAATTGATAAATTTATTTCTTTACAAATTTCAATTTATAAAATGTGTAGATAATACATTGGAAATAATATTTAGAGTAAAGAGATTTTATCTACCTTATAAAGTTTAAATTCAATTAATTAATTTGTGAAAAAAATTAGTTAAAAATATTGTTCAATTATACAGAGTAATACAAGAGGGTATACACACGTAAATATATGCAAGTGGGAGGCAACAAAGTCATTCGCTGTTTTGGGGAAATTCTAATGTAATCTGGTAACAAACAACCTGAAATTCTAAATACAACCCTTTGTTCAATAAATCTCTTATTTTCCACTTTATATCCCTTTCCAATCTATGCAATAAAGTAGAATGATTTTGATTCCTTACGTCGCACACGATTATCTCGTATATATTCATTATATTCTCTGTTTCTTTTCGGAGTTCTTGTAGTCGGTTAATTAAAATTGTCAGCTCTGATTCTCTCGCATGACATTCATCTGCTGTTAATGTTTCAGGATCGAGCGATGTATGTGCGTCCACAACTTGTTCCATGCGATTGAAAATATTCGAAACAAGTAAAATAGTATTTTCTATTGCTTCATTCATGTGCCCAAGATATTGCTGTATTCGTCTTAGGTTCTCATCCATTTCAAAAAAATAATAGTTTTATAGCCTTGATACTGTAATTTCAATCCAGAATCAGTATAATGGGTTTTGGTTAAGGTGACAGATGACATCTATAAATACAATTTATACTTTTCTTGAATTCACTTGAATTTGTTTTATGATTAATGTTATTTTATTGATTACTTGTTCCCAATTTTTCCTGTTCTTGCTTTAGAAAGAAAAGAAATTACGTCAATCACATAAAGTCAATTTTTCAGGATTGAGCGAAGTATGTGCATTCACTTCTTGACGTAAGCAATCAAAAGTGCAAAAGTGCTTTCTATTTCTTCAATTATTCGCACTACATGCTGGAAATTTCGTCTTCGGTTTCTATACATTTTAAAATAAGACCTGGATTCGTAATTTAATTATTAATACAAGCTTCGTAGCCTTGAGACTAATTTTAATCCAGAATCAATGCGATAGATGAGACTGGTTCCGTCACAAAAAAAAAATATGTGACTTACACCTTTCTTGAATTCCCTTGATTTTTAATTTACATTAATCCTCGCTGATTTCTCATCTGGATCATGCTGCGCCAATATCACAGATTGGATGAAATCGATGCCCAATTGTTCCATATGAAAAGAGACTGGATGAAATCGATGCCTGATTAATCCAGATGAGAAGATATATATTCCTCATTAATCAAGATGAAAAGAGATGGGATGAGATCCATTCCTTATTGATCCGATGAGAAGAGAAAGGATGATATCTAATCCAGATGGTTCCAAATGAAATGATATTGATGAGACCGATTCCTGTTGGAGCCAGATCAGAAGAGATTGGATAAGTCCGTTTCCTGATTGATCCAGATGAAAAGAGATTGTACGAGATAGATTCCTAATAGTTCCAGTTGAAAACAGATTGGATAGTATCGATTAATGATTGATCCAGATGAGAACAGATTAAATGAGATCGATTCTTGATTGATCCAGATGGAAAATAAATTTATGAGTTCTTTTCCTGATTGTTCCAGATGAAAAAAATTGTATGAAATCAATTTCTGATTGATCCAGAGGAAAAGAGTTTGGATGACATCGATTCCTGACTGATACAGATGAAAACAGATTGGATGAGATCGATAGCTGATGGTTCCAGATGAAACGATAATGGAGAACATCGATTGTTGATTGATCCAGATGAAAAGATATTGGATGAGATAGATTCCTGTTGGATCCAGATGAGAAGAAATTGGATGAAATCGATTCCAGAATCATCCAGATGAAAAGATATTGGATGAGGTCAATTTCTGATTGATCCAGATGAGAAGAGATTGGATAAAATCGATTCTTGATTGATCTAGATTAGAAGAGTTTGGATGAGATCGATTCCTGATTGTTCCAGATGAAAATATGTTGAATGATATCAATTCCTGATTGATGCAGATGAAAAGATATTGAATGAGATCGATTGCTGATTGATGCAAATGAAAAGAGATTGGAAGATATCGATTCCTGATTTATCCAGTTGAGATTGGTTCCTTTAAATTCTTTCTAGCTTTATAATGAAAATAAAAGAACAAGCTATTCATAAGGTAAAATTGAAAATAAGTTAATGTATAATATGTATTTATAGAATTAATTATTAATATATATTAAGATTTAAAATGTAACGAAGATACATATAGATATTTAGCAAATTTAACATTACTTGTATAGTATCACAAATGTCTCGTTACGAATTAAATATTTTGTACACCAAATTTTGGAACAAAGCTTATCTAGGTGGTAGGAAACGTAAAAGTAGGGTTCTTAAATGAAAATATTACCTTAATATGAGGACAAATTTACTGATAACTTTTTTTGTGATTTTATTATCAAATTAATTAGTTAGAATTTCATTTATACTGTAAAAATTATAGATCCTGTTCATATTTATTCATATTAAATTGGATTTAAAAATCAATGATTCTTTCCATTCTAACAAAAGTCACGATAAATATTTCGTAATGCAATTCTTTATTTTGGAACCCCTGTGTCTTTTATACTTTGGTAACTGACATTTTTGAAATATTTTCAGTTTTTCTAGCATTCTTTTTTTTATCAAAATATCTGAGAAGATTACACTGATCCAATATATATTAATGCTTTACCTCCAGCAAAATCTTTTTTAATTCAAAAATTTGGTACCTTAATCCTTGCACCTTTTTATTTCATTTTGAAATTGGTTGATATGAAAAAAGTTTTATGCGTTAAACTACGAGCATTTTACTCTTGTTGAAAGTGTTTTTTTTTAACAACTGCACATATTTGTTGCAAATATTGTTCTTTAATTTAACCACAGTATATAAAAGGACATTTCTATAAAAGGAGTGTTAAAATCATCGCCAAGAAGCGCGCTAAATATTTTCTGTAACTAAGGAAAAATAAATTTATCATAGAAATCTTCTGTTGTCTCAACCCACATGCCATGGCCATCCACGATACTCACCACAAACACTGAGATTCATTATAAATCCTAAAATTTTTCCACAAATACAACAGTCCCCCCGCCCAGGGAAATGAGACGTAAATAAGCCTCCAAATAATATAAAACTAAAAATAATTTGTACATAAGTTATTAAAAAAAAAAAAAATACATGGCGAGATCATCGAATATCATTTCACGAGGATCTACTCGAAAATTTTACCCTTAAACGCTACTACTGTATTTGTATTCTCATTCAATATAAAATGCTTATAATTGCCAAAATTTGGAAAGTAAACTGCAAAGAGAATTCTTCCTTTAACTTGTTGCCCATTGCCGATATTGAACAACGGAAATTCTAATTTCTGTTTTTCTTATTTCTAATTTGTGTATTTCTTGTGCTACATATATGAAAGTTTAACATGAAGCTTTAAGATATTATGGATTTCATAATAGAAAGATTAGTTGCAAATGTATTATCAATAAGCCATTACTTTACTGAACAAATGTATTAAAAGAGATAATTTAATTTTTATCAAATTTCGATTTCTTATCGTAATTAAAGTTAATCATTGAAATTATCTCTTTGTAAAACAGTTACGATTTAAAATAACTGTACTCTAAATATAAAAACTTCACGTATTATAGAATATTTATTAACAAAATAATTAAAAGGATAAAAAACAAAGGCAATCATACATTTGGACGAACTTATGATTTATAGTAAAATAACGCAGCTTATTATTAATTAAGCTTTAAACATAATATTAACGTCAGTTCAAACCAATACACAAGCTCACTACAATTCAAATTGAATTGTTTATTTTTTTTCAATTCAAACATTTCAAATTCACCAGTTCTGTTTCAAATCTGCTTATAAAAATTTTAAATGATCAATTTAAATCTTTGCAAATATGAATTTTTAGAAATTATGGATAATACATTTAAAATATTAATTAAAGCAACAAGATTTTCTCTACCATATAAAGTTTAAATTCAATTAAAAGAATTTGTAATTAAAATTAGTTTAAAATATTGTTCTATTACATAAGGTTAATACAATAGTTTATATACACGACACTCATCTGCAGTTAATGTTTCAGGACCGAGCGCTGTACGTGCAGGCACTGTTTGTTCTATGAGATAGAAAACATTCGAAGCAAGTAAAATAGTACTTTATATTTTTTCAGTTATGAGCTCAAGACTTTGGTGGATTCGTCTTAGGTCCTCATGCATTTCAAAAACTAATACAAGTTTCTTAGCCTTGATACTGTAATTTCAATCCAAAATCACAACAATGGGTTTAGGTTAGGGCTACCACATCTATATACAATTCATATGTTTCTTTAATTCACTTGAATTTGTTTTGAGGTTAATGTTGATTTATTGATTTGCTTGATCTTAATTATTCCAGTTCTAGCTTTATAAAGAAAGAAAATATCTCTAATTGATAAGGTAAAACATGAAATCCTTTAATATTTAATTTTTGTATATAAAATTAATTAATGATATAAATTAATATCTGAAATTTAACGATATTTAAATTAAAGCATTTCAACAATGTTATAGTTAGGAAAGCTTTGTCTAGTTTTGTAAATGAAATTCTTGTGATTTCGTTATTAATTATTGCTTTTGAATGGCAGACACTTGTTAATTCTCTTTACAATGTGACAGATATCTACAGAGGCCTCGTAACTTGGATTCCATCACAGAAGTCCAATTAACAGTAACATAATTTGTAACCTCATTATTATATCTCATCCAGGTGGTCGAAAATGTAAAAGACTCCCTTACTTTTAGTTAATCGATGGCATTATCCCACGATAAAACACTGAAGTAAGAAAACCTGCATTCATCTCCTCTTTGCATCATTCTCTGGAGGACTGTGGAATCCTCCTGTGAGTTGTGTACTAAATGCAAATATTGTTTTATATTGTGTGACTCTTTGAAATGAAAGAAAATACATTATTGTTCTCAAATAAAAAACTCGGCACAATATATAGAATAAGTATTTGTTGCACTACGGTCATATTTTGCACACTTTAGGCCAATGAGACTGTAATCTATAAATTAATGTGGATTCCGAATCACTATTAAATACCCATGCTACGGACTGAATCGAACCTGAAGCATCAAGCAAATCGAACCTGAAGCATAAATTAATATCTGAAATTTAACGATGTTTAAATTAAAGTATTTTAAGAATGATATAGTAAGGAAATCTTTGTCCAGTTTTGTAAACGTAGATCTTCTGATTTCATTTTAACTATTGCTTTTGAATGACGGACACTTGATCTCTTTACAAAGTTATATGTATTTAGCAATTTCATCGTTACTTGGATCACAACACAGAAGACCAATTATCAAAATATATGTTGCAACCTCAATATTATACCTTTTCCAGGTGATCGAAAATGTAAAACTTTCACACACATTTAGTTAATTGACTCCAATGTCACATATAAAAGTCCTGAAATAAAAAAGCTGAACTCATCCCTTAACCTTCAGCATCATTTATTCTAAAGCCAGGAATCGAACTTCCAGTGTTTTGTACCAAATGCCAGAGAGCTATCCAATTGGCCATCAGTCCACAGGAATAAGTTGAAGATATTATTTTTATAATTTTATTACTTGTTAAATTTTCAATCGTGCATAAAACACTTTTTATTCATCCACTCAAGTACAAATACATTTTTTGAGCTTTTAGTGGATGACACTTAATGTTAATACAGATTTTTCAAAATATTAATTCATTAATTAAATTTAATTGTTTAATTTTAGCTCTTTTTAGATATAAGTTGCATATATCTAACAATAGATGGCGCCAGGTAAACTTAAAAAACTGAATGAGAATTATTTATAAAGCACTTTCTGCAATAGAGTGAAAAAAAGAAGGAATTGACTTAATTTTTTTTATATATATAACTTGTTAGTATTCTCTTTCAGTAGAAAAGCTGATATTTTTTAACCAAACCTGGAATTAGCCTTCCAAGAAAGTTTAGAAGCCTATGATGATTATCAAATCAATCACGTCGGGAACCCGAAGTACCGTTATTATCAAAGGAAATAAATTACCTCTAGTAATTCATCAAATAACACAATCCGCATATCATAGCAATTCATAAAACGTACTACCGACCCTGCTACTTATTCGAAATCCGAAATTATTACATCTACAGAAGAGACAGGTTCACCCGCAGAGACTCTCAAATGTAACTCCAAAAAATGTCCATCACCTTCAAATAATTTTAACACTACAAGTTTTAAAATATCACAATAGTTATCAAATTTTCCAAAACTGCAAAAATTTAATAGCTGTCCTCAGTCAATCTCCAATTTGTAGATTCATAAAAAAAAAATGTAATCCATTACAAATCTCAATAACCAATTTTTCTTTTTCACTTTGAGTTTTCAATTCATAACACCCTGCTTGAAACATGGTTAGACGTCGTGCGAATAGCCTCATCCGCTACAGCTACAGTAATTTAATATATTTAATCTAATAACATTCTCTATTCTACTTTACATCGGTCTCCACAATCTCTACAATTTAAAAAACTACTAAACTGAATTTAGTCAACTCCAATATCAATTACTCAGGCACCCAGAATTATTTTATTCAAATTTGTCCCAAAACAAATTAGTTCTACTCATCAATAAATGATTTCAATTAGCATTAACATACCAATCAAACTATCCAATAAAGCAGTTGAATTCAGTAAATTTACCAAAGACTGTCCAGGAAAACAAGAATTAAAGTATAAAGAAAATACGATCCTTATCTGGCAGATTACAAGATATCCTCAATATAGCAAAAAACCAGACTACCTAAACGAAATAAAAAAATGTTTAATATCCTAAATTACACATGACGTAAATTTCTTAACGTATTGAAATCCAGTGCAAAATTCACTGTACGGCATCAACAAGCACTTCACTCAGAAATACTCAAAAATTTCACCCATTCTTGAAACTACTGAATTCATATTTTCACTCAATATAAAAGATTAATAGGCGGGAACTTCAAATTCTAATTCTAAGATATCTCAGAAATCATGACAATGATCCAATCAATCTTCGCGAGGATAAAAAAAACCAGAATTATCATTGACACATCATCCTCACTCCAACAAATATCATGACCACAAACACCAAATCAAAATCAGGAAATCATCCAGAGGTCCTGATAGGATTAGAAGCAGAGTCTTGCTGTGTCTAAACCTCAATTTAATAATCAACTTAACCAAAATTTTGAAAAAATGCATAAATTTCCATTTCTTCCAAAGCACTTGATGACATCTAATAACATTATGTTATCAAAACTTAATCAGGATCTCTAGTCTTCTGGGAATTGTAGACCAAATACCTATTAAAAAGCACAATTAAATCTTTTGAAAAATAAGTCAGCAAATTTCACATAACACAGAAAATTCCATTCTTTCAGCCGAAATTCCATACGACCCGGGAAATTTAAATTAAAAATTATTCTCACTTTTTGGACACAGTACTATATGTTCATTACTAGGTTAACAGGGTGAAAGTGGGACATACATGGCACAATTTTATTAAGTCCCGTGACTACTATTAATAACATGCGATTGAAAATGTTCATGGCTTTATACCGATAAGAAAAAATCATTTCGATATAAATAATATAGTTTCACTAATCATGTAAAGATTTAAAGGCAACTTATTACTACCAAGTCATATTATATTTGCATCAGTGAAATTATTATTTTCTTAAAGATTAATGTGATGGTTCGTTAATATTTTTATATTTTAAATCGAACAACGCTTTTATGAATCGAATTCATTGTACAAGTGACACATAATATGCTTCATTGCTGTACCGAGATTAGAAAATAAAATACAAGGGATAGTTTTATTAAGTCATGTAACTACTTTTAATATTATTTTTGCCATTGAAAATGCTGATGCTTTACTTACAAATTATTTACAATACTCAAAGATTGATAATAACTATGCACCACATCAAAAATATGGATATTCTATATAATCCATATTTAAACAGAGTTAATTGGATTTTAAAAAATGATGGTTTCCATTTCAACCGTGGGGTGGGGGGATGATGGTTTACATTTTAAATGATGGATAATTATTTCATATTTATGTTCTTTATTTTAAGCAACCTGTTTCGTTTACAATATAGCAAATGATAATTTTGAAATACTTTCTGCCTTCCCTGTAGTTGCTGTTGTCGTGTCCCTCATGAAAGGAGGGAAGAGGGATGCAACTTCGGTTCTGATGGAGCACCCGTAGGTAGAAGACTGACTTTGGCTCCGTGACACTCCTACAGTCATATGAGACCGGGACCTAGGGCTTAAAGTGGATTCCGAACCACGCGAAACCTGTGACACCGAGCGCCAGAGCGCTAGACACTCGGCCATTCAGACCCCTGCCTTCCCTGTATTCTTACTTTTTCTACAATAACTGGCAAGATTACTGATTCCACATATATAGATCTTCCGCCTTCTCCTAAAGTTCCTTAATCATTCAAAAACTGGTCGTAGTCCTTATAACTTCAAAAACCTGATCTTGTAATTGATAGCTATGAAGAAAAAAATTATGTTTGGACATCAAATTTTTTATTGTTGACAATTTATTAACAACTTTAAATGTTTTGTTACAAGCATTGCTATCTAATTTCACTGCGCCTTTCAAAGAAACTCTTCTATAGCAAGAATAAAAAAACAGTTAATCACCAAGAGCCAATTTAATTACCTTCCAAAGCAAGCATGACAAATCCGTTGATCAATAATAGTTACATTAAGTCTATTCTAAAGCAGACATGTCTGTCTCGTTTATCAGTAACGATCATGCTAAATATCTTCTATATGAATGGAAAAAATAAATTAACCGTATAAATTCATAAATTATCACAACCCACGTATCATAGGATTTCATAATATTCACCACGCACACTGAGATTCATTCGAAATCCTAAATTATTACATTTACATATTCTACAGTCTCTCCCAGAAAAAGAGAGAAGCAAATGTACAACAAAAAAATATCTCTATCTTTAAATTATTTTTAGCTCCTAAAATTTTTAAAATAGCGCCATAGTCACGTGGCCTGAATTTCTTATGGATTCAAATCCAGAGAAAAACTCACTTTATACCCTCATACAAACACTTCACTATGATCACGCTAAATATATTCTGTATCAAAGAATCTTAAATTAAATCTAGGTATTCAACAATTATCACAACCCGCATATCATAGCAGTCCATGAAACTTACCTCCGAATTTGATATTCATTCAAAATCCCAAATTTTTAAATCTACAGATGCGACAGGCGCATCCACAGAAAGAGACACACAAATACACCTCCAAGGAATGTCCCTCACCTTCATATTTTCTTTAACAGTACAAGTTTTAAAATACAGCAATAGTTATCGAACTTTCCACAACAGCAAAATTAAAATAGCTATCCTCTTTTGCCCACCAATTGGAAGATTCGTAGCAAAAGAACAGAAATCCATTGCAAATCACAATAGCAAAGTTTTATTATTTTGAGATTTCAATTAATAACACCTTGTTCAAGGCATCTTGTTAGACGTCTATGAAAAGCCTCATCCTTTCTCGCTAAAGTAAATGAATCAACTATAATGTGATAGAACAGCTGTTCTAAATTTTTTCTGTCGCCGCAATCTCTGCAATTGTAAACTGCATTTTAACCTCCACAATCTCCAAAGGCATTTTATCCAAATTCAATCCCGTAAATCCAACCATTTCATATGCTCATGATATCAACACATCACTAAATGAATTGAACTGAGAAATTAAAATAACTATCCAATAAATCCTTTGAATGCAAATAAATTTACTAAAAACTGTCCCTGGAAACAAGAATTAAAGTAAGGAAAATAGAATCCATAAAATCTAGCAGATCCCAAAATATCCTCAATATAACCAAAAACTAAATAGGCTCCAAAATAAAATTAAAAAAGTAATTTGTAACATCCTGAATTACATATTATGGAAATTTTTTAACGCCATCAACAAGCACGTCACTAAGAAATACTAGAAAATTTCACCCCTCTGTACAAACTATTTTTATTAGTATTCTGTTGAAGTAGAAAATCTGTTACTTTTTCACAAACATGGAATTCTACATCGTGAAAAAATTGGAAACCTATTGGGATGATCAAATCAATCTCGTCGACGGTAAAATAACCCGAATCAACATTTCAACATCATCCTCACTCCAATTTATGGCATGACCACGAACAGCAACTCAACATCATTAAATCCACAGATGCTCATCAAAGCAGAGTCTAGCCGTGTCTCCGCCTCAATGCAATATTAAACTTAACCTCATTTTCAACAAATGAATCAAATTCTAGTACTTTCCAAGTACTAGCTAACAACTAGTAATATTTTTTTTATCAAAATTTAATCAAGATTCTTAGTTCTCTAAGAATTGTATGGCAAACATCCTATTAAAAAAAATATATATAAAGTTTAAAAAAACTAAAAAACAAGCTTTTAGAGTTAATCAAACTAAAAAGTAAAAAATAATTGTTAACATAAGAATAAAATTACTGATGATAAAATAAATGTCACTGTTCTAAAAGCGTGGGGTGGATATCAATCGTTATAATTTTTCACTAGTTTCATTCCTAAATGCGGAGTTAGTTTAAAAATGTCATACAAAGCAACCTACGCTTTCAGAACAGTGACATTCATTTTCTCGTAAGTAATTTTATTCTTATGTTAACAATTATTTTTTTAATTTTTAGTTTGATTAACTCTAAAAGAGTGTTTTTAAACTATGCTATTTAAATGAGGTCCCGGTACGGAGGACTTTAACTCTAGTGATAAAGATGGATTTGTTTCTACTGTTTTATTTTCCGATATAACTCAACAAAAGGAATGCAGTCTCTGTGCGACAACAGGGGTAATAGATATAATGAATTTCAAGTAAATAAATTTATGAATGTCAAACCGTTTGGAATATTTTTACAATTACTCGTTTACAAATGATTGGAGAATATTCTAAACTGACCGACTCATGGCAAAGGACAACATGAAAAAATAAGATTCAGTTATAAGGACGTCGTGATTCAGTAAATAGTGTACGCTCGATTCTACATTTGGCGTCCTGTCTAATCCAAGCTTTCAGAAACCAAAAAAAAACATTTTTTTTTTAATTTTTAAGGGTTGTACTGAGTTTGGCAGCATTATTCAGGCGTCTTGGTCAGGGACTCCTGTTATCTACAGTGGGTAAAAAAAGTATTGGCAATTGCCTTAATTTATTCATATTGACAAATAAATAGAATTTTATGCAATTTTAGCTGTCGTAATTAAATACAAGACATCTTAGATGTATAAAAATAGTAAAAATTTTATTTTAATTTGCATTTTATACGATTTTTTCTTTCAAAAACGAAAATTTGCACGTCAAAAATGTATTGGTAAAGTTTTAACTGCTATGCAAATTTTGTTACATTGAAGTCACGTGTTTCGACTGATAAGAAACTCGACTGGTATAAAGTCTGCAAAACTACTCCAAAAGTGTCTATGCATTATTTTGCGATTACTGCAATAAAATGACTTTGAAATCGGAGGAGTTGTACGTTAGAGTTAAAAACACGATTATTAGGCTGAGAAATGAAGGTTTAACTTATCGTGCTATAGGAGTGCAGTTCAATATAAGTTTATTTACTGTCAGAAGTGTTGTAAAAAAGTTCAAGGAAACAGGATCAACGGAAAATAAGACTAGAAGTGGACGACATCTAATATTTTCTACAAGAGAAGAACGTGTCATTATTAACAAGGTTAAGAAAATCCCTAAAATAAGTGCACCCCAGATAGATAGAGATGTTGTTTTCACTTTGCAAAAGACTTTCAGCGTACGGAATGTTTTACACGAGAGAAATTATTATGGAAGGGCAGTTTGAAAGAAACCATTCATCTCGGAAATAAATAGGAGAAGGAGGTTAGATTTCGCAAAATACCACGTTGATTTATCTGAAGAGTTTTGGAACACGGTTATTTTTTCCGACGAATCAAAGTTTAACATTTTCGGCAGTGATGGACGACGATATGTGTGGAGGAGGCCAAATACTGAATTGGAAAAGCAACATTTAACTGCTACTGTAAAGTATGGTGGAGTCAGCGTCTTAGTTTGGGGCTGTATGACAGCTAAAGGAATTGGCAACCTGCATTTTATTGATGGTATTATGACAGCACGTACATACACTGAAATTTTGCGCCATAACTTAAAAATCAGTGCCTAAAATCTTGGCTTGGGAACATCATTCGTTTTTCAACAAGACACCCCAAGCATGCAGCGAATCTCACCCGTGAATGGCTACTCGCCCATTAAAAACCCCACCTCAATCGTCTGACATCAATCCAATTGAAAATTTATGGCACCTGCTGGATCTAGAAATCAAGAAACATAAAATTTGAAGTAAAGACGACCTCAAACGTTTACTCTTGCAAGAGTGGAACAAAATTCCCAACAGTACAACAAAGACCTTAGTTTCCTCTATGAGAAATAGATTACAAGCTGCTATAAATGCAGAAGGATACATACAAAGTACTACACATATACTGATTTTGTTTTCGCTCATAATTTTGTCAATTTCATAATTTTGCCAATACTTTTTTTATCATGTAAATTTTGGATTTTCTCGTAGAATTAGACTAAAAAAATATTTAAATGAAAATTTCGTTATATTTGTTTGTCTTTTCTCCTTCTGTAATCGCTATGTTAAAATA
Organism: Caerostris darwini; assembly: GCA_021605075.1. Taxonomy (NCBI): domain Eukaryota; kingdom Metazoa; phylum Arthropoda; class Arachnida; order Araneae; family Araneidae; genus Caerostris; species Caerostris darwini. The sequence goes on from BPLQ01013522.1 coordinate 27,122, forward strand.
AAATTTGTAAACCTTATGTTTACAAATTTTATTTTAACATAGCGATTAGCAAATATGATCATTTATAGGCAATTGCCAATACTTTTTTATCCACTGTACATCGCTCCACGTAAATTGCAGGGTAGATTCAACTGGTTGTCTTCTTAGAAAGCAAAATTCTAAATTTCGCTGTTAGATGTTGGGATGTTTACGAAGCAAATCAGTAAAATATGAGACTCTTAAATTTTTTCTGGCAGAAACCCAATTTGAAACAACTTTGAATATTCAAAATCTTCAATTATTTCATTTGTTAATCAAAATGATTTTATATGTTTATTATTGTATTCGTAATGGACAATTTTGTCTTGCATATCTGGGAATTTTTGAGAGAAAAAGCATTTTTAAAGCAATAGAAATGAATTTAGTAAAGATATGAATAGGCAAGTTAACCATTCTGGTAGCAATCATCAAACAGTTGTTTTACTCTTTAATGTAATATATGCAAAGAAAATACTTGACACTGCGTTTCTCAACCGTTTGTATTATCGAATATATACCATCAAATTACCAATTCTAGTTTTGCAATTTATTTCGAAAAAAAATATAAATATTTTACTTTTATATTCCTCAAATATAGAATCTTTTTTTGCCGCAGCTATAAAATAAAATCCTGCTTATTATGCTACATTATTTATAGAGAGATAACAAACCAGGAATTATTGTTTTGAAAAAATAAACCATGTTGATAAGCGTTAGAGATTTTTTAAGATTGATTTCAATATAACATACGTTTATGGTTATATAGGTTATGAACCATTTTAGCACGTTAACAATTTTTGCAATAATCTACATTTCATTTATATGCATTTATTTAATTTCTCAAAAATTATTTTTAAAAAGTTAATGATTATTTTTTCGCTGCAATTTCGAGTGAGTTTTATTGTGTGGTTAAATTAAGGTGATTTAAAATGTTTGGTGAAATTATTGTTTGAAAAATTCGAAATGGTATTATACAGAAATTTGCACTCAATTAAGCTCTATTATCCCGCAATAACAGATTTAAAGATATTTATTTGAATTTACTCTGTATAATTTAAACATAGAGTATAGAAATACATTATGTTGTCACAAAGTTTTGTTATGCAATACTGCTTTGTAAACAAAAATCATGTAAAGAGAAATTTATTGAACACCTCTTTAATTGACAAAAATATAAAACATTCGACATGACATTTTTTTAAATTAAATATAATTAAAAATTAGAAATATATGAAAAAGATACAATTTTGCAAATTCCAAGCGATTTAAATTATTATTATTATTTTTTTTTCGGAAATGGCATTTAAAATGTTGGGATGTAAATATTTTTCTATTCATGTAAATCATAATTTTAAAATTACTTTATTTAATGCAGAAAAATGGATTATTTTGTAATATATATCGTAGTTTAAAATAATTAACGATAATATCTTTTACATAAATTTGTAATATATTTAAAATTTACATAATCCAGCAGTTAAAAATATTTCTATTGTAATAAAATTCTGGTTACAAATTAATCAGTGTTGCTAATGAAATTTTATACTTACGTTTGGATAGCCAGTAATTTTATTCACATACATGAAGAAACATAATCTCTAAATTATCTAAAAATTATATTATTGTTTAACATGTTATTTGTACTTTAATAATTGTAAAGGGACGTACATATTTGAAAAAAAACTAAGTTGTGAAAAAAATTAATATTCACTGTACAATTGTTATATATATAAATATAATAAATAGTGCAAATACATTAAATATACACGATTGGAAAAAGACTTTAGAAGAATGGCTTTTGTTGCAACAGTAAGAAAATAGCTTTGCATGCATCTGCAAAATACCAAATAATGCTTAGTAAATCGTGTAAAGCGAATCAATATAAAAACACGTTTTGCATATCTAAAATTTTATTCAAAAAAAAATTCAGATTAATTACAACCTGTACAATATAAAAAAAACAATATTACATAAAAAACCCTATGATACAGTAAAGACGAATGATAGACGAAGTATTGTTCAGCTATCTGAAGTCAATACAAGTCAAATATTAAAAATACATTAAAAACATTTTTCCGTTTAAAACAATACTTAGGTTGCATTAAATATAATGCTTGTCTTTTAATTAAAAAACACTATTTTTCAATTCATTTAATGTGACGTTTTATACAATTGAAACTGCATCAGTATATTTTTAACTTGCATATGCAGTACAATCTTAGCTGTATTCAGAAAGAATTATTTTTAAAAATTCCAGTATTCTTTATAAAAATATTGTACAGAACATTAGCAAAGATTTACATTTTTATATTTTTAAAATCACAAGGAAAAATTTTTTTTTCTATTATTACTCTGTTCATTCTATTAAGAATGCTATTTTCCCATTCGAGATATGTTTGACTATTTTTCAGTTGTGTTAGCAGAGTCTTCAGAAGTCGCAGATGAGCCTTCGGATGAGCATATGCCTTCTCCCAGTCTGCCAGTCTTCTCTGTGACGCAAGACCGCATATGTTTCTTCAAATCGTATTTGTATTTCATTACTTTTCCACACTTGTCACAAACGTGAGGCCTTTCTTTAGAATGAGATTTCTTATGCATATATAGCTGTGATTTGTAAGAGAAGGTTCTACCACATTCTTCACATATATGAGGCCTTTCTCCTGTATGAAATTTTTTATGATCAATCGCATATTTCTCTGCCGTGAATTTGAATGTTTTTCCACATTCTTCACATATGTGACTCACTTCCTTAGTGTGAATTTTCTTGTGATTGTTCAACTTGTTCATTTGATTGAATTTTTCGCTGCAGGTGTTACAAGCAAATGGCTTTTTTCCTGTATGAATCCTCTCGTGTTTCTTCATATTACTCTTACATGAGAACACCCTTTTACAATATTCACAAGTGTGAGTCTTTTTTAGATGCTGGTTGAAGAAATGCTCTTTTAAATCTCTTCGAAGTTCAAATTTTTTCCCACATTTCATGCACTTGAATGATTCTTCAGATGATGTGGTATCAGAAGAACACATATCGAAGATTTTGCTTTTTCGAAAATTTGATTAATCTAATAAACGAAAATTATATATCGTGTTTGTCAAATGCAGCTGTCACTCTTACATTTTCGATATTTCTTTAACATATAACTGGACAACATATTTAGTTCGACATTTTCTGTTGCCAATATTTTTTTTCTTTTACATTAGTTCTTTTTGATGTAATTTTTTTTTCTTAACGAACTACGCACTATATCAGGAACTTAATCATAGATTGCAAACTAAAATCCTAAAATTATCTACAGAACTTATAAATGGAATTTTGGTTTGATTTTAATGTAATTCGGCTTTTAAATTTGTAAATAGGCAAGCATCATAAAAAAGTAGATAGCATTAAATAAGCATTAATTAACCTGGCATTATGAAGTTAAAAATTCTATCAATTTTATATTTTAGTTAAAAAAATATACACAATTAATTTAATGTTTTTTTTTACCATCTTTTTATATCTGTAAGCAGAGAGTTTAATTAGAATTTCATGTTGAGCCTAAATATATTGTTTTGAGCAAAATGTTGTAATTAAGTTAAAGTTTAAAAAATCGCATACAGTGCTATGTGCCGATGGTCTTGAAGATGCACCTAAATCTGTTATATTAGAATTTGACGACAGGAATTTAAATTTTTTTTCTTTCTAATGCAGCTGGCAAAAAAATTAGACAATTGTCTTCGTTGCCTTAAGGTAACCGCTGCACTGACGTTACTTACTTAGTACTTCCCAGGAGGATGGTGTAGCTTGAAGATAAGCTACGGACGCCGAGTAACAATACCTCCGCAATGCTCTACGATCATGCTAGAGCGGCACCAATGGTTTAAAGAGGATTCAGAATCACTACAAACATCCATGGCACCGCCAGGAGTAGAACCCGAAACCTGTGGTACAGAGCGCCAGAGCGCTAGCCATTCAGGGCCCCTATCGAAGCCCCAGGAATTTTTATTATTATTTTACCTTTTTATTTAGAAAGTTCGTTTCAAATCTATATGGGTATCTGAAAGTAGATTTTATATATTCCACACACATCGTTTTGAATGCTTAACTACTTCTCGTATAAAATTGTTCTGATTTTTCCTTCGCGTACTCAAGAAATAATGGTTAAAAAATGAAAATCAATTTCAAAACATGTCACAAGTATACTAATTCTTCAAATTTACATTTCCTTTTTGAAATTAAGACTTGCTCACTTTCTACAAAATTAAATAGCAAAAATGAAACCTCAATTATTTCTAGTTTTCGAAAAAGTGTAAAAATTTTATTAGAAAATAAAAATAAAACAATAAAATTAAATAAACACTACGCAAAGTACTGATAACAAAATCGCTGTTATTTAGTTAATAAAAATAGTTAATAATAACGTTTTACTTACTTATTTGTCTTGGATTACCATTATGGTAAATTTTATTACTATTGATATCAGTACTATTATTTTTTTTCATTAATAGTGCGAATATTTGAAATGTGCTACCATTATTATCTTTATTATCTTTTAGAAATATAAATTCATTTTGCAAGAAATGAAGTGGTGAAAATAATTTTTTTGATTGCAGTCTACGCTCCGCTATTCTATATTAAAGTAAGGAATGACAAACAAGGCGTCCCACTTTCTGGTGCAGTACGCATCAGATGATGGGACCATGCAAACTCTCATAGGTTAAAAATAAACCACTATTGTCCTGGGCATATTTAGTGATGTCCACAATGGCCGTTGTACATATAATTGAGTTTAATATATTACAAAATCATATTTTAATGTTACTAAATGTTCATGTAATATTTATTTTGAATTTCTAATCGTAAAAATTGAAATGCATTAAATTTATTTCTTTTCTGTAAAAGAAAGGAGTTGCAATGAGTATTCCAATCCAATTATTTAATAAGAAAAATAAGAAATCAAATTTGCGATAAAAGAAAATTATTAACTTGAAGAAATGTATTTAATGCATAATCTGTAAAAAAGACGCATTTCTTCATACTAATGCTGTATATATACTAATGCGCCCAAAAAGGAAGACCAATTTTCAATTTAAAATTCTCAGGGCTTATGGAATTTCTTTTTTTTTCTTTTTTAGGTTGCTAGGACTGTCCATGGAATGGAATTAAAAGGAATAATATTATTTCATGTAATTATTCTAAAGCTGCCAATATACTTAAAGTCAAATTATCTGTATATTTTTCACTATTAATACACGTAAGTTAATGTGATGCGCAGCTAACCAACTGCCAAAGCCCAAAGCAGTCATGATTTTTAGAGTCAGAGAACTATTAAATTAAATAATTTTATTTTCAACACAAACAGAAATATTTTTCCTTCAAATTTGTTTGATTTTTAAGAGAGTATCATTAAATAATAAGCAAAATAATTGTATTCTATTATTTGAAGTGAGCATTTAGTAATGAACTTCCGATGAAAATTAAACCATCTAAAAAAAGTGGCAAACAAATTTTCAGAAAAATATTCTCAATTGAGTACTTGAGAAACAAATTAGATGTCATGTTTTAACAACTGACATGTAGCAATATGAGAAAATATTCACAATATTTAGAATTTTTGATAAATTTTTTCAATAAGATTGATCGAAACAGAGTTCTCAATCAAAAGGAGTTTTTTAATTTTTATTATAGCTTTCGTAATGCAGACTTCTGGCTTGCATATTAGAGAATTGCTGAAGGTAATATACGCTTTTAAATAAAAAAAATAATTTAATAAAATTATGAATAAATAATTAATAGTATTTATGGTTGCGATCAAAGAGTTGTTCTACTCTATAATGTAATATATGCAGAGAAACTACATGATAATGCGTTTTTCAACATCTGGTGTTATCAAATATATAACATCGATGTGCCAACTGCTGGTTTTGAATTTTGGAGAAAAAGTCAGACAAAAATCAAGTTTTACTTTTACATTTCGCAAATATTGAATCATTATTTTTGCCCGATTTTTTAACTTGATTCTGCAATAAAATTCTGCTTATTATGCTACATTTAGAGAGATGTCAAACCTGCAATAATTGTTTTGAAAAAAAAATTATTTCTAATTATGAGAGATTTTGTATAATGCACTTCAATATAATATGCTAGATTAATTTTTAAAATATGCAGCGAGACTTCTCTAATAGTTCCAGTATGATAGTCAACAATTTAACACTCCATTTAATCAGAAGCACCTTCTGAACCATGACATGGTGACGCGTCATGTTTCCTATTAAACCCGATTATTTTCCACCACTCTCCATGCTAGGTTATGAACCATTTTCACAATTTAAAAATTTTATGACATAATTTACATTTTGTTTGCATGCATTTATCTAATTTCACAAAAAAATTATTCTTAAAATAAAAATGCTTATTTTTTGAGCAAAATTTCGAGTGGCTTTAATTTTATGATTAAATTAAGGGGATTTAAAGTGTTTGATGAAACTATTGTTTTAAAAATTCGATATGGTATTATGCGAAAAGTTACATTTTATTGCTGTAATATTCATTACAAACCAGCAATTCCAGATTTAGAGACACAATATAAGACTAAATTAAAATAAACAAGCACAGAGTGAAAATATATTTTTTGGCAGAAATTTTTATTATGCAATGTTTCTCTGTTTATAGACATCAGGTAAAACCTTTACTGAACATCACTCTAAAATAAATAAAAATATGAAATTTTCAAAAAGAGATTCTTTAAAAAAAATCTAATTAAAAACTAAAAATGTAAGCAAATTTTATCTGTTACTAAATTACTAGCAATCTAAAGCAATTTACGTAACAAATTTATTTTGTTCAGAAAAGTCGTTTAAAATATTCTGATGGAATAAATTCCTATTCATTTAAAATAAAAAAAAAAAATTAATAATTAAGTTTTAAAAGCTGTTTTCAAGCAAAAAATTTTTTGATCTAAATATTATTAAAATATATTTTAAAATTGTTATGTGTAGTTTCTATTAGTTGATTATAGAATATAACATTTAATATAGTTAATTACAAATTTACAAAATAGGTCAATTACAAATTTTCCGATTTTAATGAAATTGACGCTAAAAATTAAATGAAATAATTTTATAGTTACACTTGGAATGCTAGTAATTTTATTCTCTTACATTTACAAACAATCTCTTATTTTGTATTTAATATGAAAGAAAATGTGAAACTGTACCTTTGATATTCCTGCTTTAACAGTTGTAAAGGAACATGAATATTTAAAATAACAATAAAGAAGTTTTGAAAAACAAATTTTCTCTTCATAATAAATACGCATATATTTATAATTAGCGATAGACATGTAATTAGTAAACATAATATCAAAAGGAAGTTTAACAGATTAGCATTTCTAGGCCTATTATAAAAATCCGCGTGTATCTGCAAAACACCAAATAATACTTAGTCAATCGTGTACTGCGAGTCAATATAAAAACACTTTTTATACACCTAAAATTTTATTGGAGAATTAAAATTATATAAATTATGACAAATAGAAAATAAAAATATACAATATTATTCAAAAATTTATGATGATACAGTAAAACAATTTTTTGACAGTTGAACAACTCAAGTCAAATCTTAAATATACTTTAAAAACTATTTTTCAGTTTAAAACGATAGTTACGCTGCATTAAATATAATGCTTGTCTTTTATTTAAAAGAACACTATTTTTCTATCCAATTGATTTTACATTTCATACAGTTGAACGTGCTTAAATACATTAACCTACACATGTTGAACGATATTAGCTCAATTTAGAGGGAAATAGTTTTTTTTGAATTTCATTAATGGGTATAAAAATATTGTAAGGGACAGTAGCAAGGAATTAATTTTTCATATTTTTGAAATCACAATGCATAATAAGTTTTGTCTTCTATTATTACTATGTTCATTTTGTTAGGAGTGGTGTTTCCCTCTGCGAGGGATTTTTGAGTAGCAGATGTGCTAGGCGTGTCCTCGGGAGTTGCAGATGAGTCTTCATGTGGACATACGCCTTCTTCGAGTTTGCCAGGTTTCTCAGTGATACAAAACTTCAAATGTTCCTTCAAATGGTGTTTCAATTTGTATGTGTCCCCACAGTTATCACAAACGTGAGCTCTTTCTTCAGAATAACTTTGCTTATGTCTGCATAGGCGTGACTCGTAAGAGGACGTTCTGCCACATTCTTCACAACAAAACGGCCTTTCTCCCGTATGAAATTTTTTATGCTGTTCCACATATTTACCTAGCGGGAAAGTGAATAATTTCCCACATTCTTCACAAAAATGATTCACATCCTTTGTATGAATTTTCTTATGTCTGTTCAATTGGTGCTTTAGACTGAATTGTTTGCTGCAGGTGTCACAAACAAAGGGTTTATCTCCTGTATGAGTTCGCTGATGTGTTTTCAATAGGTCCTTTCGATTGAACGTTTGGCCACAGGTGTCACAGGCAAAGTGTTTCTCTCCTGTATGATTTCTTTCATGTCTTTTCACATCCCATTTATATTGGTACGTCTTTTCACAAAATCGACACTGGTGACGATTTTTTTTATGCTGGCTGGAGAAATGCTCTGTTAAATCTTTTGGAAATTCAAATTTTTTACCACATTTCTTGTACTTGAATGATTCTTCTGATGGCGTCATATCAGAGGAAGACATTTTGAAGAATTTGCAGTTAGGATTAATTTAAAAACTAAAAATTTAACAGCGTATATGTCAAGTGCAGTTATTACTATTAACTCTATATGGACACAATCTACTTTGTTCATAATTTGTGTTGCCAATATTTTTTTTTCTTTTTACAGTTCTTTTTGACGCGATTTCTTTTTTCTTAATGAACTACGCACTATATCACGAACCTAATCATATATTAGAAAACTAAAATTCTGAAATATTTTACAGAATTTATAAGCGTCATTCTTAAGTTGTCAAACATTATGCAATGCTACGTACTTTTTTATGAACATAAATTAAGATTACCAAACTTAACAATTCTATCATTTTTGTATTTTTTGATTTTCTACTTTTTTTTTTTTTTTTTTTTTTTTTTTGATATTTTTAGCAAGAATCAAGTTAATGTCAGAGCCATGCTGAGATTCAATATAATATTTTTAGGAAAAATGTAGTAGTTAAGTAAATATTTTAAAAGTCAAGTGTAGTAATACGTATCCATGGTCTCAAAGATGTCCACCTAAATTTGATAAGTTGTTTGGCGCAGTAGAGCCAAATCCGGCTTTTGTGCCACTAAGCCCCACCAAACCAACCAACTTAAATTTTATATTTTGGAACTTGACAGCAGAATTTTTTATTTAGCAAGTGCATTTCGATTCTATATGGGTATCTGAAAGTAGGTCTTGTATATTCCGAACAATTGAAATGCTTAACACTCAGTCCTATAAAATATCTATCTACATACTCAAGAAGTAATGGTTCAAAGCATTAAAATCAATTTTGTTACATATCACAAGCATACTTATCCTACAAAATTACTTTTTCTTTTTGAAAATAGGACTTTTTTCTTCTTCTGCATAATTATGTTATAAAAATAAAAATAAAAATACTTTCAATTATTTTTCGTGTTAGAAAAAGTGTAAAATGTGTATTTGTAAATAAAAGTAAATAAATAAAATAAAATGAACACGAAATAAAATCCTGATAGCAATACGCAGTCAATAAGATTATTCATTTAAAATAATTATGAGTTAGAATTAAAAACCGATTTCAATTTCATATGGAAACCTCATTTAAAAGAAGTGATGCATTTGGTCGCTGTTAAACTTTTCAATGTCTGCAAGAATGGAAAATATATAGTAGATTCAGGTTTAGTCTGTGAGCATCACGTAAGGAATGAAGATTTTCTACATTGCAATTCCATTTCTTCATTCCAACATGAGTGACAAATAAAAGTATTTCATTTAGGATTTCGATTTTCAGTGGGAGACATACTTAATTCAAGTATATGAGAACGTGAATTGGGATTAAATATGACAGGGCCCATATTATATAACAATTGTTTATTGTATTTTAAGTTGCATTTGGAGACACATCAAAAAATAATAAAATGGAAAGAAAAAATGTGACGGTCAGTAACACAGTAGAATTATTTGCAAATTCTGAGAAAGTTAAGTCTGTTTAATGAACACGGGTAGTGTCCCGCAATCATTGCTATCACATAGAAAAAGAGCGGTTATTTTCTCCTTCTCTGTCAGCGTCGACGTCCCAACAAGTAGCCAGAAATGGACATTGCAACTCCTGTAGAAGCGCTTCCCGAAGCACATTGAAATTATTGGTCTGTATGACCCCACATAAGGTTTTAATCTGGTTTGGTTTGTCTCTCTATGGAAAATTTGTGCACACTTTGGACTAATTAGACCGGGACCTACTTTGTAACGAGGATTTCGAACCACGAACAAACATCCATGCCACTGCTAGGATTCGAACCTGAATCATGTTATACCAATCCAGAGAGCTGGCTAATTTGGTCATCAGTCCGCATTAGGTTTTAAAGAACGACATCTCTTTATCGATTAGTGCTGCGGCATATTCACATGCCGTTAGCATATGAAAAAGTATTAACTAGACCCGTTGTGAAGTGGAACATTGAATTATAAATAGAGAGTTTTTGCATACCGTATTTTGGACGTCCGTTAGCTTTTTCTCCCTATCGCGCATGCTCATAGGAAACATTACAGATACGCATGCGCAATTTCCTACGAGCATGCGCGCAAGGGAGAAAAAGCTAACGGACGTCCAAAATACGGTATGCAAAAACTCTCTAATATCCGTTGGTTGCCTTTTACGTGCGTGGGGTATGGTCCAAACAAGTCTATACATGTTATCTAAAACTACTATAAGCAACAGGTTTTCTCAACATATCAAGATTTGATTTGAATCCTTGCAAAGGGTTCATCCAGAACATTTGTTTTACATAGTTAGAGATATAATTCTTTATGCCAGTCCATTAGTAACATCCAAATGTTCTCAGGAATGTGCCTTCTTTTTGTTAATGTCCGGCAATTACGTGCTTTTGCATGATAGATTCACGCTCATGAGTCGGAATGAGCAGCTTCCAGTTTAGAATATGGTATAAATATATATTCAGTATACTGCTTGATTCATGAGAAAATCTTGTTCATTTCATTTGGCAATGTCTTCTCAGTTTTCGGTAGATTCAAAAAATTAAATAATTATTATTATATTTTCATTTTAATCTGGGAATTTCCGAATCTGTTTTGATGTTCTTATTTGTATGTAAGCCAGAACTATGTTAAAACTTCATAATGTTAAACTTTTACTTCACATATAGGTCGAAAGAGCTTGAAAGCAATGACGTTAGTTCTACCAAGAATATAAAGTACTTTTAGGTTGAAAGACTGTGATTCAAGTGCGCATGCTCAAAGTCTTCCGGTTGTAATCTTGATATTTAGAAAAAATTCCAGTGGGTCGGATGTCACACTTACTCCTCTTCAGAGCCCAAACGACTGCAAGAGCTTCTCTCTCAGTGGTTATATAATTGTGGTAAAGTGAACAAATCGACTTGCTCACTGAATAGGGTGTTTCTTTGACCCTTCTCTCTGTAGCAAATTGGAACGGAAATCATAACTAGTTAAATTTGTTCTTTATATATTTGGTTTAATTTCATCATCTTATGTTTTTATTGGAGTGTTTATTTAAGACATCAAATAAATTAATATTTAATTTTTAAGACATCAAATACATTTTCTTGCACCCATCCCCATTTTAACATAGATTTGTTCTTGTTAACATTACTGAGGGTCTTTGTATTTCTGCAAAGTTCAATATGTATCTGGGAATCTAGAAACTGGTTTGAAGAAAGGAATATTCCTTTTTAACTAATTTCGTATTTGGTAAATTCTGTAATGAAGATAATTTATCTTGAACAACTTCGGTGCTTTGTTGATTGATCCAAAATTTTAAATATTTGACACAAAAGAAACAGGAACAATATTTTTCCTAGCTTGTTAGAAGGTTGAGGAGTAGTAGATTTTCAAAAATGCCTGTAAATCTGAGAATTTTTTGAATGTCTCTAATACTTTTATAGTGTCTGTAAATTTTTTCGATAACTTTTTCTTTCTTATTTGATTTGGATTACCATTATGTTAGGTATTATTATTCATATTGTAAACATAGCATTTTTTTATTAATAGTGCAAATGTTTGAAATGTGTCACCAATTATTATCTTGTAGAAATATAAACTCATTTTGCAAAAACTGGAGAGGAGAAAATGGGTTGTGGACTGCCATATACGCTCCGCTATTCTATATTAATGCCAAACAATTAATTATTATTGTTGCCAATGAACAAGTCGTCCCACTTTCTGATGCAATACACATCATATCATGGTCCCAGTCATCCAGGCTATGTGCAAAAACTATCATAGTGTAAAAACCCCACTGCTGTCCTTGGCCTAGTTAGTAATGCCCAAACTGGTTCTTGTATATATAATGTCAGGAATGTATAAGTTATATAATCATATTTTACAATTACTGAATTTTCCTTTTTTTTTTTTTTTTTTTTTTTTTTTAGAATTCATTTATACTTTAAATTTGTATGCGTAAAAACCGATATGCATTAATTTTAATTTTATTTCTTCCCTGTAAAGGAAAGCAGTGGCAGTAAGTTTTCTAATACAATTATTTAATGGTACAAACATGAAATAAAATTGTAATAAAAGAAAAAATATAACCTGAAGAAATTTATTTAATACATAATAAAAATACGCATTTCTACGTATATTTTCCGATATTTTCTTAATTGTAAAACTGTTTATCTATAAAGGTGAATTAAAAAGAAAGAATCCGATATGTAATTACTGATGAAATATGCCCGATATAAACATGAAGAAAAAAAAATTTTACGAAAAATTGACAATTATTTAAAAAACAAAACAGAAAATTATAAAAGAAAGAAATGATATTCTGTTAGAATTTTTGCATAATTGATGATAATCAGATTCAAAAAATGTGATAATGTATAAAGCATCAGTTTTTATTTTTTACAAAAGCGTATATTATAAAATGTCTGTAATTAGTTTAACGAATGATTAACAGACTGTTCGTCACGACCTTTGAAAAACAAAATTTTTTAATGTATTTGCAATGTGTCTTTTACCAAAAAATAATTCATTTGAGCGAGAAAATTAAAAAAAAAATAAATGTAATAAAATTTATTAAACTGTAAAGTCTGAAATTTGCAAGAGTTCCTTTTCTGACTATAAATATTGCCAATCTGTAACATTAACCTCAAAGTGCTTTTGGATTCAAGTTTGGTAAGAAATAGCTAAAAATAAAGCGTAGTATTTTAAATTGATAGTAATATGGATATACGAATTTCCTCATATGTCATGAATCAGTCAAAGATCCTTCTAAGTTTTGGAAAAACTCCTGCAAATCGAAATGTTTTCTTTCTAATGCAGCTGGCAAACAATTAGACAGCTTTTTCTTGTATGCCTTAAGGCAAGCGCTGCGCAGACGTTACTCACTTTGCACTACCCAGGGGGAGCGTGTAACTGGAAGATAAGCCACGGACGCGGAGTAACAATGCCCTGCAACGCTCTACGATCCTATTAGACAGGGACCTACAGTTTAAAGTGGATTCCGAACCACTACAAGCATCCATGGCACCGCCGGGACTCGAACCGAAACCTGTGTTACCGAGCGCCAGAGCGCTAGCCACTCGCCCATTCAGACCCCACAAAATCGAAATGTTTAAATATATTGTCATTAATTGAGTGTACATTTAAAGCTTGTGATCATCTACGAGTGGAAGGGGCTTGCTGGCCGAGTGACAGGCGTTCTGTCGCTCGATATCACATGTTTTGAGTTCGAGTCTCGGCGGTGCCATGGGTGTTTCTAGTGGTTCGGAATACTATTTAAACTGTTGGTCCCGGTCTCTTTAGCCAAAAGTGTGCACTAGATGACCGTAGAGAGAGACAAACCAAACCATCTAGAAGTGGATCACGACTCCAATGTCCCATAATGCGTAAACGTGATTTATGAACATGTTGAATGGTGAACAATTGGGATCGTTATATATCCTGGCAGGTTTTTACAGCTGAACCTTTTTATGTAATGCGTATCACAATATAACGAATTTTACAAATTGACATGAGGCAGTAAATGAAAATATTCACAATATTTAGAGTTCTTATTTTAATTAAAAACCAGAGTTTTCAATGCGATAGTATTATACGTGATTTTTTTGCAATACATTTAACACCAATATCGACTACTCTTGTATTGAATATTCTTAGTTTATTTTTTTACGAATTTCTATATTAAATGTACTGAAAGATTATTGATAATGTGTATTAAGATTTCTTTTGAAAATTAAATTTAAAACTAATGATAAATTTAAACAAAGAAAATCATTAGATTCAATTTAAGAAAAGTTAAGGAATCTGTACAGTGCAATATACACTATCTGGAAAAAAGTGACGGGACACCCCTCGAAAAGTAGAAAAGTCGACAATACAGCTGACACATGCGCAATAATAGGTATCACGTGTCAGCCATATCCTATAAATACTCTGTGGAGTCGACTAGAGTTGTTTTTGTCAAGATGCCGCCACGGGAAGAGTTGTCTGAGTTCGAGAAAGGTGTGTTGGTTGGATTGCATCTTTGCCAAGGTGTCAATTAGGAGATATCCCGTCTCCGTAACTGCTCAAAATCAACCGTAGCACGTGTTGTGTCACTACAGGACTGAGGGACACTGTCAGAACAAACCCCGAAGTGAACGACCTACAGGTCTCACCAGCAGGGGACCGGCGGGTGCTCGGCAGGGAGATTCAGTAACCGTCAAACATCCCATGGATAACATCGCTAATGAGTTTAGACAAGCCACAGGTGTGGCCGTTTCGACCAAAGACTCTTCGTATAGAGGCCCATAGATTAGGTTACACTGGACGTTGGAGGCCCATAAGCCTTTGATTACGAAAACCAAAGAAATCGCGCCTCGATGGGCCAAGACCACCATGCAATTTTGGACTCTGGATGACTGGAAACGCGTTCTTTGGAGTGACGAGTCACGATTTACCCTTTTCCGTTCTGATGGACGTGTTTGGGTATGGCGTTTACCAGGAGAACGCCTTTTGCCCGAGTGTGTCGTCCCAACTGTAAAGTTTGGTGAAGGAGGATTGATGGTATGGGCCTGTTTCTCCTGGTATGCGGCTGGCCCACTGATGAAGGTTGATGGTGGGATGAATGCCGATAGATATTCTCGACAATCATGTCCTTCCTACCTTGTGGACAACGTACGGTATGGATGATTTCTGGTATCTAGACGACAACGCAACATGCCATGTGGCAAGGAGGACACTTGATTGGTATGTGAACAACAACGTTAAACGCATGGAATGGCCGGCGCAGAGCCCTGATCTTAACCCAGTTTAACATCTCTGGGACGAATTGGACCGTCGGTTGAGGGCCTACACCCCACTCCTCAGAAGCAAGCCTGAACTATGGAACTTCCTGTTAAACATTTTGAAGGAAATTCCTCTTGCCTCTATGGCTAATTTAGCGGAAAGCATGCCCAGCGGTGATCGCAGCCAAATGAGGCCCTACCTCCTATTAATTTTAATAAATATGTGTCTATGTCGTTATACTGTCGTGTCTCGTCACTTTCTTCCACATAGTGTAGAAATATATTTGAAAAATAAATTTTTGTAAACTAAATTTTTGTATAACTACAACTTTGAACAAATAATAAATTACGCACCCTTCTTTAGAAACTGAATTTATTTTGTTTAAATACATTAAAAGCACATTTAAAAGTACACAAATATTACAATAGAAACAGCTATTAATAAAATTATATAGTATTGCATTAAAATCTAAACTACAAACAACACCAAACGTTTTAAACTAGCAATATTAATAATACAAACAAATATTACAAAACATTTATATACGTATACAAAAAAAAAATATTAGAAGATACATAAATACCTATACAAACTGAATTTTGAGTTCTGAAATAGTACAATTTAGTAAAAACACAAGTATTCTCTTAAAATATTTAAAATTTTACTGCCAATTTAATTTTAATTATATATGAAAAATGCAATAATTTCGTTATGCATGGATGTTTGTAAACTAGGAACAAAAATTATTAAACTAATAGAATTATTGATACAAACAAATATATTAAAATATTTATATACTTATACAAAAGACAAAAACTAAAACCTGTATATTTTAAAATTTTTCGTAACGATAAACGATCCATGAAAAATTAAAAGCTCCAAATAACAATTAAGAATTAAATTCTAAATATTACTCCTGAGGCATAATATAAAATACTAGCCTGCTATTAAAAATCCATATCAAGTGTGCGTTCTTGTAAAATAATCTTAACACAAAATTAATAAAATTGTTCCCAAGAAGATTAAACTTCTGAGGTGTTGAGGCTTACTTTTTTTTTTGTGAAAGTCGAAAGTTCTTCCTTCATTTGTGTCTTCACATGAGGTTTTAGGCGTGTCTCCAGATGAGTGAATGGCTTGCAGTTAGCGGCGATTTTCGGCAATGGATTTTCATATGCTTTTCTAAAGTAAAATTGTATTGCAGGCTTTTCTGCACTGCTTTTCTTCTGTATGAGTTATCCAATATTTCTCTAATTCACTCTTGTATTTGAAGGCTTTGTTACATACTTCACAAAGTTAAACTTTTTCTAATCTAAGAAATAGTTCATGCCACTTCAAATCTTGTTCGTTTTCGAATGATTTGTTGCACTCCATGCAAAAGTAATGTCTTGCTCTGTGAATTTCCATATGATAATCCCAGCTACCCGTATGTGAAAAGGCCACAGTACTGACAAACGTAAGGTTTATCGCCTGTATGTATCCTCTTGTGTACCTCTAATTCAGCGGGGTACTTAAATGCTCTCCCGCAATAGACACACACGAAAGGGAAGTTTGGAGGGTGCTGATGCAATGGTGGCAATGGCTTATTAAATCTTCCAGAAGCTGAAATAGTGTTCCACGTACAGTGCATATCCATAATTATGTGGCTGAGAAAGTAGACATATTTAAGAGCAATATGATTCGGGAAAATGTAAAATATTGTATGCTAAACACAGATAGGATAGTTATTTTTTTTAATCTTTACTGATATGTTTGCGAGGTGACCATTTGACTAACTTTGCATTTCAACCTTTAACGAATGCGTTTTACAAAAAACAGGAATATCTATTTTTAATAAAGCGCTGTTGACATTTTTTTTACTGTAGTGGTTTTTTGTTGCTAATTTTTTTTCATTAATATCTCACGCACTACATCAGGAGGTTAACGAGCTTTATCACGAATTTGAAAATATTATTTAAGTAAATTTGTGCAAAATTTATCTGTTAAATTTTGCATTGATTTTGAAATAGAAACTATTTTCTTAGAATGTAAATGGACTCAACTTAATTTTCCGCTATTCATCAATGATAAGTGTATTAAATGCATCAGTGGATGTTAAAATAATAATAATAATAATGTGTATACTGATGGCATTCATCAGATTTGAAATTATTGTGCAATAAATTGTTAAATTATTGTGCAATATCTTTATTATCCCTATTATTTAACTAGCTGCTAATACACTTTAGTGATAGTTTTACTCTAAATATGATGTCCAAATATCCCCAAAGTGCGCATATATATATATATATGTGTGTGTGTGTGTGTGTGTGTGTATTTCTTAAGGAGCATTTTAAAATATTAATTTTGAGTTTAGTTGTTGGCAAACTCTTTTTTGGGGCCTTAGGGGCGAGTGACTAGCTCTCTGGCACTCAGTACCACAGACGTGGGTTTCGAGTTCGGGCCGTGCCATTGGTATTTGCAGAAATTTCTACGCTTCCTAAACGATGCTAAGGTTAAAATTTCATATTTCCATAGCCCAAATTTGGTTTTCATTTTGATAAAATTTTGAGACCTAAGTTGCATCTGAAAGATAAATGTGTACCTATTTGGAACAATTTACATGGGTATCCGGTGTCATAAAAGGAATTTTACAGAAGACACGAATTAAAATTACTGATTTAAATTTAATGAATGTTGGTAATGACTGAAACACAAGCATTCTACAATATATTGGAAATTAAACACGAGTGTCAATAATAAATACATTGTTTTTTTTTTTTTTTAGGGTGATCAGATAATTTTAAAATCAAAATCGGGATTTCGCGGGAAAGAGATTCATATATATATATTTTTCAAAGGAACCATTTGATAATAGAGGAATCTATGCGCGTGATCCGCGACAACTGAGTGGTTCACTTACACATTACATCGAGTATATTAATAACCTGCGGATCCTTGCACGGAAAGAAATTTAGATGCGTAAAGTAACTTTTCAAAAATGTATTTATATTGAAGCGCAATAATTTAAATACATAATTCATTATAAATACGTGTACTTTAATTTGATGCGCCACTAATGTTCTGATAAAGTCCGTCGTAGACATGTTTTTAAGCGATTAAGCTCATAAAATTATTATATTAAATAAATTTATTTTCAAAAAAGATTTAATTATCCTTCAAAATCGTTGTATTCCGACGACATTGAATATTATTAAATAATAAGTATAATTATTGGTGTATATTATTCTAAATGAACCTTTAGTACGACAACGTTGTTCTAAATTATAAATTTCCGTTTAAAATTAAACAATCTATAAAATCAAAGACAAGCAAATTTCTTACAAATATTCTCCATTGAGTACTTGAGAAACATACTCGTATTAGGTGTTATGTTACAAAAACTAACATACACAACAAAAGTAAAGTTTCTTTTAAATATTTTTTAATAAGATTGATTTATGAAGATGTGTTAACCGAAACGATTTAATATGTTTTAATAACAGACACTTGAATATAAGGGCATTGTTAAAGGTGAAATACGTTTTTAAAGCAATAGAGATTAATTTAGTAAAATATGACAAGCAATAGCCTTTCTGGTAGCAATCATCAAAAGGTTGTTCTGATCTATAATGTAATATATGTAAAGAAAATACTTGATACTGCTTTTCAGAACAGTTGGTCAGAACAATTTAAAAAAATCATCTTATCCTCTTCAAATATTGAGTCACTATTTTCGCCCGAATTGTAAACTTCGATAATAAAATATAATCCTTCTTATTACACTATATTATTTGTAGAGATATGCCAAACCTGGAATTATTGTTTTAAAAAAATTTACGATATTTATAATAATTAGAGGTTTTTTTGATTGGATTTCAATATAACATGCTAGTTTACTTCTTAAAATATGCAGTGAGGCTTTTCTAATAGTCTAATATGATACTCGCCAATACGACTCCATTTAATCTGAAGCACCTGTTGAGCTTCCGCCACTGTGCATATCAGGTTATGAACCATTTTGTGCAACAAATTACTTTTCCAAATTACTTATTTAGTTTTGTAAAAATTATTCTTAAATTGATTTTTTTAGTGCAATTTTGAGTGAGTTTAATTTGATATTAAATTAACATGACTTAAAATGTTTATTCGAATTCAGGACACAAGAAAATTATCATAATTTTATACGGAAATTTGCATTCAATTAAAGTGTCATATTCATTAAGATATATTATAAGACATTCAAATAAATAAGCACAGAAATACATTTTATTATCACAAAGTTTTATTACGCAATATCATTAAAAAAAGAAAGCAGTTAAAAAGAAATTTACTGAACACCACTTTAAAATAGCACATTCTTTAAAAATAAATATCATTAAAAACTAGAAATATAAGCGAAACACACAAATTAGTAAATTACTAGCAATCTAAAGTCTTTTAGCAAACAAATTTATTTTGTTAAGAAAAGTCGTTTAAAATATTCTGATGGAATAAATTCCAATTCATCATAAAATTATTTAAGTCAATATTTTAAAAGTACTGTATTTCAAACAAAACATTTTATTATTTTGTAATACATATATTGATAAAATGTATTTTAACTACATTAAGTGTAGTTTCTAATACTTGAATACAGAATGTCACACTTAATATAGTTAAAATATAGTTATCTCGTCAGTTAAAAATATTCCGATTGTAATGAATTTGTGATTGAAAACTAATCAGTTTTGCTAATGAAATAAATTTATTTTAACGCATTTAGAAACAAAATCTCTTATTTTGTATGAGATATTAATAAAAATGAGAAATTATAACTTGTTTTTCTTGCTTTAACAGTTGTAAAGAAACATACATATTTACAAAAAAAAAACGAAGTCTTAAAAAACTAATATTCTCTTTATAATAAGCATGTATATATTTATAATTTGTGATAGACACGTAAGTAGTAAACATAATTTGAAAAAGGGTTTAACAAAGTAGCATTTCTAACACTATTAAAAAAATTCACTTACATCTACAGAACACCAAATGTTGCTTAGAAAATCGTGAACTGAGAATCAATATAAAAACACTTTTTACATATATAAAATTTTATTGGAGAGTTAAAATTAAATAAATTATTACCAATACAAATTTAAAATATACAGTAATGTATAAAAAAATTTTGTCATACTGTAAAATAATTTCACAGTTGAATAACTCAAGTCAAACATTAAAAATTCATTAACAACTATTTTTTCAGTTTGAAACAATATTTATGCATTAAATATCATGCTTGTCTTCTATTTAAAAAAAACAACACTATTTTTCTATCCCACTGATGTTACGTTTTAAACAGGTGAACTGCTTCAATACATTTTTAACTTAAACATGCACAACGAAATTGGCTCAATTATTATTATTTTTTTAATATCATTATTCGGCTGTAGCAAGGAAAAGCATTTTTATATTTTTTAAATCACAATGAACATTAAACTGGTGGAGATAATCAGGGCCGCTGGATTAGTTTACAAATGTGTTGGGCGTGGGTTCAGGAGTTGTAGATGAGTCTTCTGATGAGCACATGCCTGCTCCGGGTTTTTCAGGCTTTTCTGTGGTACAAGACAGCAAATGTCTCTTCAAATTGATCTTGTATTTGAATACCTTTCCACATTTGTCACAAACATAAAATCTTTCTTCAATGTGAGTTCTTTGACGTCTGCCTAAATCTGACATGTAAAAGAATGTTCTGCCACATACTTCACAACAAAAAGGCCTTTCTCCTGTATGAAAATTTTTGTGCTCTTCCACATATTTCGCTCGAGTGAATCTGAATGTTTTCCCACATTCTTCACAAAATTGACTCACTTCTCTAGTGGGAAGTTTCTTATGTTTGTTCAAATTGCTCATCTGATTGAATCTTTGGCCACAGGTATTACAGGCAAAGGGTTTCTCTCTGTATGAATTCTCTCATGTCTTTTCACATCATTTTTAGAAGAGAACGCCTTTTCACAGTATGCACATTGATGGCGCTTTTTCAGATGCTGGTTGGAGAAATGTTGTTTTAAATCGTTCATAAGTTTAAATTATTTCAAATATTTATTACAACTTAATGATTCTTCAGAAGGTGCCGTATCCGAAGAAGACATTTTAAAGATTTTGATACTCCGATTAATTTAAAAAATAAAAATTTAAAACAGTATTTGTGAAATGCAGTTATCACTCGTAAATTTAAGCATGTATTGAACATATTTCTAAGCAACATTTCTATATCAACAGTTTTTCTTGCCAATTATTTTTTTACAATATTTCTTGTTTGTGAAAATTCTTATTCTTAACAAAATACGCACTACATCACCAATATTATCCGATTCAATCGTCGGTTATAAACTTAAATCTAGAAAATTCTACAGAATTAATTACAAAAATTTTGCGTCAATTTTTATGAAATACTGTCTCTAATTAAAGAATTGAGAAAATGTATTATATGCAATCAACATTTTTATGAAAATAAATTAAACTGATATAATTAAATAGAAAAATTACATAAATTTTATATTTTAGGTAAAAAGAATTTGCACAATTTCCTATGTCCTTTAGCCATTTTTTTACGATTAGTAAATACGGTTGAGATCGATGACTGACTTATACTGAGTTTTATATTATAATAAGTCAAAGTATAGGAGTTAAATAAGTATGTATTATAAGTATGTATCGATATTTCGATGATACAGCTAAATATGATGTACTGAAGCTTGACGTAAGTAATTTGTATTAATCAAGTGGATTTCGATCCTACACGAATATCTGAATTCTTGGATCGAAAAAAAAAAGATTTGAAAAATCCATGATAACCCAAGAACATCCAAGATAATAGATCTTGGATGTTCCATACTTCATTTGAAATGCCTGATCATCGCTCGAACGAAACTGTTCGGATTATTCAGCTGCATTTAGGACGGGTATTATTTCAGAAATTGAAAATACATTTTGGTAATTTCAAAAGTATAAATATTCTTCAAATTTAAAATTATTTCTTTTTAAAGACTGAACTTGTTCGTTTTGTTTTTATGCAGTAAAAGAGAAAAAAACACCCAATCATTTTCAGTGGACGAAAAATATTAAAATGCACATCTGTAAAACCAAACACGTGATCAAATCCAGATAACAATATCGCAATTGGTTAGTTATTAAAAATAGAATGGAAATAATTTGAATTAGAATTAAAAACTGAATTTCTATTTTCCATGGTAATCGCAAGTAATTAATCGGTGATGTGCATTTGGCTCTTTGTTAAGTTATTCATCCTCCACTAGCATTAAAATTATATAGCAGATTCATCTTTAGTCAGGGATTATCCTAGAAACAATGTAGAACTTCTACATTACATTTCCAGTTTGTCAGTCTAATATTGAATGAAAAAACCGAGTGTTGCAATCTTTAATGAGAATTGTACACTACTTAATTATATGAAAGTGGGACAAGACTAAATTATTAAGTTAGGTGATTTTATGATGTGCCCAAATTATGTAAAAATTGCTTATTGTATTTTTATTTACAAACGAAAAAGCATTAAATGTCATAAATTACAAGTAATATAAAAAAAAAAAAAAAAAAATTCAGTCAATTCCTACTTTTTTTTTCATTATATTGCAGAAAGTCCTATAGAAATAATTTCCATTCATTATTTTTAAGTTTATCTGGCGCCATCTATTGGTAGATATATGCAACTTATATCTAAAAAAGAATGAAATTAATTAATTAAATTTAATTAAGGAATTAATATTTGAAAAAAAACTATATTAACATCCAGTGCCATCCACTACAAGTTAAAAAAAGAATGTATTTGAACTTGATTGGATGAATAAAAAGTATTTTATGAACGATTGAAAATTTGAACAAGATATATATAGGGAGAGTGTGAGCTAATAGAAGGAACTGAAGAAAAGGAAAGGGTGTCTTTCAACAACACTGGGTAGTCCTTAGAAACTACTGAGGAAGTTCAATCAGTGTAAAGGGGGCGCTACTAATTCCTGCATGAAGTGATGGAAGATATAACAATAGAGGTTTGGTTTTTGTCGTTCTACATTCATATGGTGCACAATTTAGGCCGGGACCTACAGTTTAACGTAGATTCCGAACCACCAACAAACATTCATGCTACACTATCACATCTAAATCTGAGGCTTGTGGTATAAACGGCAACAGTTCTAGCCAATTGGCCATCAGACCACACCAATAGACGGGTCGGGTTACAATTATACATTGGGCAAACATAATTTAACATTTGAGTGATTTGTTGGATTATCCAATTGGAAATGAATGATCGAGTACATTTAACACAATTGAGTATATATGCGATATAAGTGCTTCAATAATGGTGGTTTTGGCAACTTCATGATTGACAAAATTTTAATTCATTACAGAAAGCTTCGAATTTTCAAAGAATGTATGGTCAGAAAAATTTTTAAAATATGGTGGATGGGACAGAACCTCAAATTCGAAATCGATTAATTTTCTGAACTCTCTTCTGAGATCATGCATTTTCTGAAGACAAATTTATATCAAATATTTTACCTTTTCAGATACCCTTTCGATACACCCACACTGGTTCCGGTGATAATAACTTCTTAAATTTTTAAAATTTTCGCTGTGCATCAGTTGTTTGTCTGAGACCTGAATGGCTGAATGTCACATATTTTTCGCTTCAATGTTTTTCACGTTTGTTTAAATATGTTAGAGATTGCAGTTTTTTTTTTTTTTCTTTTCTTTTTTTCGATTTTTGTAGGATTAGTATATTTTTGGACCTGATGCCCGAAGTGACTAGAGCTCTGGTGCTGGGGGCCGTTTCTATCCGTGTCCCGGAGGTGCTATTGATGTTTCAGTGGCTCGGAATCCACTTTAAGCCGGGCCATAGTCTCATATGATTGCTTGCTAGAGAGTCACGGAACCAAGTCAGGTTTCTACCTACGAGTGCTCCATCACAACAGAAGCAGTTCCTTTCCTCCAACCATGAGTAAATTACTAATGTGTCGTCCGCCCTGCACTGCTGGATACTGAAGATTAGTAAATACGGACAGGGAATCCAATATTCTTGTGATTTGCTCCCGAATAACATTGGCTGCATGTTGGTTTTGTGCAAGCTCGATGTACAAAAATCTTCATCCGAGGGATGATCCAGACAATGTACGGCGACTGCAACAGTTGGGCACTCAAAGACACGATGAGGAGTCTTCCGAAATTAGCGCAGTTATCAGATTTTTATATTCTTTAACGCCACCAGCAGAAATTTTCATATTTTTGAGGTGCCCCATCCTTAATCTCGTGAGAGAAGTAGGTGTTTTTATGTAGACATTTTGTAATTTGGTATTTAATTTTGATTTTAGAAGAAATCATAAATTTATATTTTGCCGAGGCATTTTCATCATGATTCTTCATGAAGAGAAGAGTTGCCATTGCGTCGAGGCTTTGAACCACTACCTTTTAGTCCATGCCGGGGGAGTGCCCCTACTCATGGCAGGACACTGAGGATTAGACACACACAACAATTGTTGGTCCTATTTCTCGGAATAGGTAATAGATTATTCTCATTAGATTTTACTAAATCATCAACATTGTCTTTTTTGGGTTTAATGTTACTCTGGATGCTTATTTAGGTTGCAATTTATATCCAGTCAATTTGACGAATTTTTAGAACATTTTTGCAGTTAAATTTACGGAGTTTGCTTATGAACGGATAAACTATCTAAGCAAAAACCTAGGCACTTGTACATTAACAAGAGGGGTGGAGGTTAAATCTGCAGATACCACTAAATAAGTATATCGCGTTTTTTATCAATGAATAGAATAAATGTTAAACGAATTTATTTTTTAAATACCACAGATTTTATACAGCGCAACAACTGAATTAAAACA
>BPLQ01013525.1:0-75459 GCA_021605075.1 Caerostris darwini
TTCCAAAACGTTAGCCATTGATTGATATCACCATAAAATTTTGAAATATTTAATTTCTTCAATTTTACTCTTACACTATCCACTTGTTTCGACTCATTTAATTCTTTATTTTGTTCGGAACGTGTTTCGCATTTATTTTCACTCAATTCTTTTTTTAACAAGCGAATTTTTTTATTTGCACGAAATTTCCACAGGGCAACTTTTTCATCATATTCGTCTGTATTTTCAATTTCAGTTTCAATATCTTCTACTTCGTAAAGAGGTTCTAATTTGTTATCTATCTCTTTCAACGAGTCATGTTTAGTAGTTAGCATTTCAACTAATTCTTCTAATTTATCAATATCTATTTCTTCAATGTTTGATAGTTCCGTTTCTAATTTTGTTAGAATTTTTGTAACGGATGTTCTAGAAACACTCCGTTTCTTTTTTAACAAATATAATTTCTCTTTACTATTTTCGTCACTCGCCATTTCAAAATTAAAAGTATCTCATCTAAATATTAACTGACTACAATCCCGGCAGGGATGCCAAATTTTACCTCACCAAAACAATCCTCCAAAATAAAACTAGAAAGGTTCATATAAACTTCTTCTTACCATTCCAGTTCCAGGATTATTGAAGAGAGATATCCAAAGAGGCGGGCTGCAGACAATTCATTCCAATATTCTTATTTAAATACTTTATTTCAGCATATTAATGACGAGAAGATACAAAAATTTACAGACAGACAGAGAAAGCGCATCTTAGCGCGGCTAAATACTAACAAGGAAGTACAGTTCTTAAACCGAAGTACGGCTGGTTACAGTTAAGAGAGGAAAAGTGTTCACGTGACATACAAATCAAAAAGTTCTTGTTCGGCATCATTTTCGACAATAGCAGTAAATATTATGATTTGATAGGAAACTTTCCAGACATTGTAACTATCACAAAATGGACACAGAATAGACGACAGGATATACTGATTGCTCGTATCATCAGCAGAATGATCGTTACTCCCGCCCTGTTAAATAGATTCAACTTAGATTCCAATCCTTTCTGTAAGAGCTGTAATCAAGTAAATGATCTTTTACAAATTCTTTTAAGATGCAGAAAATATTCCACCTCCAGATTACATCTTTGGCAAAACTTGAATATCGACGAAAATAATATCACATTTAAAGCTTTTTTATCTAAAATTCTTGATTGCAAAAAAAATCTGACTTTATTTCTCCAATCTCTTAAACGTTTTCATATTTATTAGCTGTATTCTCTCGGCACTCAGGGGATAATATAAATCCCGGTTTTTGTTGGCGCCAATTTCTTTACTGAGCGGAAAATAGATCTTGCATCCTTTTTAGTGACGTATAATAGGGAAAACGAACTGTTCCTATATAGTGATTAGGGGATTATAGTCCTTGTTGCTTCGCATCCCCATATACTCCTTCGATTCAAGCATTCAAGTACTACTATTTTCGAGTCAAAGCAGCCAGCAGGCGAGCATAGATCTCAAAATTAAGTCAAATTAATTTGTACCAAAACAGATAAATATGAAAACATGATTTTACTCAGAAATTATTTCGTTCGTGTCGCGCATTGAATCTTTCTCATGCACCAGTATTTCTTTAAAGCAATTGCGACAAAAGAATTTTAAACCGATAGGGGCTGACAAGAATTGACTGCGATTTTTCCCTAACCTATGATTTTCCCTAACCTATGATTTTCCCTAACCTATGATTTTCCCTAGAAGATTGTCGTACCTCCCTGGCCTAGAACGGTTCCACATAGTAAGTAGAAAGAATTGGCTTGGAGACAAAAGAATCCTATTTGTTGGATCTCCATGGTTTCCAAGCTGATTACTGCGGATTGATGGCATTTTTTTAATAAAGGTACTGTGGATAAAAGTGTTATCAGTTAAATCAAATATTTTAGTAATGAATATTTTTAATAATGTGAAACATGTCGTCCTTCCAGAAAAAAATATTGTGTACTTGATTTACATGCAATGCTCATTCTTTATATCTAATATTTTTCACAAAATTTATATTTTTTAAATTTTAATTTATTTCACAATCTTAGATTATTAAACGAATTTTTTCAGTTTTTAAATTTAAACTTATAATTCATTAAAGATATTTTTAACAGTTTTCATACTGTTAATTAATTTGTAATAGATGTTTCTTGTTTGGTTTTTCACCTTAAATAAGATAGCTTTTTTGTTATAACTTTTCTTATTTTGTCATTTAAAAGAAATTTGCTTTGAGAGCATAAAACATTTACAATACTTCTTTCAGTTATATTATTTTAGAGCAAATTTTATTTTTATATTTTAATCATAGGACTATGTTTGAAAAATTTATTATTTATGGATGCATACATTTGAAATAAAAAAAAACTTGTTTTTTTTAAGCATAAATTATATTAAAATTTGTCTAGTAATATAAGGGTGTTAAATTTTGTTCTACAAAAGTGCTTTATTCAATTCATTAAATAAATAAAAAAATACATAATTGTAATAAAATTTCTAACATTTCCTTCTTCTGTGTTTAATTCTATAGTCTTGCATTATGTAACATTTCTTTATTCAAAAAATTCTTTTTTCAAGATTTATTTAATATGCATAATATTTCACTAAAGTAATCCTAACAGTACAAATGTTATATTAATTAACTGTAATTCTACTTTTAAAATAATTATTTTCAATTTTGTAAATATTATTTAAAAGTATCTGTATAATGTTATGATCAATTATAAATGATTCAGTTAATGTCTAAAAATATAAAAACTTCAAAACCTTTCTCTTTCCAGATATTTTATTTAAATGTTAGAGGATTTAAAGAATTTAAACAAATTTTTCATAAAAGTGCAAAGAATAAATAAATAAAAAATATGAGTACTCAAAAATGTCTTTTTCTTAATATAAAAAAATCCCATTAAATTCCTTATCTTAAATTTTAACTTCAAAAGAAGATATATATATTTCTAAATGCAACTGGTTTATATGTGAAAATTTTCCATAATGTTTTTTTCTCTTTCTTCTACTATTTTTAATTTTGTGACTATTTGTTAATTTTATCTAGTTGGATTAATGATTAAAATTCATGATTAAGATTAAGATTTAAAAAACAAATTACTAGATATATATTTTTTTTTCAGAATATGATGTGATGCTTTTAAGTTTATCCTCTTATAATTTTTTTTTAATATTTGTATATTTTTTTTTTTTTTTTTTTTTTATCTATTAAATGCTACAAAATCAAAACATATAACATAATTTATGATACTTATAACTTTAATAAAGGAATTTTTAATTCTCTAAAGAGATCCATTATGTATCTATTTTTTAAACTTGTACTTAAGTATCTAAATCTAAAAATTAAATTGCTGATTAAGGTAGCTTCAGTCTGGTACATTTAATAAAAATTATTATTATAATCATTATCTAACATTAGATTGCTGGAAACTTATATAGTTCATTTCTGCTAAAAAGTTCAAAATTTTTCCTTACTGATAGTTGATAACAGAATTTTGTTATTTGATGTCTTAAATGAAATAACGACTATTAATTAGTTGTATATGAATCTTCTTCATTAGCACAACAGCCCCATGGTGGGCCAAGATCGTCTGCCTATTGACAGATTTTGAGATAGGAGATGTTTTCTTTTAAGGGGTAGGGTTGTCAGCCCTACACCCAACAGTCATATTATACAGGGACCTATGGTTTAAAGAGGATTCCGAACCACTACAAACATCTATGGCACTGCCAGGACTTGAACTCGAAACCTGTGGCACAGAGCATTAATTACTCAGCTATCAGGCCCCTGTATATGAATCAAAGACATTAAAAATAATGAGTAAGTCAGTTTTAGTGAAGCTCATTTGAAAATGAAAGGTGATTTTTCATTATACAATAAAGTGGGTGAAATGTGTATTTTTGAAGAAAAAAGTAGCTAATTAAATAAAATATACTATCAAAATTTTATTTTATTTTTATATTTATAATTTGCATTTTTTTGGAGTATTTTATAATTTGCAATATATGTGTTTTGCTTTGTTCTTGGTATATATTAAAATCGTTCTCTCATTTGTATGTGTATGTATAAGCTTATTAATTTTTTTTCTTAATATCTTTGCCTTTTCATTTGTTTCATAGGTATGGAACATATAAATTTAAATCAAATAAAAGAAGAAAATTTAATGAATAAACGAAGAAAAATCGATGATGAAACTTCTAAAGCCCTTATTAATTATTCATATTTAGAGCCTGATTTTATGAAAGCACTTTCAGAATCATTTTGTAAAAAGAAAGAATTAGTATTTGGTAATTAATTTTTACTTTAGATGTGCATGCTAAAATATTTATATTGATGTACTATTTCAAGTTGTAATTTTAATTAGGTATATATTTTAATTAGGTATATTATATTCTTTGTAAAAAGTTAGTAAAAATTACTTTTTCAAAAGCTTGTGTTTTTATCAAGATTCCTATAACGATTTATTACAAAAAAAAACCCAGGAGAATGATGATTTAAAATTTCCCTACTGGATATTATTTATCAGATAAAATGTTTATTACTTCCAGGATGATTAAAAATAAGAAGTTTATTTTCACTTTCAGTAATCATTTCCTATAAAGCTCAATAGATTGAAAAAAAAGTTAGATTTTTGGCTTTAGTATAAATATTTTAGACTAAGTAAAATGTTTTAAAGATGCAGAACAATTCCATAAGGAAATAATTAGCTTATGATTTATGATCCAAACCATCTAATTCCAATATTATGCTAAATTTGGAATTGACTCCCTATATTGTATTCTCTAGATAATGGAGCTAAAATAATCAGTGATCCATTTACCTGTTGTGTATTACCTAATTTTCTTCAGCCTAAAGATTTTACTCGTGGTTTACTAGAAGAGATTGAAGAAGTAGAGGTTGATGTTAAACATGGGCATTTTCATCAATTCAAACAGGTGATTATATCTTTTAAAACTGATATTTGTTTCTGTAAAAAATATTTATTATTATCTAATATTTATTATATATCTACTTTTTTTTAGTCTAAGGATTTATCTATTTCTAAAGAAAAAAATATTTCACTTCTGAAGTAAGTACTTTTCATTATTCTGATGTATAATTTATTATTTTACTAACTGCATGAAGCACTTAGCTTGACTGTCATAACTATTGGTTATGCTCAATTTTAACTATTTTGTTTTGAATTTTATCTACTCTTTCATACCGCAATATTAATACAACTTTATTTTTAAATAAATAACTGTAACTATACTTATCAAGCAAAGTTAGTTGCATTATTAGTTATAATTTCACTTTTACTCCGCTTTGGTGTAAAAGAAAAAAGAAATTTTGTTGATTTTTAATACAAAATAAAATATAATTTATTTAATTGAAGTATGAGTATTTAATTTAATTAATTTGTGTGTGTGTGTTTGATTTTTCCAGGGACCTGTTTTATGGAAAATTGTTAAAATGGATAAAACAGATTACAAATATACGTTTAACTGACAAAGTTGATATTTCATGTTCCTGCTATACCTATACAGGTTAAATATATACAACATTTGTATTTTATAATTGAAAAACAAATCCTAATATCAGATTATTATCTCTTCATTTAGTAGAAATTATTGTAATGTTATTTCATTATTAATATACTTAAAAGTAAATTTTTTGCACTTATTTTTAAGACATTTTTTTCATAAGACAAACAGCTTTGTATGATTATTGTTAAACTTTACACGCACACATATATATGTGTGTGTATGTATATATATATATTTGTGTTTTCATTTTGAGTTATTTTTATATAAAAAAATTATAAAAACAAATTCTTTAATCTAGTTTTCTGCTAATTATTATAGGATATTTCGCAAAATAAAAATAACAGTTCAACACAATTTCTCTTGGTTTATATGCACCGCTATTTGTAATCTATATTTAAAATCTTCTTTTAACTAACATATTTTCATAGTATTTAAAAAAGAGGAGAGAATTCAGAATGTCTCATTATTTGACTCTTTGTAATTTCCCAGAAAATCTTTTTAACCCTATCCAGGCTTATTTTTCAATAATATTCGTTATCCCTTAAATTTTCTTATAAATTTTCTGATTTAAGAACCAGAAAAATTGCTTGTTTCATTTTTGTATTTTCAAGAGCTAAAATATTATATATATACAAGTTTTTTTAAATATTTTGCATCTGTCTATTGCTTTAGATAATTGTTTATTTTTTAAATATGAGTGAAACTGCACTTATTTTATTATTTTGCAGCTACAAATACCATTTATTTAATTTTGTACCATTTTCTGAAATTTTTAACTTAAAGATTTTGTGAAATATAATTTTAACAGTTGCTACTAAAATTTAAATGTGCTTGGAGAAAATATTCTAATGTGATACACATAGCTCTTAGTTATTTTTGTAATGATTATGAGCTAAATAATCCAGAAAACATGTAAAGCATTTAACAAAAAATTCACCCGAGACCTGTGTAATTATTGTATCATTGATTTAGAAGACTTTTTTTCACTGCTGACAAATGCTCACACTTTACAACACTTTTTATCTGTTATTTTATTAAAGGTTACACAGATATTTTTGGATATCCAAATATGCAGCATAAGTGTCTCTTAAATTATTTAATGTATGTTGTATTATTAGTACTTTAAATGCATCATAAACATTAACAAATGCAAAATTTCACTCCAAATCATTTGGGAGTGAACAAGATGATGAATTAATAAAGTTTTTCCAAAGTTGGAAATTTTCCCTTTGTAAAATATTAAATTTACTTCTGAAATTCAGTCATAATTTATCTCAATCATTTTATTTATTTGTTTAATATTCTTGAAAACTGCAGATTTAAAAAAAAAAATTCTTGCTTTATTACAGATAATTTGCTGTGTCATAATGATGAATTAGAAGAAAGAAGAATTGCTTATGTATATTATCTTGTTCCAGAGTGGGAAGAAGAATATGGTGGTAGGCTAGATTTATTCAATGCAGGTAGTTTTTCACTTCTGATTATTTTTTACTCTTTTTTCTCCTCTACATCATTCTATTTAAAAATGGTTAATATACTACATTGTATTGATTATAGTCAATGGCGAGCCATCGAAAATTGTTACTTCTTTTATACCTAAGTGGAATAATTTGATTTTCTTTGAAGTCAGTCCAGTATCTTTCCATCAAGTAAGTGGAAAAAAAGGTGATCAAATTTTGCTGCATGCCCACTTTTAAAGTTTTTTCCTAAATAATTATTTATGATTATATTTGGATTATATATATCAATATCTTAATTAACATGTCTTTCAATGTCTGCTTTTTATGATCTGCCCAATATAACACAAATTTCCTATTACACAATTCATCATTACAATCATGGTTGGTATATATATATGGTTTGAGAATAAAGTCAAGTCTCCACCCCTCCCCCCAAACCCCACTTTTACCCAGAACATAATATACCTACTTATTTAACTGTTATCTAGTTCATAAATTAGAAAAAATCCTTCTAAATCAGATATAGTTACATTTAAAACTCATTGTATTAGATAATCATTAAAATAAATTGTCTATTAATCCTATGAAGTCTCATTCATGGAAATCTTTTTTTAATTTTCGAAATGCTTCCTTCTTTTCTTTCATTGAAATGCTTTCTATTGTCATAACATCATTCATAAAAAAAAAAGACCATCAGCAATGAATACTTGCTGGAAAAGTTTATGACAAAGGTTGATTCAAAAGGTAAATCTAATCGAAACAGAACAAAGCAAGTAGTAAAACTTGTGAAATCTACAAGAGAGAAAATTTTAATAATCCATAATTATCTATTTGCTAATCTTCCATATAAACATGGAAGATCTTAGTGAATTATTAGTTAAAGATAAAGCAAATTTGGTTGAAAGAGCATCTAGAATCAACAAAATTTATTCAAAGAACAATAATAATACAATGTACAGGCTGTAGCCCATTTCATCATATATCAATTTTATTTGAAATACCAAATATATATATTTAGTTCAAATTAAATTTTCAAATTTTAATGTGATATAGCTACATATAAGTTAATAAATAAAAAAATAAACCTTTAAACACTAGAAAATACTTTTTTCGGCACTTTCTTATTAATAATGAAATAGAAGATAAAAAATGTTGCAAATAATTAGTACCATGGATGTAGTATCTCAGTTTGTGTATTTTTTTTATTTCTATTATATTGGCAAAATCTGTTCTATTTTAACATTTTGGTAAATAAAATAGTTCTTTCTAGATAATACATTAAAATGCACTTCTATTTTGATAAACAAATGTTTTTAAACAAACAGTTTTAGGCAGGAATATAAAAAGCTATAAATAAAAACCATTTGATTACTAAAATAATTATTCAATTAAGTTAATACTGTGTATAAAAGTCTTTGTTTTTATTTTATATAAATAGATTCTAAGATATTACAAGGATAGATACTAGATGCTCTGTAGTTCCTATGAAAAATGAAAATTTTGGTTTAGTTATGGACTATAGAAAATTAAAAAAGCCATATTTATTTATTTTTTTTTCAACATTATGTATTCAAAAAATTTCTATCAATTTCGAGAAAAATAATACTAGCTTTTATAGAAACAGAAAATATCATGCAGGTTTTTTTTTTTTTAAAGTTAAGCAAGTAACATTTAACCTTATTCAATAATATGTGCAAATAAATATAATGTCCCTGTTATGTTTTTTACTTGATCAAAAAGAAGTCTAAGCTAAAAGTTTAATGGAAAGGTTACTGTATTCATATATATGTTTTTTAATAAGTTTTCGTGAAGTTTTTTGTACTTCAATGCTTATATTAGCATTTCTAAATATTGTACAACATTTTGTATGCAAAAATATATATTTTTTCCTTAGTTCTAATAAATAACTACAGCACATGTGTTGATGTCTTAAATAGTCTCTAAATTAATTTTCTCCACCTTCTGAATTTGTTTTTAAAAATTACTACTTTGCTTGATAATATTATAAATTGTAGCTATGGTTACAAATGTGAATTTTTAGCAAATTTTGTGAAAAAATTGGTGGTCGTTCAAATTAAAAGATAATGCTGTGTGATTGCTTTCCCCTCTCCCTCTTTTTTCATCTGTACTGAAAATCCACATTTCAGGTTGGCACCTCTGTATAAAGAAACGAAATAAATAGATAATTTTAGCATTTTTGTATGGCCCACAGTTAAATTACAGTTAGTATATATGATCTTCACAAGTCTGTGTATCCCTGACTTAGACTTAGCCTAACAGTAGCAACACTGTTTTCTAACTGAAAATACTTCTGTTAAAGGTTCAAAATTTTTGAAAATCACTGAACTAAAAGCATTTTTTCCCCCAAATTAAATAATGAAATAAAAAGAAAAAGTATTTTTCAAAAAGAAGTCCTCATTTAATTATTGGTTTAATAAACATATTTCCCTTAATTATAGGATAATAGTAAAGGGGTTCTTTTTCCCATTTATAATATGTATTTTCAGGAAGTTAATGATCATGTTATATGGGGATTACCCCATATATTGTGTCACAAAAAATATTTAATTATTTACTAATGTAATATTGTTTTTAATATACAAACATCCAATCTAATTTTGTTACAAACATTAATGATTTCTTTTCTAGAGTTGTAGGATATTTTTCCCCTAATGTCTGAAATTTGTTTAGACAAACGAAATTTTAGAATCGAAATTTTTTTTGTACTTTTATGCGTTTTATAAAATATAGTGATTTTTTTGAAAAAATTAGCATTTGGTGAAATCATTAATTTGGTAAATTGTCTTAATTTATCTTTTATAATATTAGGACTTAGTTTAATTTTTCTTTAGTTTTATAATGTAAAAATACTAATTTTTCAGTTTTATTTTTTCAGGTATCAGAAATCATTAGTTATAAAGCAAGAATATCAATTAGTGGTTGGTTTTATGGCCCTCCTTTAAAAAAAGCTATTCGTCCTCCTGAAACTATATTATTCCAGCCTCCCATTTATTTACCCGTATGTAAAGATGATTTCTTTCTAATATAAAATTTCTTGCGAATTGAAAGTAATTAATTGCAGATTAATTTTTTTTTTTTTTTTTTTTTTTTTTTTTGAAATTAATATTTTTGTATAAAAAAAATATATCTAGACTGTTAAAATCTGAAAAGTTTATATGCATATCTCCTTTAAAACTAAAATAAGTTGGGAGTTGCAAAGTGTACCAAAAGAATTTGTAATGATCCAAGGATGAGTGATCAACTATTTATAGATTATTTTAACTTTTTAAATTTTTTAAGACATTAATTAAAATCTAAAAAGAGGGCTCATTTCAATTGTAATTGATTCTTTTAATACATACATTCATGCTTTCCACTTTCATCAGCAAAGTAAAAGTTGAAGAACCAGAATCAAGAATATTAGGCTTTTTAAAATTGTGACTTTCTTCAGCCCTTTTATTGGCTGATCTATTTCATTCTTTTGCAACTGTAAAGAATAAAAATTTAACTTTTGTACAATGTGGATTTGGAATAAAAATATTTACTTTAATTCATTGAAAGAAAAAAAAATTAAATTTCTTATGAGCGACTTTTATATGATAAAATATAGTTTACATTCTTACATCTGATGGGGTGTTTTTTTCCCCCTACTTTAAAATATGAACATTCATCTTTGGTAAAATGCTGATTTGGGAAAAATGTGTATTTTATCTTTCCTACAAGAATCACATTTGAGCTATCTTTTCATGAGCAATATTCAATCTTTTAACTTTAGTATCAGCAAAACTTATATAATTACGAAAACTTAATTTTTTAATGAAGTAAAAACTTAGTTATTGGTTGTTTGCTGTCTTATAAGAAATGACATTTAAGCTAACTAAACAAAACTCAAAGTATTTTTTTTTTTTTTTTTTTTTGTCTGTTTTGTAGGTTATTTCCGATACAAATAATTTTTTTACTGTTCTGTTTGATAGGTTCACAAAATTGTATCTAGACTTTTTATGTGTTTTTATAAACTGTAAATTTTCATAACATTATCTTATATATATTAAGTCTTATTATCTGAAGTTATTTAAAATTTTCCTTCTAGTGTTGAAGTACTTGAATTTGCCTATTATTTCATACTGGGTGGTTTTAGTTGAACAAACTTTAAAAAATAATTTATTTAAGAAGAAAAATTGTAATGCATTGGGTTGTCATATGTCTAATTGATAAAAATAAATGTGTTCATTCTTTTTTATTCTACGAATAAAAGTTTTTTTCCTTGTTTTTTTTTATTATTATTCAAATACATTAAAAATACATATTACAATCAAATCCATTAAAATTTTGTAGTATTTTCTTATTTCTTAATTGAGTTCTTCAATCTAGTGTTTTTCCTCTTCATTTAAAAAAAAAAAGTCCTAAATATTATATTTTATGTGCATGTATATGTTATGTTTTGTTTGTCAAAATGTTCGTGTGGATCAAATTATTGTATTATTTTCTTGTAATTAAAAATTGTATATCAATGTTTTATTCAAAGCATGTTGCCATGATTTGTAAACAATTAATTTATTTTTAAAATTTAATAAATGTTATATTGTCTATATGTTAGAATTTTTGTCATTTTTCAATAAATAAAAAAGTTTAGTTTAATATTTTGTAACTGATTACAGAAAAATGATTTACTTTACTTGTTAAAACTTCAGCAAATGTTGTACCTTTTTGACTTTGGGATATTTTTTTCTTTATTAGCTTTCAAATCTTAAATTTGTATTGATTTGTATTTATATTATTCAGAGTAAATAGTAAATGAACCAATATGTTTTTACTGTTGGTTAATTAATGGTAAATTTATGCCAAATAAATTTTAGTTAAATAATGTTACTTTTAATTAAAGAATTATTAATATATTTAAAAAATGTTTCTCTATCATTTAGTATTTTATGTTTCTTGAAAATTTATTCAAATTGAAAGAGTTGTTTATAAAATTATCATGCTCTCTGAGAGGAATTTTAAATTTGTAAATTATTTATTGAATTCAGGTTTATATTTCTAATGAAGAAAATTTCTTTATTTATATATTTCATATGATTTAGATTGATTTGGAGCAGTGGATAAATCCA
The DNA here is from genome assembly GCA_021605075.1 of Caerostris darwini. Lineage (NCBI taxonomy): Eukaryota > Metazoa > Arthropoda > Arachnida > Araneae > Araneidae > Caerostris > Caerostris darwini. The sequence goes on from BPLQ01013525.1 coordinate 12,105, forward strand.
GTATATCTTCAAGTAGATTCTCAAACATTGATACGGGATAGTTTTGAGGACAGCTCTGAAATTGAATTATTTGGATTTTTTCAAGTGATGTATTTTTGCTCTATAACTGTTGTTAACGAATTGTATAATGTCATAATAATATGTTGGATAGATAAATATTTTATGTTATTTGTATGAATAAATTAAATAATATTGGGTCGTCAAGAATGAAATTTGTAGAAAAAAGACAAAGTTGATGGATTACTTATAAATATAAGGAATTATTTTATTCATCAAAGTATGTACCTTTAAAAAAAAAGTAAAAAAAGTAATAAAAAAAATAAAAGTAATAAAAGAAAAAGTATGTAAAAGTGTATGTCTATACACTTTTGCCATTTAAGGTGAAGTTTGTTCAGGCCAGTGGTATAAAACCCAGGCGGATGAGAGTCAATGAATTCCTTGAATGCCAGTTTTACAGCATTTTGGAATTAAATTGTTTTCATATTAAAAAGTTGTCCAAGTTGCAGAAGAAGTGGTAATCAGTGGGGGCTAGATCTGGTGAGTGTGGAGGAGGATAATGAAGTTCCAACTCCCAATTCCTGTAGTTTTGCCACAGTTATTTGTGCAGTGTGTGGTCTAGCATTATGACACAATAAGATAGGAGTTGATCTGTTGACCAATCTAGGCAGTTTCTCTTTAAGTATTTTGCATAATTTCATCCAGTTGCTTACAATATATTTCTACTGTGATCGATGAGTCAGGTTTCATGAAATCGTAATGAATCACATTTCCACTAGACCACCATCAGCTCCTTTTATGCTTTAGTGATCTTTGTCCAACCACTTTGCTGTATTTTTACTATTTTCATATTGGAGCATTTCTCATCATAAGTGACAGTTTGACTCAAAAATGGATCAGATTTGTGATGAGAAAGCAAAATTTCTGTTTCATTCTCAACAAAATTAATTTTTGAAAAACGTTTTGAATGTTTTTTAGAGTTTATAATTTTTTTTTAAAAAGCGAGATATATAACTTTCCACCAAAAAAAAACAAAAAAACTTTAGAATATTAAGCTAATGTCAAATAATAGGCTGTTAAAGTTAGAAATATTAACTACAAATCTCATCCTTGCTAACCCATTATATAAAATGATGATCTTTTTCATGACTATTTGATTTTGTTTACAATAATATAAGAAATGAACCCTTAAAGCAAATATCATTTTCATTACTATAATGACCTCCTGGTTTCTCTATTCTAATCAATTATATTGTTGCCAAATACTTTTCCTATAGGTAATGACATTTTTTTTAAAAATCCTGCAAGATTCTTTACTTTCAGGTGAAAGGAATAATTTTTAAAATTAAATTTCTTTGCTTTAAAATTGTCAGCAATGAAATATGTTTGCTTTATTTCTATTGTAATTTATATATATATATATATTCTAGTATCTCTGAAAGAATATTTAATTTTCTAAAAGATTTAATTATGTACAAAAAACAATTCATTAATAGCAAGCATCTATTATACTTAAAACTTCAACATATTAACTTTTATTCTTCGTTGACATAAAAATTATTAATTAATATGTTTTCTTTAACAATCTTTTAATATAATTTAAAATATGTCGGGGGGAGGTGCACAGAACTGGGATATCAGTGAAAAGATTTTTGTCAGGGAATTTTATCAGTCTGGAGAAATTAGGGAAATTCGTAAAAATATCTTAAAATCAAGAGAATTGTCCATGAGAGCATTTGGCGTCAATGAGCATGAGCAATGCGCGCAATCGGCGATTTTGCATTATCATTTCTTTACATTCGAAGCCTAATGTCACCAAGTTAACAATCATAGCAACCGGGGCTACTTTCCTTCAAAGGTAAGGAGACTAAGAATTTCAATATGATAAGAAGAGCTGTAAACTGAGGAATGTGGCTAACAGCAACACTTATGAAACTTTCAGAAAATCGGTTTTCACTCTCCCTTTATTTACTACTTTTCTTTCGCTCAGCTCTTATCAGTGTTTATTAATTTTGGAACATAATGAGTAATGTGTTTCATGGTGTATGGTATCTTTAGATTCAAAGTAAATTCATAATTTTGTTAGAATTTCCGTTATTTTTTACATATAAGAAATGTAATATACTATTTTATAGATTTTTTAAAATGTTCATTTCATTTTTTTAAAATTAAATTTCATAAAAATATTTTTTTTTCATAATAAATAACTTGTAAAAGGGTTTTTAATAATGTATATTTTACACATAACAGTGATTCTGAGTATGGGAAAAGCCAGGAAGCTGATATAATTAGTAGTTGTAAATCAGGGCAATGTTTAAATGTAGTCAGAAATTTTTTTCACAGTTTCTGTAGCATAAATTTGTTTGTATTTATAACTTTAAAAATAACCTTTTTCTTGTAGGTAACACATAAGCTGAATCTAGTGCAGTATATTTTCATTAAATCAAAATAATCGGAAAACGTTTTAAAAAATTTACTTAAATTTTTTTTAAATGATAAATCACCTAAGTTGGTTATTATTTTCTCAGCTACAATAATAAAAAATTATTATTGAGATAATTTAATGTATTAGTTTAGTTTTATTTATGCTTACTTAACTTCTGTAATGTTTAGGATAATCAAAACAGAATAAATAAATGAAAAATTCGGTGTTTATGTTACTATGTTCAAGCTTTTTGAAAAAATATCTGATTCTGTGACTTGCATTTTACAAAAAGTTTAAAAAAAAAGTTTTTGAACTGATGTATGAAGGTACTGACTGTGGCTAAAAATCAATTGCTTATTATTTATTTAAAAAATTAATAAAAATCATGGTGATGATGATGCTTCATAAAAAATATACTGTAGGTAGTTTACTAAATGCTGCCAAGTAAAAATTTCAGAAAGAAGATAAAATTATTTTATGTATGATTTTTGTCTTGTAATTTTATCTTTGTTGCAACTTTAAATAATAAGAAGCTTTTTATTATAATAGTAAAAATATGTTAAAAACTTCTATTTTATAAATAATTAAATTGTTTTATAATTTTTTTTTGTATGATTATAGACCATCTTTTTTAGGCAGACAAATATGAAGAAATCTGTAGAATTTTAATGAGTGACAATATAGTATGGAAACAACAAGGACCACTCAATCGCAGGTACACATTCATCAGAATTTTTCTTTCTGTAATTACTCAATTTTTTTTTTTTTTTTTTTTTTTTTTAATATATCGAACATATTTTCTACTATATTGATAGGAACTATGAAGTTATGGGAAAAATGGAGGAATTACCAGAGATTCTAAAAGATTTACAGACCTTTTTTCAATCTGAGTCATTTTTATTTTTTTTGTCAAACATGACCGGATTAAGTCTGCATCCAGCTGCTACAAAAGAGAACGTTCAGATGGCTGGTATTAATTCATCTATAAGAAAATGGAGTCCAGGTTCTTACGCTTTGTTGCATGATCAGTCATTTTTAGATTTTCCCATTCTGAATGTGGCCCTATGTTTTAATTGTATAGGTAACAAAAAATAATTATTTTTATTTCATTTCATTATTTTTCTTTTATTTATTAATAGTAAAATATTTACGTGTGTATATTTTTTATAGATTGGCAACTTGAACATGGTGGCTTTACTACTTACGTTGCCAGAAGTGACTTAGATAAGGTAAATGTTTTAATAATATTTTTCTGATAATTTAAAAAAATTTTAAAGTATCTTGTGTTTTGCATTTTTAACTTTATTATTTGAATCATGGTAAGTTCACTTCTTTATTGGCAAATAAATTTTAATTAATTTTGTGATATGTCTTATAGTATATTTTTAAAAACATTGCAATCAGAAAAATCTTTATATACATTTTTTTTTTTTTTTTTAACTGTTGAATGGTCAATTTGTAAAGAAATATTTCAAGTATTTTTCTATCTAAGGATACTAAAACATGCCTTTCATATAGTTAATCAATATCTGCACATTAAAAGAAAAGTTAAATATAATATTTTGATATGAATAACCGAAAAATATTCAAAAATGTAACATCTTTAAATATTTACAAATTATTTTAATTAAGCAGTGATTAATTACTTACTATTATTTTGATCTTATTTAAATGGAAATTTCAATTTATTGTTTAACTTATGGTTATGCTAAAACAAATGGATTTTTTTAAATAAAGAAGTAAGTAAATTTTAACTAATGATCTATCTAATCAAAGATTTTTTTTTTAAATGTTAGCATCAGGACTAGGTAATTTGGTATTTATTGATGGCATAATGAATCATTCTCTTTATTTAAATATTTAAAGAGACAACTTAAAATTATCAGCTCAAAATTTGGGTATTGGAAACAATTATATTTTTTATCATGATAACGATCCTAAACATACAGCTCTTAACGTTCGCCTGTGGTGTCTCTATAATTGTCCACAAGTTTTGAAAACATCACTTCAGTCGCCAGATTTAAACCCCATAGAACACATTTGGAGAAAACTGGAGGTTAGAGTATGAAAACACAACATCAAAACGAAAAGCAAACTAAAAACAGTAATGATTAAAGAATGGATGAACATTGATACAGAAATTACAAAAAAAAATAGTAAAATCTATTCCCAGACGATTAAAAGCTGTTGTGGATGCTAAAGGATATCCTACTAAATATTAATTTAACGAAAAATGAAAATATTTACTCGTAAAGATTTTTTTTAAGTGTACGAAGACTTTTGTGAGATAAAGATTTTATCATTTTTTGATTACTAATTTCTTAAAAATAAACTTTCGCTATATTTTAAAAATATTTCACGTAATTTTATTAAGAATAGATTATAGATCGTATTATTAAAATCTCATTAAGAAAGTTTACTTTTAATTATTGAATAGAGATCTATTTTACTTAGAATCGTAAGTGTACGAAAACTTTTGGGAGCCACTGTATATGTCATCAATGTATGCAAACGAATTTGTAGTATCAAAAGCATGGGTAGTGCAAAACAATTAAAAAGATTTATAACAAGAAAATGCAGGAACATTAAAATATCAATCTAAGTACTTTAATTAGATGCGCAGAAATAGCAAGTGTCATTGCATCACATGCAAGTGTTAATAGTGTTATTACACTTCAATGGGTGAAACGGCTTACGTAAATTCTGTCATAAAGGCATGATGGCTGTATATAAAGGGGAAAAGATTCCTTTTTACAAAGGAACAAGCCATGAAACTTCTAGAAATTTTGATTAATAAGTTCTGTGATTTGATTAATTTCAATTTTGTTATTTGCATCTGATTATGAAATTGTTTGGATAACAATTTCATAAAAAGATTTTTCAAATAAAAAGATTGTACTTTTAACTTCATGCACTACATTGTCATTATTTTCAATTAGATTGTATTGCTTGGAGCAAAATTAGTGATTTGACTATTATTCAGAGAATTAAAATGCAAGAAAATATGTCGAAATATTGTGAAAAAATTTGTTTAAAATCAAAAAGGAAATATGCCTTCTACTCTTCACAAGACAATTATTTCCAAACTCATCACTACAGTTACAAAGGGGTATTAATAAACCTGCCTTTAAAAAATCACTACTATTCAAAAGAAATATTCCTCTTTCATATTTTCTCATCACAATCTAAAAATTCCCACAAATTCTGTATTAGATTAAGTTGTAAGGCAACATAAATTTTCTGCCAAAAGGAATTCAAAATTACTCTAAAATAATCATCATATGATTAGATGAATCAATATCAAAAAGTTAAAACTCTTGTATTTAATAATGAGCTTTTTATAAAATATGAAATTTTTTAGTAATTGTTCTGAGTGAATTTTAAAATGTTGAATACTTTTTCAAATGTTTTATTCCCCTATGTTAAATATATGCATATCTTAAATTTAATATGTCACAAACAAAAAAAAAATTCATTATTTTTTATTCTATAAAAAATACTTATTTTACAAAACTTTTAATTCACTCTTAGTAATAAAATTATAGTAAAAATAATCATAATTTAAGTACTTTTTTTCACTGTATAGGTAATGAATTGAACATTTTATTGAAGCAATGTAAAAGTAGAATGTTATAAAATAAAATGATTAAAATATGCCCATAGCTACTACTACAAGAACCCTATGAATTCATTCAAAATCTATAAATAAATCATGCATTACATTTATTCTACAGAGTGCAATGAAGGAGTAATGTCATTTTTTTTTTTTTATATTTCATATACTGGTTCAGCAATAATCACAAATATTGGTTAGTGAAGCATCTGTTGAATGGTAAAAAGTGAGTTATTCATGGAAAATTTGCATCATCCACTCATTTATGAAAGCAAAATTGATATTTGGACTTTACTGTAAAACAAATGGCTTTATAAGCATGTTTGAGAAAAACATGAAAATATTTTCATTTCTAAAAGCCTGTAGAAAGGACTTTGCTTTTAGCAAAAATTTGATAAAGACCAAATTGACACTTAAGAACATTTTTGGCAAATAAACACTTTTGGCATATTTTTACTAAAAAACACACTTTTGTAATATTTTTTTTTAATTTTTAAATTTAAATGTACTAAAGGACAAATATAAATTCACTCACTTGAATATGTGTGCTGGAAAATTATATAATGCTCAGAATCGGCATGTGTGCATGCAATATAGCGGAAGAAATATATAAATAATAATGAAGTGAAATTGATAATTTTTCATTAAATATATATATAATATTAATAACAGGGTAATTTCAAATTTGCAAACTTTTTTCCCTATAATGTGTAACTGGTAGGTATGTATTAAAGTCATTTATTCTTCAAGTATATCTTCTTGTTAAGAAATCATGCATTATATATCTTCTTAAAAAGCATATCATCCTGTTAAGGAATCACAAATCGATCAAAGCAGATATGTTAAGATATCTACAGTAAAATTTTCATTTATTGAAAAAGGTTTCAATTAATAGCCCATGGAGAAAAGCAAAATTATTTATTTTAATTGCTACCAATATGTATGTATACAACTACAGTCACAAACTATGTGATTAATTAAATTTTGATAATGAAGAATTTCCTAATATTTAGCGCCCATTGTCTACAAAACAGCAAGTAAACATTAATATGTAAGCGTCAATAATACTTGTTGAAAATTTCTTAATATTATTAAATTCTACATTCTTTTCTTATAGCTACTACGAGTGGACCCAAAACCAAATACATTGGCTATGATTTATATCACAGAGGACACGACAAGTTATGTCAAATACATCAATTGTCAAGCAAACGAACGTTCCAATCCATGTTTTCATGATATATTTACAATATATCGAGAAGAGGAGTAATAATGACATTTCTTAGTGTGTTTTTATATTCTTTATTTATTAATATCATTAATGCACCTAAACATCTCTTTATGCAATTTTTTTTTCACATGAATTGGGCTATTAAAAACATTTTTTAAAACAATTTTTATTTATTTTCACATGAACAACCCACAGATTTAGAGGAAAAATCCATAATTCAAGAAATTCATGGATTCAAAATAACTTTAGATAAGTTATCAAAACATTTTTTTTTACCTTTAATAAAGTTCTTAAATGATGTTAATCATTGCCTTCTGGAAACAATAGTCATAGTTTATTAACTAAAATATTTTCACTGAAAATTAGCAATTGAATCTTTGAATTATTATTTCTCTTTCATTTGAATTATTTTTTTCTTTTGAAATATTTTATTTTTTAACTCTCTCATACTAAAGTCTATTTATTGTAAGGGCTGCTTCAATAATGCTATTAAAAAGTCTTAAGTATTTTTTATTAAACTCTTTCTTTCTGTCTTTGAGAAGAGTATAATATTCAATAAGCATTTCAGGAAACATTACAGAAATTTTAAAAACAATAGTTATTTTAATTCAGTATACTAATGCATACTAACAGTAATATGTTAGTAAATTTTGATTATTATTCTTTGAAAGTATATTCCTGGTATACAAAATTTAAAAAAAAAACATTTCCTTTGCCATCTATATGCTCAAGAACTCAACAGAAATTCGATTTGATTTTATCATATTAAAATATGATTTTTAAAGTTGTATTATGTATTAGATATTCTTGAGAAATTAAATGATTTAATAAACAGGCTACTTTAAGGAAATAATAGTTTAATATATAATTATAGTAAATTATAAAATAAAAAATCAATATATGGAAAACTTCAGTAAAAATTTATATTTAGAAATATTTGCAAATAAAATTGAATATCTCCTTTCCATATTTAAGTTATAATTGATCATTTCAAGTGTCTTGAGACACAATTTCAAAAATACTTTCTATCAAATTTTGATATTGAAAAAGATAATGGCTTCATAAACCATATTAATTAAAATGATTAACTTTAGTTATATATTACTGAATGTTGAAGAAGAATTCGGCGAGTTATCGATTAACATAAATTTAAAACTTGAGTTTTCAAAGGAAAAAGTCATTAAATGAATTTTAGATCGGAATTACAAAAGAATTGCCAACATTTTCTGAAAGGGGTGTTAACATGCTTTTACCATTTGTAGTTCTATTTTTAACATTATTGAATTAATTATATGAAGCAGCATTTTCAGCATTAACTCAAAAAATAAAAAAATAGTTCAATTCTACAAAATGTTGGAAAAGTTTTGCATATTTTAAATATTCAGCAAAGATTTAAATCTTTATGTAAAGTTAAAAAACGTACCAATCTCATAAGTGACAGTATTAATCCACAGTAAAATTATATTAGTATGGAGATCAAAGAATTGTTTTTGATTAAATTTTTTTCATAATTTATTATTAACAAAAGTTTTAATTCATATTCTAATTTATATATTCCTATACCATGATTGCATAAAAAGGATTCAGTGAGAAAGGATTTTACTCAAACAAAAAGGTTTCCATTTCTATTTGCTGTTAAAGCTGACAATTTATTTTTTGTAAATACAAGGATTATAAACTATTGTTATTTGGATATAATAATTTCATTAGTATTTACTTTACAGTTTTATGTTGTGATTAGTAAATAAACATATTGCAAGAAAATCATTTAATAAATAGTAATATTTACTACTGACTAACATAATCTGTACAGAACGATTTCTCTACGAAGTACTCTCATTGACATCAGTTGAGGAGTGTACAAATTGAATTAGTATTTTCTATGCCAGCGGTTTTAAAATATATAGTCTTTCCGACACTACACCCTTCTAGTTGTCTAGCAGATGCTTCTTCACAATCATGATGACCTAGGGTGCGACGCATTAATTACCCTGTCCCCCAATGAATGAATCAGTTCTGGACATCTATTGTCTGGATTGTTTCCAAAATTAGTACACAACTGGATTTTCACATGCCGCTTTCCTGCTAGTATGTACAAATAATCATGCAATTATTCCATTATAAAACCTCATTTATGAAAAATTCATCAACTTTAAGATAAATCTATTTTTGTGCATACTCCCAAAGGATGAAATAACAATAATTATGCATGTATATTTCCTTCATATGCACATAAACTAACATATGATATATAACAATTAACTGAACCACATTAGTTACGCAGCAACCACAAACTCCTGTCATTAAAAATGTCTTTTGGTCAAAGCCCATATATATTTAAAGCCATAAATATATGAAAATCAAAGAAACATTAATATGGGGAAAAAAATCAAAAATAGAACATTCACACGGAAACATATAACAATTCAGTTAATGAGGAGGATAGGGGCAGGGTAATAGGACGGAGACATCATATCATTGTTAAGTAGGCGGAGCTAGAGCTTAGTCTGATTTTTTTTCAACTAGTCTAGTAAAAGTTTTTCGATGGAATTTTTACATGTAAGACGACGATTATAAACATTTGCAATACCTCCAAGGGAATTAAAAATGTTTGCAAATTCCTTTGTATTGAAAGAATTCCTGGCATACAGCATTGAAAACCATCTATTTCCTTTGCCTAGAAAAGAAATAACCATAAAAACATTTTAGAAATAACAATATATAACTATAAAACCTTTCTAAATATTGTTATAATATTACATTCAATGTTGAGTGACATGTGATATAATTTTTCAAAGTGATTGGCAGAAATTTAATAAAAACTAGTAGTTAAATGATAAGGGCATGAATTGACAGCTTGTTTTATTTGTGAAATTTGTTTGAATAGTTATTGCTAATGATGTTTGTTTGTTTTGGCTTAATACAATTTAACCCACAATTTTGTCAATGAGATTTCTTGGTATGTAATGTGCCAAATATTCTAATCAGTGAGTGTTTTTCAGCATATTTCGATCCTCTTGGGGAGTAGATTCATTCTGGAGTAGTAGAGACAATGGGCTATATGATTCTTAAGCTTTCAAGTGAAATAAAATTGTTCATCTGCCAGACTGGAGGTGAAGGTTCTCTTCTGTGGGGCTTGATATCTTTTTTGATTTTTAGATGGAGACTTTGGAAAGTTACAACAACCTCTCCAGAAAGTCAAGATGTTCCTTTTGACCGTAATTTATGCAAGTTGGGTTTTTATCAACCCAACTATTGGAGATTTCTTAAAGAAATACGGTCTACCGTACTTCAAACATATTTTCAGGGAACAGCAGTTACTGCTTCCATGAAATCGCAATTGAAGCTCTGGGTATACAAGCTTCCTGTTATACTCCTCTACTCTAACCGTGCGGTAGAGCAATCTCTTGACCTCGGAAGATTTTCTGCTGTTCGTGAGAGGACTAATTGCCAAACAGGGATATTCTTGAATTGCGTCTTTTTGACATTAAAGAAATTTTCATTTAAAACATTTTCAATATCTGCAGCACTGATGATGACTGGTACTTCTTTAATCGCAACCTTGAGAGGTCTGCTAGATTTAGAAGTTAACTTGAAATGATTAATTTGATTCTCTAGAACGAAAGGAATGAGTTTCTGCTAAATTTCCTCAGTGGCACAAAACATTTAATGTAATTGCCCAAAAGTTTATTTGAATCTGATATTTAAATTGTTTGCCAATAAGTTGAATAATTTTAATACTTTCATCATCAGATTGTATCATTACTGAAGGCAATCTGATAAGAGTTGTACGTTCATGCCTCCTCAGTGCGTATCAATTCTTCTTCAATGAGTTGTTCAAACAAGTTTTGGATAGGAATTTGTTTGACCAGAGGTTTCTTTTTTAAATTAATTGTTTGGTCACATGTTTATTTGTACGGGAAAAGAATTCTTTCATTTTAGCATCTGAAGAATAATGAATTTGGTAGAATGCCGATCCCAGTTTTACTAAAAGAAGCTGATCAACTTTCTTTGTTTCAGAGGCAGTATATTCTGGCAGAGTGCTTTTTCTCATATTTCTTTTGATCTCTCTTCGCCTATCTCCATTTATCTTTGCTCAGGAAATCAAACCCCGAGATTGTAACGTATCATTTCTTTTTTTTTCAAACCTTCTAGATAATATAAACCTTCAACCTTCCAATTTACTTCCTGTTAGTTTGAACTCTAAAGGCACGTTTCATCTCAATGATTTACCTTTTCAAACCAAACAGTTACGCCATCAAGTCATTAAACAACTGTTTGAAAAATAGAAAAGCGAACATTGGAAAGATGGGATCATTTTAGCTCTGACGCATCTAAGACAGATCTTAAACATTCAATAACCGTCATCAATTCATTTGCACAAGAATCTTCATCGGGATATATTTCATATTACAACAATTTTTTCATTGGAGAAGCTTTTGCTCTTCTTTTAAACCTTTCGACTTATGTCCTTTCATCTCATAAGTACACTCATGTCCATAAATTAAGGATAATTCAGAATCACACAGAAATTGAACTCTAAAATAAAAATTTCACCTGTAGAATTATCACACACATCTTGAAGAAGAATATGCAAATTACAGGAAACCAAAAGATGGCGCGGATAGTACGTCACAAAGACGAGAGTGTAAGAGAGGGGTATATAAGGAATGGTGGCAAAGAAGTAAAATTGTTCACAAGCGCTTTAAAAGCCTTTCAGTACAATAACCGCATAGTTATGGCACAAAGGAAGCACTTGGATGATTTTTTACGTGGTAGAATTGTCGGACGACTGGAATGTGGACGTACCCAGCTGGAAGTATCCGAGGAACTTGGAATCGCCCAGAGTGTCATCTCCAGGCTTTGGCAACGATTCCAAGATAATGGTAATGTGAGTAGATGTTACAGCACAGGTCGCCCCCGAGTTACAATGCCGAATGAGGACCGGTATTTCGCAGTTACTGCCAAAAGAAACAGACCGAGCACAGCATCAGACCTGTCTCGTCAGCTCTCTTCAGCTACAGGTACGACAGTTTCAAGGCAGACCGTGTACAGACGCTTAGGGCACATAGGTCTATATGCTCGTAGGCCTGTCAGATGTGTTCCACTTACCGCAACTCACTGTCGCCTGCGATTAACCTGGAGTAGAGAGCATGCATTGTGGACACCGCAACAGTGGTCTTGTGTGATGTTTACCGACGAGTCCAGGTTTAGTTTGCAGTCTGATTCTCGCCGGACTTTCATATGGAGAGCGCCAGGTACCCATTACCACCATGAGAACACCATTGAACGACACCGTTACGGTGGTGCAGGATGGCTCGTTTGGGGAGGAATTATTCTTGGTTCCAGAACTGACCTGCATGTTCAGAGTGTAACAATGACAGGCCACATCTATCGGGATGTCATTCTGGAACAACATGTACGTTTGTTTCGGGGCGCCATGGGTGCTGAATTTCTGTTTATGGATGACAACGCCCGTCCTCACCGTGCAAACATTGTAGACGAATGCCTTCAATTGGAGGATATCCCCCGTATGGATTGGCCAGCATACTCACCGGACTTGAATCCAATAGAGCATGTGTGGGATATGCTTGGCCGACGAATTGCAGCCCGTCAACCCCCTCCCACCTGTCAATCGGAAGTTCGGAGGGCATTGCTTGATGAGTGGTGTAATATTCCCCAAGATCATATTGATAATTTGATACTCAGCATGCCTAGGCGTTGTAAGGGCCTGTATTGTATCGTCCGGGAGACATACTCCATATTAACCATCATACTAACCATGTTGTACTGTTTTTTGTAAATAGATTCTTTTTTGAAATTTGCTCCAGGGAGTAAAAATCGCAATTTTTATTAATTATATCAAACATATAGCATCTTTTTTGCTCTTTACCTTTTGTTTAATAAATAGACTTTACAAATAAGTCAAATTTGTTTTGCTTCTGTCTCTTTCTTTGCCTGAACTTCATTATCCTTAATTTATGGACATGAGTGTACATTATTCTCACAGACAGTCTATCTGTTATACAGGCATTACAGAATTGCAATATCCATTCCAATCGTATCATCCAGTTTTTTGGTAATAAACGTCAAGTTATTCACAATAGCATTTTAGTCATGGTATTCATCTGGTCCCCAGGACAAGTTTGTATTACAGAGAATGAACTGGCATATTGTCGCGCAAGATCTGCAGCAGATACAATATTATTTCATCGAATATCTCCGGAAGATCTCATATCTCAACAAAAAAGAAAGCACAGATAAAAGCAACAAAACAGTGGATAGGTGGCAAATATGATCAGAAATTTAGTCATTTGGATAGCATTAAACCTTCTCATAGACTTATTACTACTCATCGAAAAGAAGACATTATTCTGTCAAGATTTTAAACAAAGACATTTCCTACTAATTCTAAACTCCACAGAAGTGACCTGATTTCATCTCCGTTATCCTTGATCTGCAAAATTCCGGAAACAGTTGAACACATTTTGTTTCAGTGTGTAAAATATGTAAAACCAAGAAACAAATTACAAAGCTCTTTCGAATATAAAATACTTTCTTACTGTTGGATATTTTATATGTCAGAGGATGCTTATTATAAAATAGCAATGAAACTTCTATTTCTACGAAAAGTCTCATAACCCTGTAAGTTATGAAGTGCCCCATTTTTCCTTTCTGGGTTATTATTTTTCTCACTTTTTATTTCAAGTACTACTTGAACTTCATATGTTCTAATCATCATTCAACTGTCGAAATATTATTGTCCATTTGACCTGCTGTTTAATTCATTTCTTCCTTTTTCAAATTTACCCATCTTATTTATTTTCTTTGGTTACCGAAAGTGCATGCAACGATTTCTCTCTTTTAAAACTGAATTTGTAATTCATCATAAGGGATGAAGGGCCTGAATGGCCGAGTGGCTAGCGCTCGGTACCACAGGTATCGGGCTCGAATTCCGGCGGTGCCATGGCTGTTTGTAGTGGTTCGGAATCCACCTTAAACCGTAGGTCCTGGTCCTAATAGGATCGTAGAGCGTTGCGGGGGCATTGTTACTCCGCGTCCGTGGCTCATCTTCAAGTTACACGCGCCCCCTGGGTAATGCAAAGTGCGTAGCGTCTGTGCAGCGCTTGCCTTAAGGCATGCAAGACCAAGTTGTCTATGTGTTTGCCAGCTGCATTAGAAAAAAAAAATCATAGGTGATGAAATAAAAAAATTCGAGTTTTAGTGTAGTGCCTTTATAAAGGTTTAATTTTCACCTTTGTCAGTACTATTTTAACAGCATTTGGATAAATTGAGATAAAACAAGCATACATCGTCTTATTGTAGATTATTGCGGTGATCCTTGGCCGCGTAGCGCCCACTAACTCGTTCATTGTAAAATGTTGAAACATAGCGGTGGTCTCATGCCCTTTGAGTTAATAAGCAAAATAGATAATTAAATGCCCTTTTTTTAAAAAGAATTATTTATTTAACAAAATTATAAAATGAAAAATAACAAACATTTCAAAAATGTAGATGATGAAATCAGTTGCATGTAATAAAACAGAATGAGCAAAGGTCAAATTAAGAGAAAAAGATAGCTTAGGACAAAAGCGAACTTTTTTCATCTAGGCAGTTGTAAGGAATTAATTTAAAATATTTAGAACAGTGCGAGGTCTTTTGCTATGTTTGCGGGAAGAAATATCATAATCGTAATTTTGTAGGATATTTAATACAGGGTTATTGATGTTTCGCATATCATTATAGAATTTAGTATAAATTTTGTGAACAAATTGTCTTAAACTTGGAATCGAGAGAGCTCGTCTAATGTCGTCATTACGAAAGTACCAGGGTGAATTCGTTAACATTCTGAGAGTTTTGTTCTCAAGCCTTTGAATAATTTCAAAATTTGTTCGTGCAACAAAACCCCAAACTGGGCTTGCATAAGAGAGATATATTAGAATTTTGAGATTAAGAGGTAAAGCTGAATGCAAGCATACATCTCAAACCACTTAGATAAATCAAGTCAAAAAAAAATTAATTATTCAAATGCTTATTAGATAATAACTGATATAAATAAAATAAATAATATATAAAATAAAAAATTATTTTAGAACTGTAACAATTTATTTAAGAACTGCAAAAATGCTGTTAGCATTTGTTACAGTTCTAATTTATTAAGAACTGTAACAAATGCTAATAGTAGAGCAATTTAGACTACAGCAATTAAATCTGTTAAACTAAAAAAATTAATCAATAAAATGCTAATGATATGATGATACATAATATAAATAGAATAAAGTAAATTATATGAAATAAATTATTTAAAACTGTAGCAAAATTATACTTTCTAAAAAATGACGGCAGCAAACAATACAGACGACAGGTTCACAACCACCTTCAGACAACCGGCAGAATAATATGACGTTCTTGTGGTAAAATTCTTCCCTAACAGGTTACAGGGAAAATTTCTATCCCTAAAACCGCCAGCGCCGTTTGGTGGTCTAGAATTCTAAACATTAGACGAAGTGACATCACGCGAAGAGTGTCGAAATGGCGGATATTCCAAATTTATCGTCGGACGACGATGATGATCTACCGGAACTTTTTCCTATCAAGCCTTTTTATCCAGAAAATCTAAAAAAGAATGATATTGTGTGGGCCGATCACAAAAACCTAAGCTGGCCGGCTTTAGTGAAAAATGTGGATAAGAAAAAAAAGAAGGTTTCGATTTGGTTCGTAGATTCACCAAAAATTTCTTTCAAATTACCTTTTAAAAAGATTCATGATTTTAATAATGTTGAAGTCTCCACAGAAATTCATAAACGTGCCGCAGCAAGTCCGTTAAAAGAAACGCATTCAGCACATATGAAAAAAACTCTTATTTTTATACAGAGAAAATCGGAAGGCATTGAAGATGATCCAGTTGCATTTTTTGATCCAACTGTAGAGTTTTATTTTTCAACTTTCGAATATATGGCTAAAAATGGTAGTAACTCAAAAACTCAAGCATCAAATCAAATTGATCTTGAAACATGTGATAAAAGTAAGTCTTCAGATGGTGAGAGTTCTAATAAAAATAGTGATGATGAAAGTTCTAATGAAACTACTGATAATGAGAATTCTAATGAAAGTAATGATGCAGAAACTACATCGGAAACTATTCAGTCAAAACCGAACAAATGTAGAGATTATTTAAAAGAAGAAAGGAGTAAATTGAAAGACTTGCAAGGTGAACAACTTAAGGCAGTTGTATCTTATATAAAAGCAGGGCATGCTGATCAATTTGTTTTAGATATAGTTTATGGCAAAATTAAAACATTGAGATCAATACATTTTAATGAGGATTCTGACCCAATAGGTCTAGGAATGATATGTCCGGCAAAGGTGCAATTACCTTCAGAACAGATGAGTGAGGTTACACAATACTTAATAGATTTATATACAAGAAAGGTTAAAATGAATAAAGAACCTAGGCTTACGATGTATGCAGCATTTGTCTTGCTACCAGCAGTTGTGGAAAAAGTACTATCAATAGTTGAAGTAGACCTATCAAAATCATCTAACACTGATGATGTTACTGATACGCCAAATACAAAATCTTCAGGTGTTGAAAAAAATTGCAAATCTATTGGAAGTGAAAATGAACTGTCTACCCCTATTGAAGCAATTTGTGCAAATGAAGCAAAAGAAACTGTATCATCAGAATTTTCTATGATTTCAGATTCTGACAGTTCAGCTTGCAAATTAAATATAAAACCTCGTGGGTCCAATCTTTGCCCGAATAGAAGTGAAATAAAACCTTTAGAAACTCTGAATGTTTCAGATATAGATGATTCTCCTTGTAAAAATTGTAAAAAAAGTTGCTCATCTTCCCTTTGTGATCTAGAAAATTTATGTGGGAGTGATAAAAATGAAGGAGAACCATCTCCTAAGAAAACTAAATGGAGTTGTAAAAGATTTGCAAAAGTAACCAAATTTCCTATGAAAAGAATTGAAACTGAATCAAAAGCAAGAACTGAAATTGTGGAAGAAATACCTAAAGTTGTACAAGAGAGAGATTCTTTGAAAATTGAAGACTCTATAAAGAAAAAGGAGTCTTAATTTGCAAGTAATACAAATTTGTGAAAGAAAAATGCAACAGTGGTAAGTAACATTATATTATATTATTAAGAATTTGAAAGCAAATTTTTGTTTATTATATAGTTTTAAAGTTAAATCATGTTTCTATTCTTTGAAATTATTTGTTTTGCATATACAACCAGAGTTGCCTGGTTTCAGAAAATAAAACTTTTTACTTTTTTATATAAAAGAAATAATTTAATAAACATCATCAATAATAAATTACCAGAAAAAAGGGAAAAAATTTTTTTCTATGGAATGGGAAATTCTAATATAAAAATCATATTAAAAACAAATTTAATTGTGAGTTCAAAATGTCTAATATAACGATTGAAAATAATAGATGCAAGTTATAATAAAAGACGCAAGTTATAATAAAACCAGAAGCAAAATATAAAAATGGTGTCAGGCACAAAGTAAGCTGTGATATTATTTTCCATTTGTAATTCTTTAGCAAACAATTGTTATTGGCATCTGATGGCAATAAAAAATAATTTTTTTTTATTTAATTGAAAATTGTTAATGAGAATGTTTTTGTAATTTTTGGCTACTCGCCAGATAAAATAGTTAAAAGTTCATGTACTTTCTTTCAATTTAAGTGCTATAGGTTTTGAAAATATTATAACAATATAATGACTTGTTATAATTAAGTGATGTTTGTTGTAAGTAATTAAAAAAGAAATAATTATAATTTTTTCAGAGTTTTATTATTATTATTATTATTATTATTAGGACAGCATTTTAAAGACACAGAAAAAATGTTAAAAGATGATCACTTATCAGTTTAACTTGAATTTTTCTTCTGACATCTGGCTGGAAAAGCCCTCACCCTTCCTAAACTCACTCCTAGGGCTATTAAATTTTGAACATCAGTGGACAATTTCTTGTATTGAATATGATGACCTAAAGGAAATTGGCAATATATTCTGTAATAATAGCATTAGCTATTTTTATTATTTTTTTTTTTTTTGTAATATATGAGTCAAGGATTAAACCAGAACATTTTTATTCGTAAAATGGCAGTTTCTTATTTATTAAACAAAATTATAAGTGGTTGCAATTCAGTGTTTAGTATGCTTTATATATATTTATTTATTTTATGTCAGCCTGTCTATGAACAAAATTTATTCTATGATTTTTTACATTGTTGTACAACAATGTAAAAAATAACTTCAGCCATGAAAAAAATCACCATCTATGAAAAATCCATCAAATTGATATAAATTGATGTTGGGTAATTTCTTATTGACCATTGTTCCGATTATTTTTTTTTCAGTTAATCTAGGTTTTGTGTTAGAAATATCTTTGTCAATTTTGGTGAAATTTGGATATAAATTTTGACCTGGTTTAGGTGGATATAAACATAAATATGTATAGAACCATCTTTTAATATTGAGTTATTTTTTTTAACATACCACATTTAATTTTAAAGATGTCATTGTTTGATTCCATTGTATTTTCATTTCTATTTCTCTTAGGTTTTTCCACTTTTCATTTCTCAAGAAGCTCAAAATAATACATTATATACAAGAAAGTGCTGCATATTGTAATAGCTTTTGTTTTGTATTTCAAATGTTGTTTTATCTTTCAAAAGCTTTTGATTTGTGTTTTTTTCCCCCCTTTTTATATCTGATTAATGCTGCAAGTAGTTTTTACTCATATTATTGAGGAAAGTATCAATTGCTCTAAATGGTAGATTGGTGGCTCATGTGTATTCTAAATTAGTAAAATCCTCAGCAATTCATTTGAGGTAGGGATATCGAAATAAAAATGGGCATATGAGAAATTTTGACCTTACTTTCCTTTTATTTAAATTCTAAGAATTTCTTTAAAATTTGTTCATACTTTGTGTGCCTTTCTATTATTATTATTTATTTATTTTTTATGCTACGTTCTAAATTGTAAAGGCATAAATCTATGTTATTGTTAGACAGATTTATGTTGTATATTTTAATATAAAGCATCTAAGATACATTTTTTTTATTATCTAAGATGTTTAAGAAGCTCTTCCCAATTTGGCATTATTTCTTTTTTTCCTCTTCCTTCCCTTTTTCAATTTCCACCTCCCTTTCCTACCCATTCTGCAATCGCTGATCCTCTTGCTGTATTTCCTTGAAACTCCATCATTGGAATAGATTAAAAAGAATAATTTTTTTTAAAAGTGGTATGTGTTCTAGTAATTAAATACACAAATTATGTATTATTATGTTAATGTATTAAATTAAGGATTTTAGTAAGAATTTGAAATAAATAGTTTTTACTCTCAGATGCTAAAGGGTTATGGAAATGATTTAAGCTTAATAAGATTAAGAAAATAAAAAAAAAGTTTTGAATCATAACAGAAAATATACTTACTTGTAAGAAATTGGCTGTAAAAGTAAATGATAAAATGAACAAAACACAATGATAAAATGAAGAAAAACTAGCCATTTCATATGAGAAATTTAGTTTTTACTTATGAACATACATTTGGTGATAAAGTCATAAGGTCATGTTTTTTTAAATCTTTAATTAGTCTTTTAGACTTAAATAATAAAGAACTACTATTTGATGTACATGAATACAAGCATGTATTAAAATTATAATTTTTTTCAATTCGATTTTAAACTTTCATCAACCTTCTACAGATCACTTTTAGATTTGATTTTATCTGGCATGAAAGTACGCTTTAATGTAAAATTGTTATTCAAAGTTTATAACATTAAAAAGTATTGATCAAAAATTCAAGAAACATTTGGGTATAGCAACATTCTGATTGTTGTCAAAGCTGAGAAAAACGACTATGTCGATAATGTTTTCATGTTTAAGCATAACTTCTTCGATGCTTAAGAGATCAAAATAATTTAAACAACAAAAATAATATTTCAAGAATTTCTAATAATAATAATTTAAATGCAAGAATATAAACATAATATTTTATAACTTAGTAATATAATACCATTTTTTGAAACTTTTGATTAATTTAAAAAAATTATATTAATTTAAAATTTTGGCACTCTCCGATAAGTGGCCTGGTGCCTAACCTTAGTTTCATGCCTAGATGGTGATTCCTCAAAAGCAATGATCTATTCAATTCGGTTTGTTACTTATGTTATGGCAATCTTTTGGCATATAGACATAAAAATGCATATAAGAAAATTTCAATTTCTTTGAAATTAATGAACTTAAGAGATTGGCTCATTAAGTAAATTGACATTAAAAAAGTTTTAAAGATTCCTTTTATGTTAAAAATTTTTTCTTTCATTAAAAGTAACCCAGCATTATCATCTCTGTACTTTTATTTAAATTGTTCAAATTACAAATTTTTATTATTTATTATATAAATCACTGACCTTCTATAATTTAATATCTTATTATTACTCAACAATTTCCATAGATGTTGGTTAAATATTTATCAGTGAACAATTAACAGGCTTAAACCATTTGATCATGTGTCCGTTTGAAGCAGGGACACTGTTCCCTTTATCCTTGTAATCCATACTAATATTATAAGTTTATATGAAATTGAAGATTACTGTAGAAAAAGGTGTACTATGAAAGACTTCTCTCAACATCGTCTACTTCTGTATAGCAAAATAAATATTTCGATCATCCATTTCATTATAAATCTAAATATTTACATTCACTTCCTTTGTCATGTATAATATTTTATACATATATGTATTCACTTTCTTCTCCAGAAAAATTTTTTTCTATTTTTGTATTTCATCTCTATACATATTCAAGAATATCCTATTCTACTGAAAAATAATTATTTGTCATGAGCGAATTCAGTTATTTAAGTAAATTATAACTTTAATTTAATTGCAGATTATAAAACAGTATATATTACAGCATACTAGTCAAATGTAAATTGTTATTCTAATATTTATACAAATTCATATTCTGATATGATCTTTGTTTAGGATCTATGTTTAAAAAAAAAGCGCTTTTAATTTTTTTTAATATATCATTTGGTTGATATTTTGGTATAAATTCCTGAATTTTCTAGCTTAGATAGTTGTTAATAATTTTTAATTAATTACATTTTAAAAATAATATAATTCCTGAATTAAAATATGCAAATTTGATTTATATTAATTGTAGTTTATTTGTTTTTTAGGTAATTAGATTACACCTAATCCTTAATTTGCCATGCTGTGAAACTAAGGAATTTATTATTCCTTGTTTAGAAAGATAATATTGAGTGTTTCAAGCTTAATAATTTATTTTAAATATTAATTATTATAAAGATATGTTTGGCTCATGATTTTTAATTGTTTCTAAACAGGTAATATTTTAACCTCTGAAATATTGCATAGTGAATTTTATTTAAAAAATGATCTTTTCTTTTTTCACTGACATTTCTACGAATTTCTCTGTATTTGTTGGGGATACTTTCTGTACGTTAGTGGAGGCGGGGGGATCTTTTGACCTCTTGCATGTATTAATGTTTTTAAAGAAATTTAATATAGTGACAATGACAATATATGAGCACGAACAGCAGAGACTATGAGATTTTTTTTGCAAGTATGCCCCCAGATTAACAAATTAGGTGAAAGTTCAGATTATTCTGAAGTTAAGTGTATTTCCGAATGTGAACACAAGATAGAATTTGAACAATAAATAAATTTTAAAGTTCAGACGTCAGCAATGAGTATAATAATGAATTTTATTTTGGGAAAGAGAGATCAAAATTGAAAATACTAAACTAAAACGTCTCTCCACTAAAACGTCCAAGCACAATTTGTCAATATTGTGTAAAACATAGATTTTATTATAATTTGCTAATGTTTTAACCAGAAAATGGTATTTATCTTATATATAAAATGATTAAATGTGTCAAAAAGAAAATTGTATTTCAGACTGAGAATAAATAACTAGGGGGAATTAAAATTATTATTTTTTATTATTAAATTGCTATTTAAATGAAACAATACTTGTCTCCTATAAGAACATTCGAATACTAAGAGTAATTTGTTTTTGTTTTCATTTTTTTTATTAAAAGATTGATATATTTGATGAGAAATTTAACTTGAAAAGTTTGAGATTGAATCGACTCCATATGTGTGTCAGTGTTATACAGAAACTTGTTCTTTTTTAAATATTTCTTGTGTTTCAATTTCGTTTTAGGTAATTCTTGATTTGGTGAGCATGGAAGTTCTTCGCCCCATAAATCTCATTCCTAATTGTTTCTCATAACCGGATGTTCATACAGTTGAAGAGATTCATCTAAGATTCATTTCAAAGTTAAATGACTTATTTTTGTGTTATACTTAATTATATAAACATTACGGGACTAAATTTTGTGTAACTCATTTCTTCACTATCCATTAGTTATATTATAAATAATGTAATACTTCGGTCACATGTTTGTAACTGTTTGTACTTGATGTTACTGTCTTATTTTCATGTTTGTTGGCTTAAAATTGTTAAAGAAGATAAGTGATTTTTGAAAATCTTTTCTTAAACCCATTTGAGCTGGATGATGTAAGGCCTCCTTCACACCAAAGCGTTGAGCGGTGAAAAGTCAAGCGACAACAATTTTACACCGAGAGTAAGCTTAATCGTTACAGCTACTCCTATGAACCTTATTGACTCAATCAAGCGTCAAACATTTGAGAGTTGGCCAACTTCTAGCGATTGTTTCGAGTGTTGCGCGCTGATGCTTGTGATTTGTCAACGCTTTACGCTTCGCCGCTTTACGCCGTGGTGTGAAGAAAGGTTTTGGCTTTTAGTATTTGTCGCCAGATGATTATAAAATTGTTGTATGGAATAAAAACAGTAATTTTCATCTATAATTTGATTTAATAATTTTATTTGTGTATTGTATTTTTATTTAAAGTATTATGTATTTTACTTTGACAAATTCAACTTTTTTTCAGATAAGAGGCTGTGAAGCATCTAAAAAACTTCACACTGTATATTACTATATTATACACTATTTTCCACTCTTATTACAGAACAGTTATACAACAGATAGATAGATAAGATTTTTGAAGATTAGGTCTTTAAAGTGAAGTTTTGTAGATACTTTACACTGGTCATTTTCGATTCAAGATTCTCAAAAATCTAATCTATCTATCTGCTGTATAACTGTTCTGTAATCCTAAGTTAAGCTTATTTATTCCCGAAACAAATAAGTATGCAAGATGATGAAGCCATTCTTTTTCTCGAAACTCGGAGCTCAACTGAAAAGGGTGGTTGGTCTTCAAGAAAAAATCTTGTGAGTACAAAATTTTAATGAAAATTCAAACAATCTTGTGAGTACTTATCCTAGTAAAAGACACTTCCCTTCAATGTGTTTTGTGGAGGCGTCCGTCTGGTTACACAAATATTTGAATAGTTTGGAGTTTCTTAAATCGGCCTTAATATAATTAACGGATTTCAGAGATTTATTAAGAAATTCCCTCAATAAATGTATCAGGGATTTGGACGATAAGCTTCGTCTGCGAATACAGCAAGGGCTCCAAGTTTCATGAGAAACGATTTCTTTGATGTGGATGTGTAAGCCTGTGTAAGAACCGTAGATTTTCCGCCGTCATTCATGCAAACACCACAGTAAATGGCACATTCAATTTCTCTTTCATAGAAATAACCCTAAATATCATTAATTGTGTATTCTTATCTGAGTAGCTTTCGGTGAGAAAATAGCGCTGTAAGAAATTTTCTTTAAGCAAGTTGTAACTTAAATATCTTACAGTAATTCCAAATTGGAAACATCAGTTCTTTCATCTACCTGTAGTAAAAAGGGAGGACTATTTTTTTATTCTTTTTATTATTGTAGAGTCAGACATATGGTTCTGGGTGTTTCAGACAAAGTTATTTGGCTGAGCAGCTGCCATACACTTTTATCGTGAAGATAGAGACGTGTTGCTTTAGGTCAATGCCCAATGTAATATGTCACACAGTATATATACATATACTACTGTGTCCAAAAAGTAAGACCAATTTAAAATTCCCGGTTCTTATAGAATTTCAATTTTTTTTCTTTCTTTTTTAGGTTGCTGGCACTGTTCTTGACATCTGTGTGAAATTTGTTGTCAAAATATTCATTAGTGTTTGAGTTACGCTTGGCTTTGTGAGACGCTAAAACTGATTCCGGCAATTTTTGAAATGTCTGAATTAATTGAGCAAAGAACTTGCATTAAATTTTGTTTGCAGAAACGTATAGAATATTGCAGAAGGCATTCGGTGAGCATCCCTATGTCGGAAAGAAATGTTTAGAAGTGGTATAAAGAAGGCAATTCTGTACTTCAAAGAAGGCAGAGAACGCGTTGAAGACGAAGAGCCGTCTGGTCGACCTCAACCGACGAAGCTCACGGCCAAGAAATTAAAGATTTGATACTTGCAAACCATCGGTTTACAATTAGAGACCTTGCTGCTGATGTTGGAATTTCAAAAGGTTTGGTCAATTCCATTTTGGGCTACAAACGCGTCAAATTTCGATTGGTACCGAAAACACTGAATGCGCCAGCTCACACTGCATTGATTCTTCATGACTTTTTCGCCAAAAAGGAAACCCATATCGTTCCACAACCACCGTATTCACTTATTTAGCATCGTGCGACTTCTAGCTATTCCCTAAACTCAAAAGACCACTCCGAGGACACCGTTTTGAGTCGATTGAAGAGAATCAACGTGAATCGCCGCTCACTTTGAAGGCTATTCCTGCCGATGACTTTTTAGCATGCATTGAGGATTGGAAAAAAAGTTGCCATAAGTGCATTGTGTCCGGGGGGGGGCATTACTTTAAAGGTTGATTGATTACTTGAAATTTGGAAGAATAAATAAAGAGTTTTTGAAAAAAAAATAATTGGTCTTACGTTTTGGGTACAGTAGTATATATATAATTAAGATAAACGTCATTATTTTTTTTAATCTTTGATACAAGGAAACATTACATTTTTAGAGATTGTGTGATATTTATACTTTTGTTTACAGATGATACAAAAGATGTCAGATTAGAGCAGTTTGATAATCACCGAAACAAACTAACATTTTTTATGTTTATAAATTTGATACTTTGCCTCTGAATTGTTGATTAATAAAGCTAGTTTCATGGCATCATTCGATAAAACCTCCCAAGTCAAAGCACAGTGGTTCTGTATGATTTTTTTCTCTCCTTTTTGAAAATCTATATAACAAATATTCATCACAATATTTTCTCTTTTTTCGACGAGCACTTAAAAAAATAATAATTAGTTTTCTCTTTAGTTTAAATTTCTCTTACATATTGCTCTCTTGTAAATCATCAGACTTCTCCAAATTATACGCAACTTCCGATTCAGCTGGTAAATTTTAGTGCTATAAGTTAAATCTTCAATTATTTATCGATTTTGAGACAGAAAACTGTATCAACAGAAAATTATACAAAACATTAAAATAATAGTTAAACCCTTCAAATCAAGTACCCATAGAAAGGAACAAATCTGGGCCTATTAATAAGCATTACTGAATTGACGTCTAGTTCAATACTAAATTCATAGTTGGCTTTCAATGGCATTTTGAACAAAAATGTCGATGTTGAAAGTTCTGAGACGATTGGAGATATTTCTGGAAGAATTACTAGAAACGAAAAGAAAACAGCAAAAGAGAGAGGAGGACACATGCGTAATTTGATTGTTGGTTGGTTGTGGTAATCAATGATCAATTAATTGCTAAATATATGACTGCCTCATGTTGATTTAGATTATCTTAGCTCCCTAAAACTAATTGCTAGCTTATCTAATTCAATTCTCTGAGCAATATAATTTTTGGTTGGACATCGTTGGGTTTCCATGTTAGTGTTCCACTTATGTATGCCACTGATGGCGGTGAAAGGTAGATATTGCTTTTTAGGAATACTTTTAAGGGTAACTATCATTTGCGTGTTGTATAGGAAAAATCTCCTCTCCCCTTTTATACCCGTTAACACAATAGCGATCGAATCTCCTCGTTTCTGAAAGCAGTGATCACAACGTATGACACACGTATATGAACGTGTAATTTTCGGTGTGTCTTTCTGATATCCCTTAGATGTTTATGTGCATGTACGTATTGTAAAGATCGAAGAAGGGTGGAAAACAATAGATGTTTCCAGGGTGTTTGACATTGCCCACAGCGTTGTTTCACGGCTTTGGAAGGCATTTTAAACAATTGCAAACGTTAAGGGGGAGGTCGTATTAGAAGAACGACGTCTACAGAAGACTGGTACATTGTCTTAACAGCAAAAAGGAACTGCCACCCCGGAGACTTATTGTGTGTGCTCCATTATCCAAACTTTATCGTAAGTCCCGTTTGTAATGGTGTTATGATCATCACAATTGGATCGAATAGGGCTTTAATAGAGAGTAGATTCAGTCTTAGGTCTCTTGAATGTAGACAATAACTGATATGGCATGAGAGTGGTACAATTGGTCGGCCTGAAAATATCCAGTAAATAGACCAATGTCATACATCCAGTATTATGCTGAGGACTGGCATTATGATCAATGGCCGCACACCCTTACATGTGCTTGAAACTGGAAAGTTTAAATTAAATAATTACAGGATTATGATCAGAGGAAAGCTCATTAAGAGAGAAAAGGGTGTAGTTAAAATGAAAATAATTCGTGACTGCTAGGTCAATGGTAGAGGCATAATAATTACTACATCTTGTAGGAAAGATAGGAGCTAGAATATCAAAATCAGAGTTATGAGCATAAGCAAAGGCAAGATGCCATTTTTCGCCACAGTTACTACCAGTGTACTCGAAAACAACATAAGTTGACTGTGTGCAGTTACAGTGTGCGCTACAGATGAGTAAACAAATCTCAAGAGCCCAAATCTAACCTTGTGATTTGTCGTGAATGAATTCGTACGCCGTGTTTGTCATTTCGAAAGATACTAAAGTGATCATGTTATTCCTTGAGAATATCTTTTCCTCTTAATAAAAAGAATCCATTGAGAATGCAGTAAATTTTCTTTCCTATTCTAAATCGAATTTCATTTTTTGATAAAAATGTTTTTTTCTGACTGCTGAGTTGAATACGTCTACAAAAGTATATGCCCATAAAAAAAATTAACATTTAGTAATAATAAAAAGTTAATACTTAGAAGAAAAATATGATTTTTCTCAAGGTTAACAAATCTAAACGCTTGATATAAATATATTTATAGTAAAAATATTATAAATTAATCTTTAAGCCACAAAAAATAAATTTTTAGCCGCTATATTTTTCTTTTAAACCCACGTATATAAACATAGTAGTGTGGCGGTATTGTAAAAGGTTGCGTAGTGTTATTAAAATCCAGACGGCAAAATAAAAGACGATAATCAATTTTCACAATTACGACATGTTTATTCTACTTCGAACGCTAACTACGTTCTATTTTTATTCTAGCGGGAAAATTCCCTTTTTAACAGTGAAAGTAGAAGTCGTTCAATTTGTATTCCATTTTACATCAATAGGTGTCGCTACATCACTCCCCTACCAGTAACAAAGTTATGTTACTTTGAAAATGGTAGACGAATTAATATATCAATACAAATAATAGCGAACAAATACACATTGATACAAATTGAAATTGCACAAAATAATTACAAATACAATTACATTTAAACAATTACATACAATAAATCAAATTAATTTTTAAAATGGAATGGATGAATTATAAGTTTGAAGAAAAGTCAATAATGTCATTGAAACGAACAGGAAGTTTTACTTGTCTTCCACAACGTGTTGTTGTATTTGGTTGTGCAACTTGCTGACTTGGTATAAATGTTTGTTCACTCGGCACAGATGTATGATCATTTGATGATGTTGGATTCAGAAGTTCATTAGGTTGTAACACATATGCCGGTTTTAATCTATCCACTGAAATATTAACTTGTTTATTTTTAATTGATAGAAGGAAGTTTTTCGGGGATCTTTGCAATACCAAGTAGGGTCCTTCATATGGGGGTTCTAAAGGTTTTTTAATTCTGTCAATTCGCAGAAACACATGTGAGCATGTGTACAAATCTTTTGGAATGAAGATCTTTTGTTTACATTTGTTTTTGGATTGGTATGGTTTTAAGTCAGCCATCTGTTTTCTGAGATTACTTACGAAATTATCATCAGATATTGGCAATCTGGATTCTTCAAAGAATTCGCCTGGTAGTTTAATAGTTTTGCCATAAACCATTTCAGCTATTGTATACTTAGAGTCCTCATGTAGAGCAGCTCGCAAACCCATAAGAACCGTTGGTAATGTGTCCGTCCAACGAACGTTGTTATGACATCTAATAGCTGTTTTCAAGGTACGGTGAAGACGTTCAACTTTTCCATTACTCTGAGGATGGTAAGAAGACGTATGGTTTACTTTAACACCACATAGCGCAGCTAAACTTCGAAATAGTTCTGAAATAAATTGAGTGCCTCTGTCAGTAATAACACAAGTAGGTACACCAAATCGGGTAATCCAATGCTCATAAAAAGCTTTCGCTATACTTTCTGCAGTGATATTTGATAACGGTACCACTTCCATCCAAGAGGTAAACCGATCAATACACGTCAAGCAGTATGTGTATCCATTGGAAGGTGAATAAGGTCCAATTAAATCTATATGAACGAAACTAAATCTCTCATCTGGTGCTTGAAATTGTGAATATTCTGATTTTGTATGTTTAGTTATTTTATTTTTCTGACAGTTGATGCAAGTTTGAGTCCACTGTTTAACATCTTTTTTCATATTTGGCCAAATGAATCTTTTAGTTATTTCTTTTACAGTAGTTCGAATTCCAGAATGAGCTAAACTGTGAAGTGTATTAAATATTGTCATTCGAAACTTTTTTGGTATGAATGGTCTGATACTGGAAGTAGAGGTATCACAATACAAAAGCTTTCCTGATGGCAATTGGTGTTCTTTGAAATGTAATGATTTGGAATGTAATTTCAATTGTTGCAGTTCATCATCATTAATTTGTGCATCAGCTATCAAGTCATAATCGACAATAGGTGAATCGATGTCCTCAATTCTAGACAGTCTGTCTGCTACCACATTGTTTCGACCACTGATATGGTATAGGTTAGTAGAGAATTGTGAGATATATTGTAGGTGTCTTAGTTGTTTAGGGGAGGCTTTATCATTGTTTTGCTTAAAAGCAAATATTAACGGTTTATGATCAGTATAAATATCAAAATCTCGACCTTCAAGTAAATGCTTAAAATGTTTAATGGATAAATATATACCCAAAAGTTCACGATCGTAGACACTAATTTTTCTGAGCATCATTAAGTTTTTTAGAAAAAAATGCAATTGGCTTCCATCCATTTGGTTCTTTTTTGTTGAATAACTGATCCAATAGCCCAATCAGATGCATCTGTGAGAAGTGCCAGAGGGTAATCCGAGTTGGGATATGCCATTAACGCTATTTGAGCAACATCTTGTTTGCATTTTCAAAACTTTGTCTAGTTTCATCGGTCCATGGTATTTTGCGTCGATCTTTTTTTGTAGATCCTTTCAAAAGTTCATGTAGAGGGGCTTGAGTTTTTGCGGCATTATTTATATAATTACGATAAAAATTGATCATTCCTAAGAAGGAACGTAATTCGTGCATAGTTTCTGGCAATGGATATTCTATGATAGCTTTGATTTTTGAGGTTGAGGTTGTGAACCTTCCGCAGATATTTGATAGCCTAAAAAATCTATTACAGGTACTCCCAAAACTGATTTGCTAATATTAATCCGTAGACCATATTTATCTAAACGCTGGAAAACTATTTTAAGATGTGAACGATGTTCTTCCTCGCAAGAAGAGGCGATCAACACATCATCTAAGTATGGAAACACAAAGTCTAGACCATAAAGAATTTCATTTATAAACCTTTGAAATGTTGCAGGGGCATTTTGAGACCAAAACTCATCACATTGAATTGATAAAGTCCAAAAGGTGTGATGATGGCAGTTTTTGCCTTATCTTCATCTGCTACAGGAATGTGATAATATGCTTTAGTAATGTCAATTTTAGAAAATATAGTTTTATTAGTTAAAATATGTTGAAAATCCTGGATTCGAGGTATGTTATATCGATCAGGTATAGTTAAATCATTCAATCTTCTATAATCACCACATGGACGAAAAGAACCATCTTTCTTTGTTACTATATGTAATGGACTTGCCCATTCTGAGCTAGATGGACTAATAATGTTATTGTCTAGCATATATTTAAATTCTCTTTTAGCTATTTCCAACCGTTTTGGATCTAATTGTCTTGCTTTACAATTTATAGGTTGTCCTTTAGTTACAATATGATGTTTTACATTATGTTTAACATTTGAAACAAGAAAATTTGGTTTTGTTATATTGGGATACATAGAAAATAAATCAGAATATTTACATAAGCTGCTCGTTGTATTTACACTTTCATTAATAGAGATGGGTGCAATGTCACCATAAACTGCAAGGTTAGTTACACCATCAATTAATCTTTTATGCTTTATATCAATTAATAAATTGAACTTGTTTAAAAAATCTGCACCTAGTATAGGTTTACTAATTTTGGCCACAATAAATGGGAATTGAAATTCTCGGCGCAAACCTAGATCAAGATTTAAAATTTCTGTACCAAAAGTATCGATTGCAGTATTATTTGCAGCATATAATTTATAGTCACTAATAAATTTGTGTTTAGAAGTAGAAGGAATAAGACTTACGTCCGCTCCACTATCAACCAAAAAGCGTAAACCCGTTTTTTTGTCGTTGACAAATAGACGGTATTGACGGCAATATGTTGTATTGTCAGCAGCAGAGTCTGCCGTTAATTCTGTTGCTGATTCTGGTTTTCCGAAGGATTGGTTTTGCCATGCACATGGAGCTTTACATTTATCAGGAAAACATTTTTCTCGAAAACGAAAACGGTAATAACAGTATTTGCCAGAAGGATTGTAAGAGCGATTGCGAGACTTACTTCGATGAGAAGAAGAGTATCGACCGCTATTTGTTGTTTGGGAACGAGAGTTCCTTGTGACACTTAGTTTTTCAAGTT
This sequence comes from Caerostris darwini, assembly GCA_021605075.1. Lineage (NCBI taxonomy): Eukaryota > Metazoa > Arthropoda > Arachnida > Araneae > Araneidae > Caerostris > Caerostris darwini. The sequence goes on from BPLQ01013525.1 coordinate 43,441, forward strand.
TATTTTCCAAAGATGTAATTTGTTGTTGTAACTCAGTCATGGCATCTGATCCTGATGAAACATTGCTTACGCGGTAAAGTTCTTGTTTTGGTTGCATTTCAAGAATACGATCCGCCATTAATGCCAGTTTCTCAATTCCTTCATCACTAACTAATAAAATATTCCTTACAGAATCAGGCATTTTTTGTAGAAATAATGTTGTTAGCACCTTATCAGTTATTCCGTCAGTAGCCAGGTTTCTCATTTTTTGTAAAAGTTGACTAGGTTTAAGATCTCCCAAATCAAGTCCTGTCAGCAGTCTCTGAAGACGCTTATTTTCGCTTTCTTTAAAAGTATTCAGCAAACGTGCTTTAGCAGCGGTATATTTTGTTCTATTATCATCACTTATAATGTCCCACAAACTTTCAACAAACTTCGGTTCTAATTGCGAAACTAAGTAGTTGAATTTTGTATCCTCGGCTGTTATTCCACAAATTGAAAACTGTGCTTCAACTTGAAAGAACCATATTTCTGGTTTTTCTGCCCAAAAGGAGGTATTTTGACACTTACCCGCGCTACTTCATCTTTTTTCGCCGATTCATTAGATTCAGTCATTTTGTAAATAATTCACTGTTTGCAAACAATTCACGGGTCACCAAGTATGTGGCGGTATTGTAAAAGGTTGCGTAGTGTTATTAAAATCCAGACGACAAAATAAAAGACGAATAATCAATTTTCACAATTACGACATGTTTATTCTACTTCGAACGCTAACTACGTTCTATTTTTATTCTAGCGGGAAAATTCCCTTTTTTAACAGTGAAAGTAGAAGTCGTTCAATTTGTATTCCATTTTACATCAATAGGTGTCGCTACAGTAGTAGCATCATCATAAAATACTGAAAAGACAGGATATGAATATGTTTTTAAATTCTAATAAGATAGTAGGAATATAGATTTGAAATAATTAATACTTTTGAAAAAAAAAAAAATTTTCTTTGTGATACATCACTAGATCTTGTTTTCCATAAACAGATAACGATAAGTGTTGAAGTACTTTTATAAGTATATGTTCCACATTCACACAGAGACACAGAGGGAAAACACAGAAAAACTTCTCTTGGCAGCCTAGTTGTGGGCTTAAGACGCATAATTTTTTTATTTGTCGGAAAAAAATTTCAGTATTTTTATTTATTTCTTTGTATTTTGTAAAAATATTCATCAAATATAAAAATTTATATTGCTTTAAATTCTGCAGTGGGTGTTTTTGCATATTTTTTATTACATTCACAAGCATTTAAAATTAAAAGAATGTGATTATGAGAAGTTTTGATTTGAATACAACTCATTTCTTATTTTATTTTAAATTTTCTTCATTTGAAATTGATTTGAATTTTTAATTGGATATATGTAATTATATTTTAAATATATATATGTTATAAAAGTATTAAAATGCTTTATGTGGGTTACTAAATTACCTTCTGAATTTGCAGTTCTATAGATCAGTATGAGACTTTTCTAACTGTTCTTGTTGAAATTCATATTTATTGGCATATTCGAAATTATAAAATCAGCGAGTTTAAAAAGATATAAAAATTACACACACACAAAAAAAAATCGTGGATTCTACGAACAATGAAAAGAAAATAATAAACATTCAGTGACAAACGAATGTGGTTTAATGGAAAGCGCTTGAAAAGTAAGCGCCGTGGTGATATTTTTTCCCCACTCCCTCATTTAAGGATTATTATTCTAATCAATAGGAATAGAGACTGAGAAGCCAACACATGCTCTATTAGACCTCTCTCAGTTTGGTGAGGAAAACGAATTTACCATTTGCGCTCTCCCTTTTTGCCAATTCCGGGAACTCCATATTTTGTATAATAGGATGTTTAGTTATCATCGCATGAGCTATGTAGAGCGAGAATCCTCACGAGTCGTACATAAAAATTGCCGAGAGAACCATACCTATGCGAAACATAATTTTTGAGAAAAATGCCAGAAGTCGTAACCAGTCGCAGTATCATATCTTGTGTTGACATAAGTCTGTCGTAGTTTCTTCCACCATCGTCGTGGTGATTATTTGTTAGGCTAACCCTTCCGGTATGGCCTAATCTGTCATCCAAGCTGGGGATGATCCTGTTCTTGGGCTGACAGCGTAATAGATATCGAGAGGCCTACTTCCTTGCAATTTGATTATTATCAGAGCATTAACAGTAGCAAAATTACACAATATTCACGAATGGAATACATCACCAATGTTCGAAGATTTCCGATCATTTCATGTAATACCAGCCATATGACGGCTAATTTAAATTATTTGCATAGCAAACATACACCTATTGTCACTCTCTCTCTCTCTCTTTTTCAAGTCTAGGGGTGCAGCTTTAATTTTCTTAACCCTTTTTAATCTCGTCCGTTCCGCAGTTTAACATGATTCCAATAAAGCTTAGTTTCTGTTCACCGAATATGACGTTATACTTTTTCTTTCACATTTTTCTCGAAAATTATGCGTTGTAAGCAGTGTTCACTTTTGAATGCGGGAGCAATCTCTCGCGAACGCTCTTTTTCAGCGAAACGAAAAACTATCTTATCTCCCCTTAACAGCGAGTTCCTAATCATCTTTCAATCGATCTTATCTGAAGCAAAAATTTTGTTTCCCTTTGCTTTGCGTTTTCCGTCCATACAGAAATAATTTGGTTTGTAGAGCATTCGTAAGCGACGCTCGCAGTTCACACGTTCAAATATGGGCGGAACAGTAAATGCTCGTTCCCACCGCGGCGTGAGGCGGCGACACGTCACGCGGCAGGGAAGAAAAATTTTTTGACCGTTTAATGCGTCAGAAATCGCTTTACTCCTTGTGAAGTTCCAGTTACTTCTACTAGATAGCAGATCTACTATTGGCTCAATCCAAGTTACATGACGCGGCAAGCATTTGAGAGTTTGAGAGTTCAACCAGTTTCAGGCGAACGCGGTGAGGCTAGTGATTGGTCAACGCCTCGGTGGGAACGAGCCTTTAAGGTGTTTTTTGGGTCAATTTTTATGAGCGAGGATTCTCGCCCTGCGCAGATTATGTGGTATTGATCACACATTGAAATAATGGAAGGTTTTATATTTCATTAGGAAGATAACAAAATGTATTTATGAATGTACTATCATTGTTTCTCATTCATTTTATTTTGGCACATGTTTTTTTTAAACACCATGAGTAATAATCTATATTGATATTAATATCTGAAAATACTCAAGTAAGATGCATTGTATAAATAGCACCGATGGCAGGGATCTTTAGATTTGAAAAACGATTTGTATAAGTTATCTTACTTCTAATTTTTTTGAGCTTCACCTAATACTTTTTAGGTCATTGGGCTTTAAATAATTTTGTTTTTTTTGACAAAAAAAAAATATTATAATAATAATAATATATATATATTTTGTTACAAATCTATTTTACCCATGTTTCATAAGATCTGGATAGAAAAGGAAATTATCCACCTTTTTAAAGTTCATAGATAAATATAAATTTTATTTATTAACTTAAATGATCTTTTAAAACCGTGTAGCATTTTAAACAAAATATTTTTTAAGTGGAGGAAAAAATTGATGTAGGAAAAAGTTTTCCCATTTATTGCTTTTTTAGTTTCTGTTGTATAAGTACGGTATTTTTTTAAATCATACACGTATTCTATAAGCAACAATATTTTATTTTATTTTACAAACAAAGTATATTGAGTATTTGGTTTTTGCAAATAATTTTATGAAATTGCACTTTATATATATTTAAAATTAACTTTTATAGTAGATAAAATTACTTTCCTTATTAAAAATATTATCCATTTAAAATAATTTAGTCTTTATTAAATGAGATTTTACAATGAAGAGTTTTGTTTTTAAATTTTATAAATATTATGCTAAGTGAAAAAGAAAAGTTTGTTAAAAATAATTAATAAACTAAATATTGTAAAATGTAAATTGCAATATATACTTTATCAATACATCACAATCTATTAATTGTCATATTGAAAACATGTCATCACTTAAGCTCTACTCACATAGACCTAATTTGATTCAAATCAGAATAATAACCATTATTTTATAAAATTGCATTTAAAAAATTTTATAGATACAACCTGAAGAAATTTTTAGACATTGATTTAAATAACAGACTCCTTCTTCGCCCAAAATAACAACTTGATATCTTTGTCCTATGATAATTCATGTTTTGAATTATCATAGGTTTCATTTTCTATATTTTAGAAAAATTAAGCATGCCTTTATCAGTTCGTTTTGTGTCTTATCAGAAAAATAAAGAACACAATATTATTATATTATTTTTGTTTTTAAAAATATTAAAATTTTAATTATAATTAAACTAAACTTGAAGAATATTTTTTTTTATGACAAATTTATGTATGCCTTATTTTTAATTATTTGTTCAAAAACTAAAAATATAAATCACAATTTATCATTTTATTCTTGCATCTCTGTTGCAAAAAAATATTTTGTTCATATTAAAACTGTGAATGTCATCTAATAATAGGTTAGCCAAGTCATTTCAGAAAAGTACTACCTATTGATTTATTATTTTTATAACATATTAACATGTACAACATCTATATAATGTTTTACAACTACAGATTTCTATTTCAAATTCAAAATGCTTCAGCAAGTTGGCAAATATATATATATATATATAATTAAAACCACTAATGATCAATAATAAAGATTAGCAGAAAAGTTTCTATATAATAATGTATTACAATCTTATGTTTATTAAATCAATTGTAAACAATCTATACACATAAGTTAATAATGTAAGAAAATGTAAAATGAATGTTTGTATACATGCAATATCACAGAACATTATCTTGTGATTGTTTAGTTTAATAATGCATTGCTGCTACTATCTGTTGTATTGTACATAGCACATGTAACAAATTGATTCTTAATCAATTTTTCATATTAAAAACTGGACTGAATAAAAAAGAAATGTTGATTACGATAATTTTCTTCTGGTTTATATTTAAAAATAAGTAAAACAAAAATTATAAAATTAGTTTAATTGTGTAATCCTAAAAAAGTCAGTTTTAAAATTTTATAAAAATTATTCGAAATCAATCAAAATACAGTCTTACACATTTTTAGCCACAAAAACCATTTTTTCTTAACAATTAACTAGATTATATGTTTGCAAAATAGCATAATTTTAAATATTTTATGTGAAAAACTATAAAAATAAAAATACATTGTATGTATTTAAGATTTATAGGACTGTTGGACATAAAATTGTACATAAATGCATAATATAAAAGCTTTTTTTATTTAAAAAAAACTACTAGAAAACATAAAATTTGTCAACATTTCAAAAAAGTAAAATATTTTTCTACGAGAATAAAAAAGAAGGCAACATACATTTCTAAACTGCTGTTTTACTTAGCCTTTATCATATTTAAAGCTGAACAGCTGAAAATGGGCAGAATTATTTTTAGTGAATTCTTATATAATTTAGAATTTATTCCAACTACACTATAAATTATGATTATCCACAAAAACACGAAAGAAATAACAGCAATAAAACTTAAGTAGAAAAAGAAGCAATGCTGCTAACAACTACAAGACTAGTTTATGCATAAAATTAATGTTTAACAAATTCAAAATTAATAGCAATATTTAATTAAAGTGTAGTCTACAGTAAAAGTGTTGAAATTATTGTATATATGCAAATATTAGAATAAATAAAATAACATTCAGTATTTATGACTTTATTATGTTAAGCAGTTATATTAATTTTTTTAATGAATATTTGACTACTGTTAAAACTCTGCTGATATTTCGCTTATTCAAACTAATCTTGAAAAAATGTATTTATTGCTTTTAACTTCTGTAGTGTGTTGGTTTCAGAACAAAACCATCATACTCGAAATTTTTTCCCATGATGCATAGAGGTTTAAATACATGTATATATATATATAATCCCAGCAATAATTCTTTTAACTTTGCTAACTAAATCTGGATTGCTGGAAGAGTCTATAAAAACGTTTTGGTGAAAATTGCATCGCTTTGAATATATTTTTTAATATTTATATTTTATTTAAAATAACTTAATAAGTTTAAAGAGACAACATGCACCATACACATTTGATGTGCATATATATATATATGTATATATATATTGATAAAATATTCAATTAATATAAACTCTAAAAGAGTACACAGTACTACAGTGCTTTTTTTGTGATTTCATTCTGAAACCACTACCCATTTGAAGTCTAAAAATGACCTTAATTCAGAAGAGTCGGAAGAACAGAGATGAAAGCTCTTTTCTTGTATTGAAATAGTTGAAACATTATCAGACTATTCATAGAATGTTTTACAATTTGAGTAGGAATACATGAGAGTGAGGTTCTGTTGAAATGAGAAATAGCATGGGGAGGTTCATATTCTATGTAGCTGTACTTTGCTGCTACTAAAACAAATTTTAAATTTATATATACTGACTTGTAGATATACTGGATAATATTTTATGAATATTTAATTTAAATTTTTCATCTATTTTAAGTAATCAAAATGAATTGTATTAAAATGGATCAGATATTTCTGAAACTACTGATCTATTTGTAATTATATTGAGAAAATTTTTGATTCAAATGGTACCAATGACACTGATAGTGCCAAATATATAATATTAAATTATCTTGGATGGGAAATTGGCATTAAAATTTTTAAAGTACTTCTTTCTGCCTCAAAATATGAGGTATGAAGAAAATACTTAATGAAAAATATTAATGCTTAGTAGATAATTATAGCTTTGGTATTTTTCTACATAATGATCTATTTAAAAAAGTGTGTTTGCAGTACATTTTCACAAAATAAAAAGCATCTTGTACATTAAATGTTAAGGGTTTAGAAAATTAATAATGTTAGAAATATTAAAAAAAAATTCTAAGCACAATATTTTGATCCCATTAAAAAAATCACCAAATATCTAAATTATCTGATTATTATTATTAATTGAGAAGAAATTTCAACATTGCATATTTCTGAAAAGTTAGGACTTCATTTTTTAAAAGATGTGATAATTTTCTAACATAGTTGATTTCCCATAATCTGATAAGATAATTTGAGTCATTCTGAAGAAGAAAATATTAATGCATCTAAATAATTTGTCCCCTTAGTATACTTATTAAATCAAAACATATTAAACATCTTTAATGTATCTTAATTTCCTGCCTATAACCCACAGATTATACAGAAAAATATAGACTTTATTGGTACTGAATAAAGATTGCTGTGTACATTCTCTTTATATATATATATATATATATATATAATTTTGGTAGGTATTAATTTAAGAAAGTTGTTACTAAAAAATTCTTATTTTAGAACATAGTAAGTGATATATCAGTTTTGATGAAAACTTTTTTTAATTAAATTGAGAAGTAAGCACTCCAAATAATGAAAGACATCCCTGCTTTTACAAAAAAAGACAAGACACATTGGTCCTCATACACTAATGTGTGCAAGTGGATGAAAATAGATTAAAATAATTAAATATAAATAATGAGATAATTAAATATACTTTCAGGAAGTGAAATTAATTATAGAGATAAAAATCTTAATCAGTATATGTCAATAATAAGTATAAAAATGATGAATTGGTAGAATTGTTTTAAAAATGTGTTTCTTTTTTTAAGAGTTAATTTTAAAAGAGAGATAATTTTAAGAGTTTTTGAAATTTCAAATATTATGTTCATATAATTGAAAATTAATCTATTTTTACATGAAGTTATTGTTTATTTTACTTTTACTTGTTTTATTTTCATGAAATATGCGAAGTAAATTGTATCTTTTATTTTTACTGTGATTCTTATTTGCATATTTTTTTTCTTAAAGATTTATATGTTAATTTATCCTATTATTATGGCCAAAAAATGTTACACTAATTTAAGAATATCAACTGTACAAATAAAAACAGAACTTTTACATGATATGTTAAGGAGAACAATTGAACAGGCATGAATTGCTTGTGGATTATGCATCACTGCATATCTTATATTTTTTCACAGCTAAAAATTGTGATTGTGGGTTACATGCTACTATGGATTATATGCAAGAAATAACAGCAATTAAATGGTTTTGAAGAATTATTTAGGGCTTTCCTAAATATATGATTATATATATTTTATGGAGTAGCTTAAAATTTTATTTACATTATATAGTGTGCATATCAGTCTAAAATAATCAAAGAAATTCCGAATTAAAACAAATATTTTTTATTTTTATAAAATTAGCATTTTAAGATGATTGTTTTGCTTGTTACATAATTTTCCAACTAAATAATTGCTATAATAAAGATAAATTTAAATATTTAATAATAATTGAAATATAAAAATATTTTTTCATAATCAGTCACTGAAATAGGATTCATAGTATAAAAAAGGACACTTTAAAACAGTTACATTATTCAAACTTATTCTTCTTCTTCCTAAAGAATTTCATGTAAAAAAATGGGAAAATGTAAATTTAACAAATAAAAACAGAAGAACTGAAACTGATGTATTTAATAGTAAGTCTCTTAAATTCAATTGAAAAATAGTTTCAGAAATATTTATACTTTCATACTAATATTTGTCTACTTAAATTGATTTTTTATGTAATTTAATTCAAATATATTTCAACACAATTTTTATTTAATTTACGGAATTTCCATCAGGGAAATGTACATATATATTTTTACAACATTGGGGACTAGTAAATTGATTCTACAATTTTCTGAAGTTTAAAATTGCGTATAATGCGATGTTTTAAAAATGTTAACTTTGTTGCTTTAAACAATTAATATAAAAGCTAGCCAAATTAATAAAACTATTAACTCAGGCGATCATTTTATTAATGTAATTGGAATTTAATTCTCAAATTTAAGCAATGCTATAACCATTTGTCTACATTTCCTAATTTTATAAGGCAATGTTATCACTATTTACCACTGAATTTGTGTGTCTGAACAGCATAAACCATTAGTTTATCCACTATTTATTTAAAAAATACATATTAAAAACAAACAAATTATTTAAATTAAAAATATAAACCGATCTATATAACAATAAATATTACATTAAATATCTCTTTAGACTTAAACTCTTAATATAATTTTTGCCCACGATATTGCTCAGAGAAGTATGAAAATTACCTGTAGCTAAGAGATAAAAAGGTATTTTATTTAGATAAATATTCCTATAAATATGGAAATAAATATTCTTAACATCTGTTTAATTAAAAATTAAGTATGCAAAAAATCATAATTCTAACACAAATTTCCATGAAATTCTGACTTTTTGATGTGATAGAAGTTATATATGAAAAATAAACTTCATGAAACAAGAAAATATTAATGATGCTACTTTAATGCACCTGTGTAAAATAAATAAAGACATCACAGAATAACAGAAATTATACTATAATAACTTTGTTTATAATATATAACATTAAAAGAGTTGATATTTTATAATTAAGTACTCAAATAAAAATTATCAAAGATACTCCAATATAATTTTCATAATAATTACAATGCACTTCAATTATACAAATAAAATAAATAAAATATTAATTAAAAGTGCATTCACATACAGATTTATTTTTCAAAATCAAAAGTAGTTTAACCAGTGCACCTGAACATTTCAAGTTCGTAATTATATATTCGTAATTATATATATGTATATATATATATATATTTATATATATATATATATATCTATATATATAATTCAACTGCATCTATACAAATATATATATTTACTTACATGCAAATTTAAACTTTGCATACATAATGTAAGATAGCTTATGTAACACAAGCACAATATTGTAGCTACCATAATTTTTCAGAAAATGATATATTACTAAATCCGGGATTCACTCTGACATCCCAATATTTGTAATTGAACACCCACTGCTCTTTGCCATCATCAAGTGTTACTTTCCTATGGGACAAAATTATAAACATAGATTATTACACTAAATTTTTAGTTCAGTTACTATATTAATGATCAATTACAATATTGATAAATTTCAGTAGAATTTTGACTAAACTGATTCGTTAATAATTTTTTTCAAATAAATATTTTATATTTATATATTATAAAATTACCTTTTGTTTCAATTTTGAATTTCGGTCATTTGGTTTTTAAACAAATGTTTGCATATATTAAAATCCCCCTGCCCCCCCCCCCCCCAAAAAAAAATTAAATTCAGAATTTTACCATTTATGGATTTTTACTATCATTGCAGAATAAATTTTGTGAAGAAAAAGAATATTCAAATTGAATAATTATTTTATTTTATCAAATTGCTTTATGGCATAAAAATTATGTAATTGATTTTTAAAATTTTCATTGAATTTGCGATTTTAGTATTAATATTTCTTTCAATGATCGTTTTAATTTTTATGGCTTTTCTGTATTTAAGGCTTCTTATTTAAGAGGAAAATATTTTCTTTTTTAAGTCAACTTCGATATTAAGATTTTAATTCAGAGATGAATTTTTTATTATTTAAATAAACTTTTCTAAATATCTTTTGTCCTATAATTTATTTTATTAAGTAACCCTAAATAAAATATAGCCTACAAATCCAATAAATGGCTCACATCTATAATTTCTAAGATATAATCTCTTGACTAAATTTATATGTTTTACATATTAATGATTGCAAATTTAGTTTCTTAAAGTCATTTTATGATAAAGTAAATGGGTTTGATTAAAAATACTAGGACTATCCAATAACATTACAGGAACAGCTCTCATTTTCACTAGGCTATACCCATTTTAAATCCTTTCATAGAATTTCTTTAACACAAAAGTAAATTAAGAAGAGCTGAATTAGTGAAATAAATTTGCTAAGTCGCAATTTCATTAAATCGATATCTGTAATAGTAGACATCTGGTATATAATTTTTTCTTTTTTTAAATAAAGCAGTTTTAATTTTAAAAATCAGACTAAAATATTTCTAGATCTAAATGATTTAGAACAAAATTTCTTTAGAATGAAATATAATTGATTTTAGGTAAAAGAAGAATTTATCATTAAAAAAATATAAACAATAAGAGCATTAATCATATTCATAGTTTTCTAAAAGCATATTATAGTAATAAAATTAAAATAAATCACTGCTAAAAATAAAGCAATAAACATAAGAATTATTACTAATAAAATAAAAGAGACTTGAATAAAATCAATGTGTTCTTGTGGACACACTAATACACATGATAAAAATTTAACACATAAACAAAACATACATGATTTCTGATTATCAAAATTTAACAGTAAAATTTGTCACAAAGAATATTTATTATAATATAAAATAGTTATAATGCAAGCTAAATAGTACAATGGATGCTTTCAATTACAATGTTGATTCCTTATTGTGACAGTTATGCCATTTTTTGTTGAAATGCATGTCTAAACTCTTATATATATTTGATAAGACAGTTTTATTGCAATTCATTCCTACAATGTGTCTCAGACATGTTTTAATAGATTCAGGTCTGGAGATTTTAAAGGCCAAACATGTGTATAATTCTTTCACTTAGATACTTGTAAAACAATTAATACCTACATAGTTATGTATTATGCTAAAATATTGCTTCGGCACCCATTTTAACAATAAACGAATGAATAAATGTAGAATTTCAATGTTATTCTCGCCTACATTAGTGAACTATTATGTTATGATCTCTTTCTTAAATATTTACAATTAAATATAGAGTTTTAAGTGCAAAATTCTTTGAAAATTATTTTGGAGGTTAAATCAAGATTAATTGATAATGAATACTTGATTCCAAAATTCTAGAATGGAACACACAAATAGCAAGTTCGTTGAGACACTGGCGTTTCTACTTTGGAAGAGATTTAAATAAGCTGTTGGTAATGCATAACATCATACAAATTAGAAAAGAAAATAATCGTTTACCTGTATGTAATCATGCAATATGTAGGTGATCCAGGTCAGTATCCATTGCAACAATAAACATTCCTTAATTTTAATGATTTAATCATTTTGATAATGATTCTAAAGTAAGCTTTTGAGGCTACAATGATATTAAGCATTCTTGTAATAACTTGTTGTATTCCTATAGCCCCTCAATGGGTTTAATTAATTGCAATTTTTAGTTTGTCTATTACACTTAGATTATCCCACTTAGAATCAGGTCAAATATATATATATATATTTTTTAAGTTCCTTGTTTTGACTAAATGATTCCATTATATACAAATTTTATTTGCATAATTGAAATCAACAAAAACTAAATCAAACAGGTAAATTTAGTTTTTAATTACTTTTATACATTTTTTCATTTTTCCTTAATTTTAATTTATCAAAATTGATGTTTTTAAAGATATAGTAAAATTCATTCAATCCATTTTACCTTTTTAGATAAATATTTTAAAAAATTGAATTCTTATTCGTAATTATTATCGATATTAAATTAAATAATTCAACTCTTTTTTTATTATATTAAATCCATTCAAATGTTCAAATAAAATTTTCAACTTTACTTACGTAAACCACATTGGATTGTACTCTATGTTCAATTCTTCTCTCTGTTTTCTTCGATCTCTTTGAGATTGTTCAATTTGTTGTTTACTCATTTCTGCTCCAGCAATATTTCCTTCTTCCAACAATCTGATAATATTTTAAGAGAGGAATTATTAGTATATCACAATAAGAAAAAATTAAAATATCTACTTTTATTAACATATTTTTCCCATACCTTTGATCTGGACGAAATCTTGTATCAGTTGGTGGCAAAATTTTTTCTAATTCTGAATCTAGTTCATTCAATTCTATTGCAAATCTTGTAAAACCATAATACAGTTCATAATCTTCAGGCATAGCACCTAAAATATTAAATAAAAATTTTAGTTAGGTTTTACTGGACATAATTATTAATAATAAAAATAGTTTAAATTATTTAAGAACAATAGATTTGATTTGAATGTCAATTCATAGGAAATAATTTAAGTAAACAAACATCATTTTTATTAAAAATTATAATAATATTAGGACTCATTAAATATGCACCTAAAATAACACACACACACATGGTATAGACATTTTCACTAAAATTTTAAATATTTCATGATTAATTAATCTTTTAAGTGATAAAGAAACATTTTCAAAAATTACCTGGTCTCCAAACGCATTTTTGGCTCCGACCAACACCACAGTATAAAGCTTCAGTCCATTTTCCAAACAAATTATGTATAACTTTTCCATCTCTAGAAGTCACTGTTCCCTGAACTTCATGCCGTTTATTTGACCAGTAACTTGCCTAAAGAAATTAATAAATACTTTAAATCTATTTTATATTATTCATATATTCTATATAATGTATAAGTTATGAAATATTCTACATTATATCTCAAATACTTTTCCATATTTGTCAGAGTACTTTTCACATTTGTTGAATAAATTAAATTTATTTTTTTTAACATTTCAACTTTTTCCTATTGTCTAAAATTAAATCAAAAAAGAAATCCTTTATTTGTGAAAATATTTTAGACAAATTTATATAGATGACATTTAATAAACTGATACTTTATATGCATTTTTAAACAACTGCACAGGTATTGCTTTCTATATACATCCCAATACATTATCAAGAATATCATTATATTACTTCAAACAAATTATAGCCACATGCATAATTTAGAAAGAATAATTACAGAAGTATAGAAACTATTGTTTCTTAAATATAGCATAATATAATTATTCATTATTTTGTCAAGTATAACACCCTTAAACTCAATAACAATATATTTTTATACAATTTTTAAATAAAAAAAATTAATTTCTACTGAGCAAATCATATTGAAAAGAATACTTTTCCTTCACTTGTCATCAGCAATAACAAAACACTTTTACAAATAAAATAACCAAAAATTATTTAATTTTTAGGTAATATTTTTAAAAAAATGTATACATACAAGAATAGAATATTAGAAGTTTAACAATTTTGTATCGAAATAAAAAATAATTTAAAATATAACAAAAACTTTCATCACAAATTTTATGAGAAATAAACATTAAAAATGCTATGTTTTCTAAACAAAGCAAAACTTCATACTTTTACAAAAGTTAATTTGCAAGTTGCATCTCCATTTTCTTCAGTAATTGTCATTTCACCATATTGATCAGCCCACCTTTGACCACTGAATAAGTTGTGAACACATGTTGTAACTTTATTCCACTGATAATGATCATTAGTTCTACAAATTAAAAAAATATATATATACGTAAAGTTTTATTTTAAATACCCAAAAAATTACATCATTTTATAAGGCTCAGCAAAATTTCTAACTAATAATCACAGAGAAAGTTTTTTAATTAAAAAATATTACTTTGGTAAATGTACATGAATTGTTCCAAGTGGCAAAATTTCCATCGATTTTCCCCAAAATTTAGTTTTGATTCTCATATCTGAAAAATAGTAGATTTGGTAATTTAATAAGTGTATTCAGATCAAAAGTTTTAAAGAGCTTTACAATTAAGATGTATGTATGCTCTTGGGAATAAAATTTATATTTATACATTAAAATCTGCAAAGGTTTATATATTAAAAATTATATAATAAGATAATTAATAAATTGATTATTCCTTTTTAGCTGGAAATATTAAAACTTTTCATTAAAAAAAAAAAAAAAAAAAAAAAAAAAAAAAAATTTTTTAATAATTTATTTTAAAAAAAAAAAATTTTTAAAAAAAAAAAAAAAAAAAAAAGAAGAAACAAGTCCCTGTGTTCTTCATTTAGTTTCTAGAAAATCAAGTTTTAAACTTGCATTAAATAAAATTGCAAATATATGTAAGTATCATAATTTCCTGCTCTAAATCTGCAGTTGCAATTTTCGGCAATAAAAATAAAATGTTCTGGTAAAATTTGAGAATGATTTGTGACGGTTCACTTATTTTCTTTATTATTTCATGTACCAATAAAGGTTGGTTGTTGTATCGGTGGTTGAGATCTTACAATAATATAACACTTTTTAAAACTTGAAGTGCTTCTCTGATGACAAAATAATAAAAATTATAAATATATACATCACATTAAAATGTTTATAAGTCGAAAATTTAAAATATGCATGGAAGAATTATGAGAAAAAATCAAACTGAAGTATTTCATGAAAATAAAATAAGTAAGTTGCTAAAAATTATTTTTACTTAATTTCGGTGCGTTTTTATGCCATCACACACTGTGTATAATTATCTGCAATCAAAAAAAATTTCCAAGAAATCTTAAAGTTTTAATAATCCATAGATTATAAGCAGAAAATTAAGGTTAAGGTATATTTTTTTACATATTATATGAAAGAAGCATATCATTTCTCCTTTATATGAGGCTTTTATAATATAATTAATAGTAACCATGCATCTTGTCCTTGCAAAACAATTATTACAGTTTTGCATGAAAATTTTCATATTAAATACTATATTTAGATGGAATTTAATAGCTAATTTGTATTAATTCTATCTTCAAGTAACATATATGTGAAATAATACTGACAATATAACACTGGAGAACGTGCCCTTGAATTTCATCAGCTAATCCATTACTAATACTCAACAGCTTTTTTGGATGAAGTACACAAATAATAAACATAAAAAAACAAGTAAATGGTACATTAGATTTATGGATAGATTACTAGGGAAAAAAAAGAAGGTTAAAAATGTTATAACTGTCTCTTGAACAAATGTGAATATAAAATTACATTTCTATCCCTCTCACTCAACTTTGACATTCGATAAATGTCAACACATAGTTTTCATTAAATTTATTGAATGTAACAGTACACAAGCAGACTGATTTAAAAAAAGGTGACTGTATGTTCAGATATTGTTAAATACAAAACGTACAATGCGCCTTATGTAGAAGCTTACTGTTGCCCAATGAAAATCTCGGCAAACATATCACA
Source organism: Caerostris darwini (assembly GCA_021605075.1). NCBI lineage: Eukaryota > Metazoa > Arthropoda > Arachnida > Araneae > Araneidae > Caerostris > Caerostris darwini. The sequence goes on from BPLQ01013525.1 coordinate 59,383, forward strand.
CAGGTTGGATCCCCTGAATAGTGAAATGAATCTTTAAATAGAATTGGATGTAATCAAAATTAATTATTCATGATAAACTCTAATAGTCCTAGAGATGTACATAAAGTACCAAAATTAATCAGGAAATCAGATAATTAAATTTCCATTGCTCTAAAAGTCCAATGCACAGCTGAAAGTGAAGAATGGTGGAGGAGCCTCAAACTGAATACATCAGGCTTTCAGGCAAGTGTGAAGAAGGATACAATATACTATAAAGCTGTTTATCGATTTGATCTAACCTCTCTGGCAAATGAGAAGATAATCATGAATGCAATAGCTTATCTTGGCAGATTATATATTCCAGTGCAGTCTTTATTGTGAATAAATTTTGGTACTGCCCAAATCTGTTTCAGTTTTTTATAAGTTCTCATCTACACAACATGTGTTGTACAAACCCGATTTTATGGATGTTGAAGAATTGACCCAGCTTTTACAAAGCCTTGAATGGAATTCTGTAGAACAGAACACATATGGGATGAATTGGAACAATATTTCAGAGTCAGATCACATCAATGTCAGAACTGACCACTGCTTTTTTTTTTTTTTTTTTTTTGCAAGAATGGTGAACCATTTTAGTTGAGATTTACCTATAGTGGATTTTTGTTTAATAGCTTTTCTAAAAGAAAGGTTCTGTAATTCTAGCAAAAGGTAAACGCATTACATTTTATTTGGAGTTATGTGCACAAAAACTACACTTTATCACCAGATATTTTTGTCCACACAGTGTACAATGAAATTAAGAAAGGTTTTTTGTCATAAATATTATAAAAAGATAAAACTTGCCTTGTTGGAATATAAAGTTTTTAGATTCTGCATGGCACACAGATGCAGGTGGATGATGACTAACCTAAAATATTTAAGCACATATAAAATCATATAAAATATTTTTTGGCGTAACTTTATTATATGAATAAATAAATAATAATATTATAAACCGTCAAAATATCTATACTACAAAAAAAAGTAACAAATATGTTACTATATACCACAATTAGGAATTGTCCAAATATATCAATATATTTATCATTAACTCTTATTGCATTTTCATACAAAGATATAAGTTTTGTACTTTTTTGTAAACTTACAATCACAAATCAAACCACTTCAACATGCACACACTAGCTGTTTACCCTTATTTGCCCGAAGTACTTATGCTTCCATAGACATTGTTAAAGCAATAAAGTAAGAAATGGTTATGGAATCAACCAAAAAAGAAAAATGCAAACCTGACTACATTACAGCTATTCAAGGGAAAGATCATTTTATTTCATTGTCCCCGTATAACTACAATTCCACTAAGTTATTTATTGAGGGAGAATACTTGGGACTAATTAGTTTCCTAAAAGAAGACTCTCTACCTCACTGACCCATAGTGCTGATCTTTCAACTACTTCCTCTTTCAAATTAGCTGACTAGCAATCCTGCAATTAGTTGACCCAGTCAAATATGACCCGCTATCACTTGGCAATAGAAAATTACACATATTTAGTTTTTATTCATTTAATTCAAGTGTTTGTGAATATGTTCATCATCTCAAATTGAAAATTCCCTTTATTTTTTAATGAATACTCTGATAAATAATTTATCAGAAATTATTCCTTTGGTGAAATGTGCAAAATCAAGAAAAAAAATCTCTATTATGGATGCAACACACTCATAACGATTAAGAATTATTTATCCAATTGGAAAGAAATAACCACTGTAAATAACTAGCTACAAATTAAAAAAAATTAGAAAGTAAAATATAAGTCTACATCATAACAGAATATTTGAAATAAACAAACAATATATTTAAAAAGAATACAATCCCCCCCCCCGGTGCGGCATTTCAAAAATAGAATATTTGAAAATCTTTAGCTTTTTTTAGAGAAATAATTAAATTAGCTTTAATTTAATTATTTTTTAACAATTAACTTTAATGTGAAAAAAAATTTCTTATACTCCCAGATAGCGGCCAATGCTACAAGTAGCACCAGACAGATGCGCTAGGCAGAAAACAGTTTTTGTTTAATTAAAAAAAAGAACGAACTGGACACAAGGAAACTAGGCTAAGTGTTAAAGTTTTAAATTACATTTGAATATCACACATACAATTAATTATCCATATACATACACTACTGGCCGTTAAAATTGCTACACCAAGAAGGCGACATGCTACAGACGTGAAATTTAAACGACGACAGGAAGAAGGTGCTGTGGTATGCAAATGATTAGCTTTTCAGCACATTCAGACAAAGCAGGCGCCGGTAGCCAGACTTAGTATGTGTTTAAATGAGGAAATTGTTCAGCCGGTTTCTGATACACAAATTGCATTTGAACGTTGTTGCCTGGTGAAAAGTTGTTGTGATGCGTCGTGTAAGAATCAGAAATGCGTACCAGCACGTTTCTGACTTTGATAAAGGTCGAATTGTAGCGTACCGGAATTGCGGTTTATTGTATTGCAGTATTGCTGCTCGCATCAGTCGAGATCCAATGATTGTTAGCAGAATATGGAATCGATTGGGTTCATGACGGTAATACGGAACGCCGTTCTGGATCTCAACGACCCCTTATCACTAGCAGCCGAGAAGACAGACATGTTACTCGCATAGCCTTAATGGATCATGCAGCCACGTCACGAGCCATGGGTCAAGAATTGGGGTCGTTTGCAGCAGCATGGTCTCTCATAGCTCGGAGACCATGGCTGCGGCTACCCTTGACGCTGCATCACACAGACAGGGGCTGAACCCAGGTTCTGTTTATCCAGGTTCCGTTCACAGGAATGAATCCAGGTTCTGTTTACAGCATCAAGATGGTTACATCCGTGTTTGGTGGCATCGTGGTGAACGCAGCGTGCATTCGTCATCGTCATACTGGCCCATCACCTGGCGTGATGGTATGGGGTGCTATTGAATACACGTCTCGGTCACCTCTTGTACGTACTGACGGCACTTTGAATAGTGCACGTTACATTTCTGGTGTGTTACAACCCGTGGCTCTACCCTTTATTCGAACCCTACGAAACCCTACGTTTCAGCAGGATAATGCACGACTGCATGTAACCGGTATTGTACGGGCCTTCCTTGATACGAATAATGTTCGGCTGTTGTCCTGGCCTGCACGTTCACCAGATCTCTCGCCAATAGAAAACGTCTGGTCCATGGTTGCCGAGCGACCGAGCGATGGCTTGTCAACATACGCCAGTCAATACAGTTGGTGAGCTGTGGCATCGTGTTGAAGCTGCATGGGCATCTGTACCTGTACATGCCATCCAATCTCTGTTTGACTCAATGCCCAGACGTATAAGTGTCATTATTACTGCAAGAAGTGGTTGTTCTGGGTACTAATTTCTCAGGATCTATGCACCCAAATTTCTTGAAAATTCAATCACTTGTTAGTTCCAGTATAATATATTTGTCCAATAAATATCATTTTGTTATCTACATTTCTTCCCGGTGTAGCAATTTTAATGGCCAGTAGTGTATATATATATAAGTATGTATGTATATATATGTGTGTGTATGTTTGTGTGCTATTCCAATTAAACTTAAAATTTCTAATGTCTAAATAAATAGAAAGTTAGATGTTGTACTTTCACTAATACCGATTTTTTAAATATAAAAATGATAAATCATGAATGCTAACATATCATTTGAAACATTTTGTAGCTGGAAATATACGTCTATGGCCCACGGTTGCTGAAATTAAGGCTGGGCTTTGATGTTAGGTTATACCCTTCTTTAATAATATATATATGAGAATATATAAAGAAAACATCAAAAAGAGAATGAATAGGGAACTTTTCAAAAAATACAATCAGCTTATGTAACAAAGCCATAATAGCACTCACTATATATATATTCTCATGTGCTTCTCAATTAATTTCGTCAAAAAAATTACCAAAAAAGAAAACTGAAAATTATTAGACATACACAAACATCAAAGGGCAAAGGCAGATTTAAAAAGAAAAGTATGACAGAACCAGTGATATCGCACACAATCTAGCCAGTGGGTAAGGATTTAGGTGGCAAGCCTTGCAAAGAAAAAGAAAATATTTTTGAAAAGAAAAAGAAAATATTTTTGTAAAGAAAAAGAAATTATTTTTGAAAAGAAAAAGAAAATATTTTTGCAGGCATGTGTGAATATGTTATGTTGATAATCAGAATGCTTAGTGGTTTTTTTCTCAGAAAAAAATGCAAATTAGAGAGTCACATCTGATAATCTTCCTGGATTCCTCTTCTTTATCATCCTCTGCCTCTTTAGGAATTAATCATGGTATAGATCCCTGATATAAAACAAATATTCTAAATATTCTTAATATTTAAATTCTTAATTTAAAAAAAAAAGTTGATATTCATTCATTTTTTTGTTAGAGGTGCACAACAAAGATCAAAAGTTTAAAAAAATAAATAAAATGAAATAAAAAATCAAATCAAATTCTTTAATGCAGCTATAATTGCATATATTGCTAAATTATTTTCATTAATAATACTTTTAATATTCTTTAGAAAAAATTTTATGTGTTGCAATATAAAAACACAATCTCTAATAAAATATTTTTATTTATGAAATGCTTAAAAGTACTATACTTAATTTTTTTTAAAATAGAAAATGTATCATACAAAATGTATTTAAAGTTTTAAAAAAAGCATAAAATTTCTTACATTTAATAATTTTTTTGTGCAGAACCATAATTTTTGAAAAGGAAAAACAGATCAGCTTTCATACATTTAAACTAAGAATGATTAAATTAAAAAAAAGATTTCACCTTCACTTTCCTTTTCAAACTGCTAACTGCCACTGATAAGGTTATTAGGAAATTGAATTCATTTTAAAAATAAAGTTGTTCACTTTAAAAGTAAATGGCATGTCACAGTGAATCATAAAAGAACAAAAACTATTTTATTTACCTTCTGCAGGAGTATGTGATGGGACATTCTTATTCAGTTACAACTAAATCGTCTTCAAAGATCTAAATGCCCACAGATTTATGCAGTGAGGATTAACTGAATATATTAACTTACAATTCATGTATCCAGAGTTTGCAATGCTAACGATAATATAATGTGTTTTAAAAATATATAATCTATGTAACATATGTATGGAAACAGTAAATTTATTTATATAATTTTCTTCTCAAAATTCATAGAAGTGTTATGTACCCATATTATGTAGATATAAGTTTTCTTTGATCGAAACATACATATTTACCACCATGAAGCAAAGTATTCAATTATGAAAGAATCAATAATAGCCAGTAGAATATTAAATAAACTAAATCCCTTTTATATCACTACTATTGCCTTTTCCAAGTAGATATTTTGTACCAAACATGGTGATTTAATGAATAACTGTTAAAAAATATCGTAATAATTAAGATTTTCTAATTAGTTATTTTTTATCTACTCTTTATCTTTCTTTTTGAGAGGAAAAAAATCTGGCAAATGTATTTTCTTACTTGTTCAGCAATAAACTGGAAACCTTTATCTTCTCTGATGCATTCATATGTTTCTCCTAACACAGGATTAAAAGGTTTATGTCCAGCTCTATGATAAGAAGAACTGTATGCTGATACTGCAAATGCAGCTATATACACCTAAAGAATAGATATATGTATGTATACCAGAAAAACTGAAGAATAAGTTAAAAAATATTTTTAGTAAAACGACATAATTACCATTCGTTCATATTTATCTGTAGTTTCTGATGCTTTATCCAAAAGTTCACTATATTCCAATTCTTCACATAAGCGCTGAAAAATATTTTATTAATTGAAAATCCATAAAAGATATTACAGGTTTGGTTAAGGTATGAGACACCTCATAGTAATTCAAATATTTTGAAGTAGTTTCAAAATAAATTAAAACAATGCTTTTCATCATAGGCAATAACTGTGCAGGATTTGCCCTTGGGTTTTTATGTCAGAATCAATTATTTGGGTCTACTAAGTACCAATTTGTGACAATATTACCATACTATAATCCTCAGAGATTGTTCTTATGAAAATATTTGTATGTCATTAAATAACAAACTTTAAAAGGCTTCATAAATATCCCTAGGGGTTAAAGGCATCCAGTCTAAGATTTCAACAGTGTCATCCTGAATAAACTTCATTAAAGTTCGAGATATATGGAATGCTACGCTATCGTGCAGAACTTTAAGACCAATCATGTTTATAGCACCAATTTTGTTCCCATGATTATACAAATAAGTTAATGTACATCTGATTATATAGTTAGCCTACATGAATAAAACATTTTCCTACACTATCAATCACTCTGAATACCTACATCATTCTACTTCTTTTTCAATGTTCCTGGAGAAAATTACATATTTTGATCTGTATAATTCTTCTATTTTCATCTCATTTGCAATGATTCAATTAAACTAAATACATAAAAGTTACAGGAAAAATTATACTTTTTAAGAGGTAGTTTGTTATTAAATACTTTAGCTCATCTTTGGTGCATCATCATTCTGGGAAATAAAGTAAAGACAAAATTTACATGAAAATCTGATTCACCAAAAAACAGAATCGTTGACTAATCTTCCACTAAAAAGTGCACATGAGCCACAACTTATGATCACCTCAAAAGATTTCTTTTAACTGAGACTGAAATTTTTTTCCCTAGTCTTAGAATCTCTTAGACCACTTTTACAAGCTTCCTTAAATTATTCAATAAAAAAAATAAAAAAAAACGTGTTTACTTTCCGAGTTTATCTTTCTATGCTCAACCTTTTCCCAAACTATATAAAAATGCCATTTATCTAAAAACATTCCGATGTGTGTCAATCTCAGACTTTCTTTGCTCATGTATATATATATATTTAAATTTTTCAAACAAAAGTTACAATTTCAAAAATTGTATAAATATAAAAAACTATGATGTAGATCCTAAGTAGTTTTGTTATCAGAATTGAAGTGTAAAGAGAAAAAATAAACAACATTTTTTTAATTGAATTTCATCTGCAAATTATTAAAATATCAAAATCATCGATAGAAAAGAATTTATGTATATGTGTCCAATAGGCAATTATAAAATTTCAGTCTTCAAAATTAATTTGTGAAATAAATGTATTTTTTTAGGATAATTCGTACTTTTGTCTAAAGCAATATAACATAAAATTATCATAAAAATATATTTTGTTTATATTTTATTTATGAGAATATTGTTCATGTTAATTGTTTTGAAATAAGTAAATTAGAAAATAAAGCCTTTTCAATTTCAGTAGACTAATTTTGATTGTAATCAAAGCACATGTATTAAAACACAGTATTACCTGTAATACACAAAGGGGCTCATTTAAAGTTACTGGCATGCTAACTTTAGATAAATCTTTACCAATATTCTTAAAAAGAAGATTACAGAGACTAAAATCTCCTGTATCGGGCTTTGGTGCAGGAAGCTTTGAACGTCGCCCTGCAGTACACGATGGCGTAGGAGGCACTTCACTCACTTAAAAGAAATGCAATTACTTTAAATTAAATGTATAATATAATATTAATTTTAACATTTAAATTTAATTTTTATATAACATAGAATTAAGTTGATAAAATAATGCACTAATGATATGCGTAGCAAAACTGTTACTCTCAATAACTTTGATCTAATAAAATTTGTTTAGTTAAATTTTTACATTTTACAAACATCTATTTAATTTATTTGTTAAATATACCTAATAACCTGACAGCATCAGTAATACATATCACCTTAAAAAAGAAAAAGACTAACAACACAAGTCAATAAAATATTTGCATAAAAATAATAACAGAAATTGATAATACTTAAAATTATTTTCTGTCTATTTCTGTGCAACAGGCAATTATTTTTAAATTTCAAAATAAAATTCTAATATATGAATACACAATTTTTACATTCCTAAGTAGTAAATCTGATAGTGGAATGTGTTCTACTGTTTGAAATGAAATAAAACATGGGCAAAAAATATCTCATATGATGGTAAACCATTCATTTAAAAACAATTCAGTAAAAAAAAAAGGCAATGATGTTTGGTATAACAAAAATAGAAGATATTGCAATAAAAGGAAGAAAAAATAAATTGTTTAATACAAAAAAACCTTTTTTGCATATGTATTAAAAATACGTGATTATATATAAAAAAAAATTTCTCGATTTGTGAACCGCTAGCTGTCATACCGTTTACAGAAACTGAAAAAAATTTTGGTTTAAGGTAATTTGAGGTATGTGCTCAAGAAACATATGAAAAACAATAGTTAAACTGTAACAATTACAGTGACAAAATTTCAAAAATTTAAATGGCAACACTTACTTTGGTTTATTGGAATGTAATGCCCGTAGTGAAAAACCATAAATAGCGTTTTAACGCTATTTTCTTTTTCTTGCATTTAAAACTTGTTGCAACGCTTTAACACGGCAGAGTTGCAAATAAGTTAATGATATGTGATTGTAGACTGATAAAAATTCCCCAATAAGGTTTCGGAATTTTAGCTCTATTTATTGATGAGACAGTACATAAAAAATCCCTGCTATAAGAATTAAAAAACTAAAAAGATCCAGACAAAAGTATAATAACATCCATATAAATTTTTCCATCAAACAGTGACGAGATACACATTAAAAATCAATCAATATCAATATGAATTAAATTAAAAAATTCAACAATTCACTTCTAATGTTTAAGTTATTTTCAACAAACAATTATTCTAAAGGAACATTTAAAAATATACGCCAAATAACAATTTCAAAGCTGATTTGCATAAATATAATGTTTCAGGAATGAAAGTGAAAAGTATTAAATACATGTTAATATATTGAATTTGAAAAACAGATCCAGCAATATTTAAATAATTGCAAGTTAATGATAAAATATTTTTTTTATAATTTATACAACATTTTTTTATTTATCATTGTTAGATTTAATTTATACTTTAATATTCATAATTTTTAACAACTTTTAGAAATTAAGTCAAAATATTACCACTAGGAATTGGTGTGTATTCTGTTCCTTCATCAGATATATCACTTAAGAAACTACCACCTTCTTCTGACAAAGATCCCTACAAAAATAAATGCAGATTTTTTATTACTAATTTACAAAGACATTGTTGTTCAAAATTAATACAAATTTAAAAACTCAATAGTTCGCTAAATGAAAAATTGATGAAGAAAACTTTTAAAAATAATGATATTTTTGACATTCATAAAATATTATACAGGACTTTTTCTCATATCATCTTCAACCTACAAATGTTGTAAACTAAAAAAATAAAAGGTGAAAAAAAAAAGTGAACATAGTAAGGTAATAAACATAAGTTTCTAAACATTGCGTAAGTGTGAAATTTATAAAATCAATATATCTCTATATCTAGATTATTTACGACAATATACATGTTTTATCATTAAATTAACATGTTACAATACTAGATTTAAATTATAAAATGAAGGTTAGTTGGTTGGTGTAATTAAATTGTGTAAGAACAGTTTTAGCCAAACAAATCATAGTATTTCAACAAGATAGATAATTATGACTTTAATATAAAAATTGTTTCCGATAAACTCTTGATTAAAACAACACAATAAATGTTTTTAAAAATAACCTAGTCAATCATATGCTCCAAGCTTTAAAATTTTTCTAGTTATAATTTAATTTAATTAAAAATACACACATTAGTCTAAAAAAACATCTTTGTTATTGTATTCCACAATATCCTCATAATTAGAGGAAATCTCTACTGACATAGACGTTGATTCTGACACTGATTTTGAATCAGATAATGTAGAAGACTTCATTTCAATCTTTTCCTGTTCACTATGTTATTCATCATGATTAGTTCATAGTTAAATATTTTTTGTTTTTCTTGATTAAGCTATCTTTTAAAAATGTAATCTGTTTTGAGAAATGGGTTTCATTTTCTATGTACTTTTGTATGGACAAGAACACAGAGGCAGATGTTAATGGTATAGATGGAAAATAAACAGAAGCAACAAAGTTGGTATATTTAAGATTTGGTTTGGTTTACGGTCATTTTTTACATACTAGAGTTAATTTTAGTAGACCGGGTTTAAGATTTTGATGGGGAAATGGCTTCAGTTTTTGAAGTGGCAAATAATTAATGTGATAATGCTATCAGTAATTATGGAAACTGAATAACTGGGTCTAATTCCTATATTACAGGTTTGCCAATCCAAATTCACCTTTTTGCAAGCCAAATTCACCCTTTTGCAAACCAAATTCACCCTTCTTAAAATTAGTATATTATTTATATGTTAATACTTGAATATGTGTATGTTATGAAGACGTATATGCATATGCACTTCTAAATGTGTGAGTAGTGATGTACTGGTATGGCTAAAAATGTATGCTTAAATATGCATGAGGGTATGCATAAGTTAATCTGTATTTTTTCTCAGTAAGCATTATTACGGTGCAACCTCAGCTGCAAGTGTATATTTCCTTACTTATACATGCAAATGCATTTATATGCGTGCACTATCTGCGTTTATAACCATGTGGGAATATATGCCAATGAGTGTTTATATATATACAGTCTGAGTAAAAACTTTAAGGCCAGTAGACATTTTTGAGAAAATGGAAACATTGAAACTGAGGAATTAAAATACCATTTCATTGATAATTATTGAGCTTAAATAAAAGTAAAAAAAGTAGAAAAATTAATTTGCAAATATTTTATTATTAGAAAATATTACAGAACACACAGATGAATATTTGAGCCTGAGTAAAAACTTTAAGGCCAACATAGAAAATAACACATAAGAAAAAAATTACAACTTCTTAGAAGGTTGTGTAGGAGCCATTACTTCGAATATTCTTGTTTTCATGGATGAAACGAGTTTTTGACAAAGGGTGGGGTCGGTTTTATATCATTCATCTTCGATAGTAGATTTCAGCTCTGTTGTTGATGTAAAATGTCTCCCATTTGCATAAACTCTTCTTGCTAAGTCAGCCCAAAGGTTCTCGATTGGGTTGAGGTCAGGTGATCTAGCTGGCCATTTCACAGTTTCAACATTGTTGACTTGGAACCAATTTTTTGTGCTGTTACTCTAATGGATCGGTGCATTGTCTTGCTGATATTTCCAATTTTCTCCAGCAAGACATTCAGCATTTGGCAAAAGATGATTTGTTAGGACATTTTGGTATCCTTGTGAATTCATTCTACCTGAAACGAATGCAATTGAGCCTACACAATTGTAAGAAAAACAGCCCCAAGTCATGACAGACCCACCACCTAATTGGCGCTTCGAGAATAGTTCTTTTTCATTTCTTATATCAAGCCAGTAGAAATTCCAGCCATCTGGTCCATCCAAATTCCATTTTTTTTCGTCAGAAAAAATAATTTCTATCCATTGGTCGTCCCAGGTCATGACTTTCTGGCCGAAGTTTAAACGCTCTATTTTGTGTCTCTGCAGTAACTGAGGCTTAGTCAATTTTGCTGTATAAGTGTACCTTCCAGACCTTCTAATTGTGTTATAAATCGCTTTTTGACAAACTTTTAAACCTGTCGTCTGAATCAGTTTCCTGGTTGAGTACTTTCCAGTAGATGCAAGTTGGCAAACTCTTCTTTCATCACGCGAGGACAAAGCTTTAGGTCTTCCCCCAGTATTCTTTTTACCATAATTGTCTTTCAATTTAAAAAAAATTGTTGACTACATTCTTTGATCTTCCTATCTTTATCGCAATAGCACGACTACTCATTCCTGTTGAAGACAAAGCTTCGATCTGTCCTCTTTCACGGTCAGTTAACTTCTTACCCTTCGCCATCTTTACAAAGATCACCAATACTTCGAAGAAACGTATGACAAATATGAAAATTGCAGCGTTGTCACAAGGTAGTAGTTGCAATGGTAATTACACGATTATATTATATTTATTTTTAAAAAAATGACTGGTCACCTTAAAGTTTTTACTCAGGCAGAAATACTAACTTTGTAAATAACCACATACTTCTCATAATTATGTATTTACAAATTATGTTTATAACATTTATTTCTCATCAATGAACTTTAATAATTAATATTATTTGAATCCCTTTTATTTCATTTTACATTTTGTCAAAACATTTTACTGGCCTTAAAATTTTTACTCAGGCTGTATATACACACGAATGGAAATGTATGCGTATCTGTTTGTGTGAATGCGTGTATATACAAAAAAAAAATGCGTGATTACAAAAAAAAAAAATTCTCGATATTTGAGCCCCTAACTATCATACTGTTTATAGAAACTGAAAAAAAAATTTGGGTTTAAGATAGTTTCAGGTATGCACACAATAATTATATGAATTCTGTGAACGGTATGATAGCTAGCAGCTCATATACAGAGATAGTCTTTTACAATCAGCTTGTACACTGGTGTGCAAAACTTAAGCAACAATGTAAAAATTTAGCAGATAGCCATGAAATTGCAGAAAAGGAGGTCTGGAGATCAGCACAATGAACACGTAAGTCAGTAGAAACGTCATGCGTATGCAAATATCAGGAACGAAACGTCGGAGGCGACGTGAGCGAGATGTCGGCGCGCGCAGCTCAACAGTAGAATAAAAGGAAGCAAGGAGACGCAATTCAACATATTCGCTGCAAGTGCCAGTGAGTCAATTCGTAAAATATGGCTAGAAGAAATCACCTGGACGACTTCACACGTGGAAGAATGATCGGAAAGCTGCAGGAGGGGCGTACTGTTACCAGTGTAGCTGCAGAGTTCGGAATCAACAAAAGTGTAGTTTCGCGCGCTTGGAAAGCGTTCCAAACCACAGGTACAGCTGTTAGAAGGGTTGGTGGTAGCCGCCCGAGGAAGATAACTGCAGGGGATGACCGATATATCGTCCTGCAGGCGAAAAGAGGCCGACAGCAGTCAACAAGCGCCATTGCTCAGCAACTCTGTACAGCAACGGGGCAACAAGTGTCGCGGTTTACTGTCGCCAGACGCCTTCACAAAGTGGGCCTGTTCGCCCGCCGTCCTGAACGCTGCCTCCCGTTGAAAGTTGGCCACCGTTTACAGTGCTGCAGAGAGCACGAAAACTGGACAACTGATCAATGGAGTCGTGTCCTCTTTACGGATGAGAGTCGGTTCTGTACCAGAAGCGATTCTCGACGCGTTTTGATTTGGAGAGAGGTCGGGACCCGGTTTTATACCGGTAACCTCAAGGAAAGACACCGTTATGGTGGTTCTGGAGTTCTTGTCTGGAGAGGCATCTTGCTGAACGGCGAACAGAGCTCCACGTTTTCGACACAGGGTCTGTAACCGGAGATCGCTATTGTGAGGAGGTACTCCTTCCCCATGTGCGTCTGTTCCGAGGGGCCATTGGCGCAGACTTCATTTTTATGGATGACAATGCACTCCCACATCGGACTCTTGCTGTTGAGGAGCTACTGGAAAGTGAATATATCACTCGAATGGATTGTCCAGCGTACTCCAAAGATTTAAATCCCATCGAACATGTGTGGGATGCTTTGGGGATACGCATTGCAGCACGCTTACATCGTCCGGAGAACACCCAACTGAAACAGATTCTGATTGAGGAATGGGCACTCCTACCGCAAGAAATGTTGCACCAGCTGGTTTGCACACCAGTGTATATAAACTTGCAAAAAAAAAAAAAGCATTATGTCACATAAAAAAAAAATAATAAAATAGTAAACAAGTTTAGGGTAGGAAAAAATCCCTAACAAAACTGAAAAAAATAGATTTTTTTTTATCATACTTTAAAAAATCTTGTATATATAATTGATTTTTAATATTTTACATGACATAAATTTATTTTAATTTTTTTATTTAAAATCTAGCAAAATTTAATGCCCATAATTAATGAAAAAAAAAATAAACCGTGTTAACTTTCTTGCATCTAATTCTTTGTAGATACATATATACACGTATACAGCAAAACCCCGATTCACGCTGCTCCCCGTAGCATTTTTTCAGTATTACGCGATAATATTGTGATTCCCGAAATCGTAAATTTTAAAGCTTATTATTTGCGGCTGACATTCTGACAATTGATTGATAAAACCGAGCAGTAGATACAAAATGCATTACAGGTTTTTGGGAAAACATCAATATCCTGGATGCTACAGACATATCAATCTTTCATAGACTGAGATTAAAGAGAAATGCTTAAAAGGAATATGAAAGAGTGTATCGTCGGAGCTAAGTAAGCATGTTGGCACAAGAGAATCCAATGTTGATGTCGACGAAATTATCCAGCTTGCTAATGAAGCAAGGTTGGGTAATGAAAATGTGCAGAATATTGAAGAATTTTTGTAAGTTATAACTGGAAAGTGTTTCCAATAAAGATCTTAAAGAATTAGTAGAACAAGTGGGCGAAGATGATGAAATTAGTGTTTCTGAAGATACGGAGCAAAATTAAGGAAAAACACACATGCATAAGAACCTTCCTCATTATAAACACAATTTCTTTATTCAAACTTTCAAATCGATATTATCAATGAATAAGTCTATAATTAATGCATTAAAAAGTATTTATAAATAAATGTTACAAAATAAAGCAAATTATATATATATATATATATATATATATAAGAATACGTTTGCCAGCAATTTACGCATTTTGGTCTGGATTTACAAATCTTATATGAGCAGATTACTTTTATATAATGATTAATTTTTTTAACGTTAAAATTTTTTAGTGTCCATGTCTTTTGCAGTTAATACAACTGAGAGGGTGTGGATTATAAGATCTGACAGCGCAGTTTACTAGTAAATACCCAGCTTAATGCTCTGAGGAAGAACAGCACCATAAAAATTTAAAATCAATTGTTTAGTGGGAATAATATCTGACCCTTCTTTAATTCTGTAGACTGAGATTGCAATTTGTTCTTTTATTATTTTTCAGTCGCGCAGATTAAACCGGATTCCGATATAACACATCGACATGTATTGGTGTGTCATATCAGCAAATATTTTTATATCCATATAAAACAATTTGTTAGCAAGTTAAAATATTTTTCATGGACATGGTCTATTTGTTTCTATTAAAAGTTTAGCAGATTTTAAATTTTTAATTGATTTTTAAGTCTTCTTCAATAATATGCAAGACTTTGTGGATCTTAAAGAAAGAAAGTCGAAAAGTCACCTTTAGGAACCTACATAATCAAGAATATAGCAATTAACAATAACTATTCAGTTTTCTTCACTTTTAATTCTTCCAAATATGGTTATGACAATGTTTATAAATAAGTCTGGTAGTGACGAATTATGGCCGAAAACGGGAAGGGCATAAAATTGCATATTGCATTAAAGGGCATATTTGTAGGGAAACGCATAAAATTCGAAAAGAATTCGGGTTCTTTACTCCACAGTTTATTATGAGGCCCAGAAGAGAAAGCAGATTCCTTGAATAGCACTGGTAAAATCCTATATGTAAGGATCACCTCCTTAAATGATCTCCAACTTTAGGAAAATGCTGCGGAAATTATCTATTGCATAAATTCCATGTAGCTATAACCATGAAGAGTTGATAACTTCCATACAATTGATATAACTGCAATGGAGTCTACCAGAAGCGAAGGCCGAAAAAATGAGTTACCCACACAAGACCCGTAACTATGTCGTCTGGATTCAATGGAAATGATCTCCTTTCGTGGAACCCGGATCGCCCCACAACTGGCAGTGTTATTCAACGCAAAACAAAACAAATCGGAAGTATTAATCAAAGTCATAAGAAATAAACAGCAAAAAACTCCAAAGCTAGAGTATACAAAAAAAAAATTAAGTAAAACACATGAGTATAATGAGATAGGACAAGATGGTCAGAGGAAAATGAGGTTTGTAGCTTTGATGATAAAAAGGAAAATAAAGAAGAAAAGCAAACAACAATACGTTGCCTCGAATTTATGATACCTGTGCACATCTAAAGGGGATATAATCCTGAGAGGTATATAATATGAAGATTGCAATGAATAATTTAATTATATGTAACATCGTTAACATTTAAAATCGTTTTAATACATACAACATCAAAGCAAACATAAAATTATATCCAGGGATTACTGAGTGTTGTAACTGGTAATTATCCTGTTGTGTGAGGGTAAGGGGTATTTC
>BPLQ01013525.1:75469-143856 GCA_021605075.1 Caerostris darwini
TGAGCCTGGTGCACAATTTTTGCTGCGAGAATGGCTCCAGGGATAATCTGTAATGGAGAGTTATGTCCATCTTTGGAATTGTCGGTGAGCATTTTTTTTTGGTAAAAAGGATATGAGGCTACTGGTACCCCACTACCTACACACTCAAAGGAATATTTTCGATTGAGGTATGCGTGCGAAATATTATGAATACTTCTCTGTAAACATTTCTCTATAAACATTCTCTATAAAACTTTTTTTATTTTATTTATTCTGCCAAATATTAAAAATCCTAAATTTTATTGTAATAGTATTTATTCGTATTCATTAAAGGGTAAAAGTAAATTAGTTGTTTGTCCTAGTATTTATTTTAATTGCTTTTTATTAATGTTAATTCATTTGGCCGTCCTACTAGTATACGTAGACCAACGGCCCCATTTCTATGTCGGTATATTAACACTGAGTAATACTCGCCGTTTACTTTGATAATAAAAATACTTAATTTATAAAGTAACCAAAATAATTAACCTCATAAAATGCGATTACACATACAGGAAACAATGTCAAAACTATCTTTAATATCTCTACTGTGTCATCAATCATTCAATTAAATTACCTAATTTCCAGTGGTGTGCATTGAGGCACATTTACTAAAATATGGTTTTCATTCAAATCTGCTGCACAATTCCATTGTCCTCTTAGGTTTATTGTTGAGGATTATAAAATGTCTTTTGATTTTCCTTATAGTGATGACTGAATATATAAAATGATATTTTGTCTGCAAACTTTATTTCATTTGATAAGAAAACAAATAAAACTATGTCTTAAAAAATTGTCAACAATTGAAATTGAACATCAAGTAATTTTATGATAAGCATATTAGTTTTAATATTCAACGCAATATAACTCAAGTTGTCTAAATTTTAGATGTGATCTTTCAAGAAGCTTCTTAATTGGTACAAGATTCAAAATAAACTGAAGACAGCAATAATAGGTAACAAGGGATTAGCTAGAGGCTAAACACTTAAGGTTTTATTTCATAGAGAGATGCAGTAAATGAATAACAACAGATACGTCTATTAAAACATTTAACAGAGAAATCAATAGTAAAATTCTTAAAAATGTGCATGATATTAAGATCATGATTACCTCAGATGATGTACTGCAGTTAGAAAAGTTTTCAGCTGCATCAAAGAATTCTGAAGCTGAGAGGACAGATGAGCTTTCATGAGATAAGGAAGGCTGTAGAGGTTGATGAATGAGCTGTAAAAGGTGATTACACAACACAATATTCAAACATCAAAACTCTTCTCAGCAGTAAGCATAATTTCTCTTCAGATATGTAAGCTTACATGAATCAAAGTAATAAAATCTTCTATAAATCAGCTAAAACTAATTTTTTGCATTAATTTTTATTGTTTTTTTTATCATAAAATTTAAAACTTTTGTTAGTTAAGATTTATTATGTTTTTTTTTAAAGTTTGAAGATTTTGATGTTTGAATGAAAGTTAAAAAATAAAGAACATTTAATTTATGCATTGCACATTAAATTATGCATTACAAATTTTTATTATTCTAGGAGTTTAAAATATATTTCAGAAATAAAAAAAATATTCAAATAAAAAAAAGGAGCTTTAACTACAATAGCTCTGAACCGAAAAGAACAAGAGTGCTATTTTATTTGTAGAATCTGTTTCATTACAATTGCATTTAAGACATTTTTTCTCTTCAAAAGAAAAAACATAATTTAATTTTTAATACATGTACAGAAATTATGATCATGGAATATATGATTTAAGGAATGCCAATCTTAAATTATATCTTTTATGATTAGAAATAAACATAGGAAGATTATAAGACAACATTCATTTTATTTACTTTATTGCTTTACTTAAAATATTCATTCAATAGCAATTAAATAAAGATAATAAAATGTGATAATTTGAAAATTTTATACTTATTTTTATAACTCTTCATTTAATTGCTATTATTTATTTCTATACTACCAAAAATTATTTTATTTTTGAATAAATCCGAGAAAAGTTTAAATTTGGAATAAAATTGATTAAATTATCAATTATTATTGAAAATGTGGCTTATTTTTAACTGACTTTGTACCATCTCACCTATAATTAATTATACCTGGAATTAAGGTGATGTACTTGGCAGATATGCTATTTTTTTAATATAAGAAAGGTTTTTTTTTGAGAGATTTTAGGAATTTATGTGCAACTTGTATTGATTTAAAGAACACGAATAAGAATTTTAAATAAAAGATAGTTGAAAAATTAATTTAATAAATTAATTCCCTTAAAGAGATAATAAAGAGAAAATGAAGTAAATTTATCAATTTACAAAGAAGAATATAAGTCACCATTAAGTTATTTTCTAAGTATTATCTTTAATTAGAACATCCAATAAAATTAAAATAGAATTTTACCTTATAATATTTAAAGGTCAAAAATTTAATCACTTTTAATGACCATGTTCAATTAATGAAATATAAAATGAAACAATCTAACATTCTTAGATCAGATATCAGGGAAAAAAAACTTTTTAACCCTATTATAGTTGTTAGAAAATCTCCTTTTTTATAATCTCAAAAAATTAATCGAAAAAACAATGAATGTCATTATTTTATGAAATAACACAAATATTGAACTATTAGCATTTCGAATTATATTTAATTAATCACATGATAAGATTAAAAAATCAGCTAATAAGTTCAGTTGATCAGTTTCAGATTAAAAAATCAGTTCACCATTTACTATATAAATACAAAAGCATCAATCTAAAATATCAACTTTTTATTTATGAGTATTATGTATTTTATTCCTAGAAATGTTAATTTATGAAGAAAACATGGTAGTCCCATTAACTTTAGTAACTTTCAATACTGAAAATTTACACAAACATTGAACAACACAATAACATCTTTGGAGGTGAATTGCTAATTCACCCTCTTGCCTGCTATTGCAGGAGAGAGCAAAATTTAAATTTATCCATTTACTTTCTATTTATATAAAGGCACACACTATTAAAGTGACTACATCATTAAAGCAGTACACAACAAATGTGAAATTTAAACAAAAAATACAATATGTTGGGATATGTAAATGATTAAAATTTCGAAGCATGTTTGCAAAGCAGGTAAGTGTAAAATTCAATTGCAAAACAGATTTCTCATATGATATTCATTTTCATGTAGTTTGCCTGAATCAAGGTCTTGTTACACCTTTAAGAAGGAGAAACTTCCCTAAGTAGAATAACTACGGAACTTCTACTACAGAATTCAATCAAGCTAGGATCACAGCCCACAGGAACTGTGGTTTGTCATTATGCTATATCGCTGCCCGCATTGATTGAGATCGTACGACTCTCATAAGAATATGGAACAGATGACTTAAGGAGAGTTACACAGAAAGTCATGTGGAATATTAGTGGTCTTCAGTAACTAACAATCAACACGGTCTTGCAGTATAGTATAACTACGTTACATACCCTGAAAAAGAAACTTTTGCAGGATATAATTTGCCGGATATGGACTGTCTCAGACACTATAGACTGTTAGCATAGGACCACTACTGCAACTTCTGCTGTAGCACAGTCATGTCTACAGTGGCGCTTCAGTTATGAACATGAGTAGAAGTGACATTGCATAGGCTCTGTGTATAAGATACCATCGGATATGCATTCCACCACTTGTTTGCTTAGCTAGTAATTTAAACAAATACAGTAATCTTTCTGATAACTTAAGACAAATGTTTATACCTATCTTCAAGGCTTGTATCCCACTGCCTTTCAGCAGGACAATTACATCTTCGTCGCACTGTCCTCATCTTGCTTGATATGGCAAGTGGGCAACAAATAAATTGTTCTCTAGATCTGTTACCCATTAAGATTGTATGGTCGAATGTTGCCAAAAGATTGGCATACAGCCACTTGCCAACCAGTATAATTGATGAGCCATGGGATAGAGTTGAAATCAAATGGAATTTGTACCTGTATTTGCCATCCAAACACTGTTTGACTTGATGCTTACAAGAAAAAATCACAAATTGTCCGTTATAAATTTGATTCAAAATTGTAGTATGTATATGTCAAGTCTAGAATAAGAACTGGCCAAAACAGTAAGACATTCCACTCAAACATATTTGAGAGGATTGAGTTTTAAAAAGTTAAAGAATTTTATAATATCCTTAATACCAAGTGGTTCAATGATAGAGTTTAATTTCCAGAGTAATATTTTTTTTTCAATCTGATTCTGAATCAAGTTTCATATCCTAATGGAATTCAATTTCTTTTAAATTAAAGGATGGTTTATTTATGAAACAGAAAGAAAATATCAGCCACGTCTATTATACAATCCTTCACAATTATGTAATCACTATAAAAGTGGCTCATTTTTAATGCATTTACATAACTTACTCTCATAACATTTCCACTGTTATTTTTTGCATTCATAAAATACAAGAGATGTCTTCTTAGCTTTAAAGATTAATTTAAATATCTCTTCATGAAATTTTAATAATGACTTTTCACATTGAGTATTTAACACTGCATCAATGAAATTAAGAAAGAATAACTGGAATCGTTAAAAACTAAATATTAACCTTAGCAATGGTTTTTTTATGAATACAAAAAAGAGAAAATAAGATCTAGTTATGTATAAGAGCTAAGTTATGTAAATGTATTAAAATTGGTTATTTTCAAATCAAGATTTGCTTTTAATGCTTAATAATTCTTATAATAAAATAGTTGTTTTTTCAAGTTTTTAAAAAGCAAAAGCAATATTTTTAAGTATTTAACTGATTTCACTATTATGTACTTGTTTTTTCAAATTTTTTGACATTTATCTAAACAGAATCTAATGAAAATTATTTAGAATTTTGACAGAATTCTAATTAAGAAAATATTTATATTGTTTCTCATAACTTTATTTTTTAACTCTGTTGATACAAGAGAGCACAAGAGCACACAATTTACTTAATGCTGGTATTCAAATATTTTATTTTATAAGAGAAAATGTGCTGTTTATTGCAGAAATACTAATGAACTTTTAAGTTTTATTAATTTTGTGATCATAATAATATAATTTGTATTCTAGTTTAGCCTATTCAAGATAAAAAAAGAATGCTTACAGATATTTCTTTTTTAAAGAAAACAACCAATCAACAACAATCAATCAGTATAAAAAGAAATGTTTCCATATAACTTACAGTAGGCTCATCATTATCACCAGCTGGAGTACCTACAAGAGGTAAAATATTGCTGACATCAGTTATATTATGAATTTCTTGCAGTTTTGTTTTTAACTCCTTATTTTGCTGAATAGTCTAAAAGCAAAAGAAATAAAAAATTCTCATAAAGGGAAGCACATTTTGCAATTTGAAAATTTAATACATTTAAAATATTCAACATATACACAATAACAGCTCATTCCAGTTGTAAATTATAAAAATTACAACTGCCCCTTAATTCCCTGCCTATCATCTGCAGCGTAATTTCCTCGTTTTTTAAAACAGTGTCTACAACAAAGCCGCCAGCGGATTGAACCTCCGCCGTAATGCTCACCAGCGGCTCGCGTTGCCACTGAGCCACGAGTCGGGCATTATTAAAATTTTAATAGCATTACTAAAATTTAAAAAAAAATATGAAGAAATGGCTTGATATTTACTATCCAGTATTTGCAAACAGTACTAAATTTATACGACAGAAAAAGAAAGCTTCAGATTTTCTTAGACTCAAACGGTCTCCTTTTACTAAACTGCACTACTAAATGATTCACTTTAAAAGCTATAACACTTAGCATTAAAATTCTTTTTCTCTTAAGTTATTCTTTAATCTTGTGTTTAACCAAAAAATTACGAACATATTCTAATTAGTCTAAATAAAACAATTTTCTGCCATCTGGTGGGTTGAATTATAATTTTTTTTTAATTTAAAGCAAATTGTTAAAAAAAATTAATCAAATTCAAGTTAATTATTCCAAATATTAAATTTTTGAAGTTTATTCGATTATAATATTTTTAACTATATTTTTGTTTCTTTAAAATATTCTGTTAAATAGATATATTTATATTTGACTTTCTAAAAGTTTTTCAATTTATAAACATATATTCACAGTAATTTTTTCTTTACAATTTGCCAAACCACAATTTTTAATTGCATCAGCGTTTTACATCGAGATTTACTCGATTCCTTTGCACTTTTCACCTTTTTCCTCCTTTTCCTAATAAAATTTATTAAAACTAAAGTCGATATAGTCAAAAACTAGAAAATATTCTAATGAATAATTTTGTCATCAAATTGTTTGTTAAAAACAGAATTTAATAAGAAATATGAAAAACAAAGTGAGTTATAAATTTAAGACAATGGATATGTTAATGAATACTTTAATTCCATAAATGAAAATTAAAAACATTTGAATTTGTGTAGCCAGGCACCATCCAGTCATAATCCACAAGGGTGATTCATTAACAGGTAGCTGGTCAATTAATTTGAAAAGAGGAATTAGTTGAAAGATCATCACTGTGGGGGTCAATGCAATATGGGGATCTTTAATCTAGGAAATCAGCTAGGCCCCAGTGTTTCCCCTTCCTTAATAAATAACTCTTAGATAATGGGATTGTAATTATGTGGGTCAGTGCGAAAGCGGGTCTTTCTTTTCGGCTTTTAAATAAGTAAATGTAGTTTTGTTCGAAGTGAATTTGGCAATTTCTACTACTATTTGATAAACTACTGCAGATCGGAAGGTAGGTTGGAAATAGTGTTTTGGCAAAATAGAACTGCCGTAAAATTTTTGTAATCTGGTATCATCAGTCGCAGACTTTTTAAACTGGTTGAAAGTGACGACTATTCTTGCAGCAAAAAATGAAGATATCTAAAAAATAAAGAAACAAATATTTGCCATTTTACCAGGCATAATCGCCGAATAAAATTTTTTCGATACCATAATAAATTTCGATGTGGTTGTCTATCTAGAGTTTATAAACTCACTTAGTTTAGCTGGATTAAAACCACAATGCCTTTTACTTAAAGTGAAATCTCCAATAATTGTACTATGAAACCTCAACCCACCAAAACTTTGCAAAGACACAAAGCTATGTGTAAAGATGATGCTGGGCAATGTGACTGAAATGATAATATTAAAAAAGAGAGTGAGGGTGAAACAATTTTTATCACATGGATATCACTTATTCCAATGTATCTACCTTTTTCTTTAAAAGACTTCAATTTTCAATTAAACTTGCGATCACGATGAACAAGTCGCAGGGGCAATCTATTAAGTACAGCTGAGTCAAATTAAGATTACCATGTTTCTCTCATGAGCAGCTTTATGTTACTTGCTTGAGGATAGTTTCACCCAAGAATTTATTTATTTTTGTACATTGAGGTGAAATTAAAAATCTTATATATAATCAGTTTTTAATTTAAATTAATATTATAATGAATTAAAAAAAATTATAATTTGCACACTGTTCATATATTTTTAAATAATGTCAGTAAAATTACTTTAATTTTACAATATATTCCTTCTACTGTTATTCGTTCTGCTGTCTGACAATATATACAAAATAATAGCAATAAATATTGGACATTGCTGGGTAAAAAAACTAGTTTTTTAATATTTCATATTAAGTGTTCTATTAGGAAACTCAGAATATATCATATCTAAGAAAAATAAAAAATAAATTATCGGACATCATAATATGTTAAATTTTCAGAGTTCCTACGGTTTTATAAGCTGGAAGAAAACTGCAATTAAGATATAATAAAAAAAATGTTAATATAAGTATCATAGAAATTGGCAATAAAAGCATTATAAAATATCCTTAAAAAATTCATTCATTAATAATAAATTGTTTATTGCTAAACTCTACTTTCTTTATTTTTCTAAGGAATAATACAAGAAGTAAAAATATTTTTGGTGAAATGAGAGAAGAAAAGAAGAAAAAAAAAACAATATCACTTATATATTACCTGATTTAATGAATTTCTTAAACTAGTGATAACAACACTACTACTGCTGCTACTTTGAACACTTTCTGCTTCTAAAACTTGCTTTAATCGTTCTCTTTCAGTTTGCAGACTTCGAACAACAGACTTCAGTCCACTATGTACTTCCATAAATAATAAAATAATTTAAATTACGAAAGAACAAAAATTATAAAAAAATTATCCATTAAAGCTATAACAAAATTAAATATGTATGTAAATATCAAAATAGTAGTAGAATTACGCAGATACATATTACATAAATACATTTTTTTCAAAAATTAGAGCTAATATATAACAATTCAAAAACCTAGAATTGTTTACATGAAATGAGTATACTATAAGCACTAGAATGTAGTGGAAGAAGTTTTTACTTGCTTAATAAGCACAATTTTAGTAGAATACCATTTCCAGTCTTCAATGGATGCAATTGCGGAGGATGGGCACAAAAGGATTTTTGCCCTCATTTTAAAGTTTTATCTCACTTTTTCGAATTTGCTGCTAAATGTTATATAACAGTTAAAAAAACAATTAAATTAATCATTTAATGCATTATATGAACTATTTATTATATCAAATAAAGTTAGAAAATTAAAGTCATTTAAAATTCAATTGATAAAAAATGCATCCTATTAGTTGCACTATTATCATATGACTCATTCGATTAACAAATAGAGCGATTAAATTGAAAAAATGATAGACAAAGAATATATGCTATGTATCTTATGTACCAAGTTTATTTACTTCAAGGCCTCAGATAGTAAAATCAAATCTTGATACATAGCACATTCATTCTCTATCATTCAATTGATTCTTTCCCTCTCAAACTTTGCCAGCTGCCGATATAAAGACATTTCTGATGACAAGCATTCTTCTGCAATATAAAAATTGCATGCACAGAACTTCGCGATGACAATTTATAAGGTAGGACAAATGTATATCAATGCATTGCACCTGCCTTAAGTAAAGGATAATCATACTGCAATTTTAAACATTTGAGAGAAATTTCATAGTCATCGAAGAACTCCTTGATGTGCCAATTTTTATTGCAACAAACATACAAGAATGTGTGTTTTGAAAAATTGTCTTACGGTCTTTCAGTTTTATCCCTAGTTTGCTGTTTTTGTAATGTCTTCTCATAACTTGGATTATTTAAATATACCTGCCAATTTGTTTAATATAGAGAAAGTGCTATCATTCAATTACTCAAACAATAGTCTGTTGAATCTGATCTAGTATTTCCTAGATCAATATTCTTAACAACACCGCCACTAAGAAAGTGCGATACATTTTCTTAAAAGTTTTATGTTAAAATAATTACAAATTTTCTGTTTTAATTAAAACTCTTAACTTAACACGTTACCTAGAACTTACCTTCTTTTGCAAGGACAACGAATTCTTCACGATATTTTGAGAGGCTATTCAGATTGGAAGACAAACAAGATTCCGGTAGAGAACACACCATGAAAGATACTGAATCTGATAAACTATGTGGACGAATTATATCTTCGCTACTTGCTAGGGAAGGATGAGAACAACTGAGATGAGCCATTTCAGAAATTGGCAGCCCAGAATCTCCAGTCTAAAATTAATTAAAAATTACTGTAAAAACATAATTACATTGAAATTTGGCTAAATTTATAGCACACACAAAAACCGAAGCCATTAAAAATATTTAGTTTCTGAATATAAATTATAATAATACGATATTAATTATTACAATGGTTTAATGTTTGTAAGAAAATGCTATACTTTTTTTACACTTAGCACTTCCCATTCTCATTCCTTTATTGTTCACCTAATAATTTAAATAAATTAACCATTACTTAAAAGTTTATTTTTTACACTAAACCATATGTACTTTTCATTAATTTTAATAATTCTAAATCCAGATATAAATTTTAAAGTAAAACAAGGACGAAATTCATTTCTGAATTTATAAAAATATTAGAATTAGCTAAGAAATACATTAATTGATCAGAAAATTATGGAACAATGCGATCTAAAGTGCAAAATCAAAATACCCATATTTAGCAGCGACGAGAGAATGTCAAGAGAAGAATTGGATAATATTTGCTATCTTAGACACATATTGTGCAACATTCATTTTGTGTTATGCTGTGGGTATGTATAATAGTAACAAATGTGGGCAGAATGTGTGTGATCAATACTACTATAAATAGTAGAAAATGTTTCAATGATGTACTAGAATCCAAAATTAAATTGTAAGGACATAAAATATTTGTATATAACGAGATTTTCATTTCTTAATACGACTCTACCCCATGTCCCCCATCACTGATTTCTTTTATTAAAGAAGTAAAATGATTTCTTTTATTGCTGAATACTTTTCTTAAGAATTTTATTTATTAGTTTATTATTAATATTATCAAGTTCAACATCACAGACGGAGTTATTTAACATATTTCTTGACAATTATTTGGCTATTGACCATGAAGAAATTGACAGGTTGTGTACTTAGATATAGAATGAAAAAAGTTGACCACTCGAGTAATAGTCTTCATTTCATTCGATTTATAAAGAATAAGGCTTATCATTCTAGGAAGGAATCAAAATTGAATCTCATAAGATATTTTCTATTTCAATGTGTTTTACAAGACATGCAGACTGAGAAGCTGCTAGAAAAATTAATAGAAAGCTCTCAAATACCAGAAGATGAAACTAAATACTTTGTGTAAGAAAAAAAGGCTATTACACAAGACATGGATAAAATTATATTCGATAATAGAAGAAACCAATATGGAAGTGAAAACATCTTTACTGAAGAGGTTTTCATTTTGCTAGTTGTTGTGTTTAAAGGAAACAAGTCGTGATTGCAGAATTTGTCACAAAAATTTCAAGGATTTAATGTCGGTACAGATAAATTAAATGAAGAAATGGATATTTAATACATCTTTCTTTCAACATCGAGAATGATGTCATAGATAAAATTGATTCAAAATTCAATCTGATTATATAGGCCTAATAAAGAAAAAAGAATTCTGACAACAAATATCCCCCTGCTTCTTAGGATACTAATGTGTGAAAGTTCTTATTTCAGAAAATTATGGAACGTTGACAATGTAATCAATGATCATTAATGTAATCTGTCGGCAGTTGTTATGAACGTGACAGAACATAGTTTTTACTAAATAAATCTATAAGTGGATTTTAAAACAAACAACTATATGCGAGATTATAAATCATTTTATACCCAAGGAATTTACTAAGAAGTGAAGGCATTCCTGACTGTAAATACTTCTCCAGTTAGCTGCTGCTGCTGCTGAGTGCACAAGAAGTAACCAAGGATTCATCACATCTATATGCCAAAACATAGAGTGCATTTGGGGGGGGGGCCAAATCAATGAAGTTCAATTACAAATGCCATTCAAATCGTCTTTGTTACAACCAAAATTAATCTATTTGTTGAAGATTAATTAATTTGATAAATTACTCTACTTGATCCTTTGTGTAAGAAAATGTCAAATAAAATAAGATTTTCTATTTCTTTGCAGAAAATTTCTGCATTTCATTTGATATTTACTATTTTCGTTTATTTATAATGAAGGCATTTTCATGACTCTTTTCAATTATTTTTTTTGAGAAAGACAATAAAAATAATTTAAAATAAAATTATTTCCATCTTTGGTACAACAAGCAGATTCTTTTTTATTTTCGTTAGTAAAAAAGTCTTATACTTAATATTTTATTTCTTTCTATTTCAAATACAAAACTTTTCTAAAAAGCTTACTTATAACTTTAATTTCATATATTGCCTAAATAGCATTTGCTATTTTATAGAATGCCTAGGTATTACTTACAATGCCTTGGACAATTATACAAGATAATTACTATATTTCATATTGCTTGAAAATGCATTCTATTCAGTGCCTACTTTTCATACATTGCCAGTAATTCATATAATAACATTTTTTTTAACTTCTAATCAGGTTACCCGATGAACATAAACTCTTCATTTTATAAATATTTCTTGGTCAAAGAAAAATACACTATGGAATTGACATGCTTAGTTATAAAAGTTAGTTATATAAGTTAGTTTATAAAACTATTTAAATTTGACAGAAATGAACGAAGAAAAAACATACAATAGACTTTTTGAAACATGTAAAACTGTTTTCAAATAAAAACTATTATCACATTATTTTAAAAAATGAATGAAATCTTACTGAATTTCACAAAATAAAAACATACTTCACTATTAGGAATACATTAGAAATTAATGATACGGACTTACGGTTAAATCAGTTTAAAAAAAATTTATACTTCAGGATTAACACTATCATGCTACTAGTTATTCACATTATTCTGAATATTTTAACTCCTAATATATCTCAATTCAGTCCATCAACTACATAAGCTGAATTTCATTATTAAAACTAAATTGTAATTTGTCATACATACTGTTTCAAAATGCGACACTTTTTCTAAAAGTATATTTTGAGGGCCAGAAAGTGAAAAGAAAAAGTAAAATTTATCAACAAAATTTTTTTCAAGTAAACTGCAGAAAAAATTAATTATGTTTGCAAAGAAAAATCATAATAATGACAATCCATCAATTTATATCAAATATTATTCAAATACTTAAACACTGCTTTAAAAATTTTAATATTAGAAATAAAATTCAGAAGATTTTAACATGAAAATTATTCATCTCTGCAGAAACAAAATTATACTTACACTTTTCTCATGATTTAAATTATCTGTTAGCTCAGGAATATTTTCAGTGCTGTTAAAGGATCCACTCGAGGCATCTTTTGAAACTATAATTGCTACATTTTGTTTATTAGATTTATTTCCTTTGGTAGGGGCAGTTTGATTTGTTGAATTAGACTGTTTTTGTGATTTGCTTTTCTTCTTCAGATGAAAACGTTTCCTTTCTTTCTTCACATTTGGTTCTTTATCTGGTAACTTTAAGAAGAATTAAAACAAATAGCTTAATATAATTTTATAATAAAAAGAACCTCACATATACTAAAAAAATCAAAAATATTATTTATTGTTAAACTGTGACTAAATATTAACGAAAAAATCAAACAGGATAAATTACTATTTTATAATTAATTATAATATATAAGATATTCCTCACTAATTGTAAAAAGGAATCTTTATTTTTAAATATATTTATAAAAAGTTTTGCTTATTAAGGAATATTTTGTGAAGGAGAAACATAATAGACGATAAATAAAATATTTCTACTGCATATAAAATATTTATACTTAAGCATAAAAATGTTTTTCATTAAATCAATAGTTTATATTAATTTTTCTTTATTTCAAAGAAATTCTGTACCTAAAAAAATATTTTTCTCAACAAACAAGGGGAAATTGAGTATAATGTGTGTATTACAACAACTTGTAAAATAATTCTGATAGAAATATTAATTTCTTCAGCATATATAAAGTAAACGAAATATTTGTATAGATTAAAGAATGCAAACTGAAGATAATATAAACACAATTTTTGATAAAAATAATTTCATATTTTAAATCACATGCCTTACTACACTGCTCAAACATTAACAAATCCAATATACAGAACTAGTTCAGGTTCTTTATTAATTTGTAGTTTAGACATGGGTTGTTTTATGAATATATCTAATTAATTTATATACAGTTTTGCTATACCCAGCAAATGGAATGTGAATATTTAAGCTGTAAATCCTTAAAAGAAAATTGAACATTTGATCTAAGTGAAGAAATGAATAGAAAATTAACAATCTTC
This sequence comes from Caerostris darwini, assembly GCA_021605075.1. Taxonomy (NCBI): domain Eukaryota; kingdom Metazoa; phylum Arthropoda; class Arachnida; order Araneae; family Araneidae; genus Caerostris; species Caerostris darwini. Next base: position 89,189 of record BPLQ01013525.1, read on the forward strand.
GATTGGATATTCTTAGGTCAACTGGGTTTTATAAGATAAGTTGCAATGTAAAAAATTGTAAACCAAATACAATAAAAAATTATTTCAAAAGGTATCATTACATGTGATCAAAATTTAGTAGACATTAATTTGATTTTGAAACTTTAAATAACTAAAATATTTCTTACGAGAAATTAAAAAAAGAATTTTCTTAGACAAGCTTACAAGATTACAGAAGAAAAAAGGAGAATGTTCTAAATGATGGCGTAAAGCATTTATAAGAGATATTTGCTTGTATAAAATATAATATAACATGAAAATCTTTTAGATGTTACCCACAATATTAACCTTCTATCTATTTCGCGTATGTGAGAGATACACTAGAATTGATTTTAGTTACATATTTTTAGACCAGATGCCATTATAAGAAATAATACAAAAATTTGAATGGCATTTCTTTAATTAAATTGTATCAATTATTTAAAGCATACTTTCAATAAATACACCATTTATATTGAAAATTTTAATACCCTTTACATTTTAAATAATGTATCAAAGAAATATCTGCGACTTTTCCCATTGGTATGCAGGGCGTGACAGCTTTAAGGTTAAATACATTTTCAAGCTATTAAAGCTTAGAAACTTATTTTTACTGAACATAGTGAAATGATGACAAAAAAATAGTTTTGATAACTTTTTCTTTATTTATAATCTTTACTTGTTTAATTGCTCAAAGAATTTCTATCCCCATGTTTAATTTACAGAAGTAAAAAATATCACCTCCAGAACAAAATATGTCAAAAAATAAATGGGTTAAATATATGAAGCTTATTCTACATACATTTAACCTAATGATTCTAAAATATTTTAAATTTACACCCACTTTAAACAAAGTAAAATATTGCCCCTTAAGGCCTCTTACATCATTAAATGTAAGGATAATTGTGCTTTTATTCTGTTAAAGGCACTTATTTTTTTATGTTAGCAATAATAAATAGCTAAGGATTTTACACACAACAAAGTATTCACAATACTTGGTTACCAAAAAAAATTATTAACATAAAATTATAAATAATTATTTACTTCAATATTGATTTATTGTTTAAATATCATAGATCACACATTTAATAGATTGGTCTTTTTTAGAAACTGTTTATAAAATGCGATGTATTTTCAGAACATTTTTTCCTATGCTATAGAGAAATATTTTTTCTTAACATAGTATGATTTGATAGAAATCAAATCAAAAACGTATTCATATATAAATACATTGTTAAGAAAGAAATGAGGAATTTTGAACTTTCAATTTAAATTAGGAATCACATACCAACCACAAAATAATTGTTAATAGTTATGATACTTATAATAAAAACTTGCACTTAACAAAAAGTTCTCTAGTATTGTCCTAAAACAAAAGTTGACAAAAAACTTTCTCACTTAATTAAGAGATATATATTCTTGTGTATAAGAGTTATGTAAAATATTGGGAAATGCAGTCTACAGTTTGAGAATCTATTATATAACTCATTATCTGTTTTTGAAATGTCAAAATAAAATGCAATAAAAAAAAATTAAAAGAGCAAATAGTAGTTTCATCTAAAAATGACATTCTGTTCAAGCAAAAATACTGAAAAAAATATAAAATATATTTTTTTTTTCCAAATTTAAACTCTCCTAATTTTGATTTTTAATAGAAGTTAAAAACAATCACAAGCTATGGTATATATATAATATTTTTAACCATTATTTGCGTTAAAGATGGATAGTACGACTCGGATATTTTCATTACACTAGCAGAACCACCGTCTTTACAAAATGGAATTTTTTTAAATAATTTGAATCAGAAAATACTCTTCATTATTAGTAAAATATATTCACTAAAATGCTTTTTATAAGATTTCATATGTTTTTCTAGATTAATTCTTCAATTTAATATGTAATACATAATTTCATTTCATTCACTCATCATGAACAGACACCATTTTCTATAGAAAAATAAAAGAAATTACATATTTATAACTTATTCTATACTTGAGGACAACTTAACTTGATAGTGTACAATATGCTACAGAGGATAAAACATATCACAAACCAAAAGTTGATGCTCTGATTCACTGAGAACGAATTCATACACTATATACAAAAAAATACTAAAGTCATCATTAGGATTATATTTTTAACGTACTTATCATTTAAAACACTCAGAAATTAATTTAGAGAACAGATGGTTATTTTTTTAAGAAGGCAACTAATGAGAGAAAAGCTGGTTATTAGAATGTAGTGGGTATGAGTGCTACTAATTAGAAGTTAAAATTGTTCATAACTGATTTTATTAAAATTTGTACAACATGTATATTATAATTAGGATGCTAAATATTAGCTCTTATACTAAAATTAGCTCACATATAAAAATCTTTGCACTATCATTTTTCATTAAGGGATCATCAACTTTTTTCACTTAACATTATATAATTTGGGGCCTGATGGTCGAGTGATTAGCGCTCTGTTTCGGTTTCGGGTTGGAGTCAAGGCGATGCCATGAATGTTTGTAGTCCCCTTTAAACCGTAGATTCCGGTCTAATATGACTATAGAGGCGTCGAGCTGACAACCTTACCCTCGTAAAAAGAATAACATTTCCTGTCTCGCAATCTGAAAGTCGCCAGACAGCCATGGCCTACCATGGGGCTATCGTGCCACTGATTATTATTATTATTATATAACTTTATGATGTTTTTTAATTGGAAAAAGCTATTCCTTCCTCACAAGTAAAAATATTCAATTGAGGATAGTATAAGTTTCATTCTTATTCCAACTCAAGTTTCAGATTTTGATAAAATGTTCTGTTCCAACTCATGCAATTATGAACAACTCTTCAAAATATATATACATAAATAACATTTAATAATAATAAAAAGCTAATATTTAAATCAAAATTATGCTTTCACTTACAATAAAAAAAATTTTATGAGATAAAAATATGTTTCTAATAAAAATACCAGAATTTAGTCTAAGTCGAAAGAAATACTTTTGTAACTAAATTCTGATTTTTAAACCACCAACATAGATAGAAATATAATAATAGCAGTATTATAAATTATTGACAGGACAGATTTTAAAATTGTTTTAAATTCTACAAGAAAAAATTTGAAAAAATTAACACTTTTAAATGAAATCAATTTTTGTTTGATACAAATATAATTCAACACTATATTTATACTTTGTAAACATATGCATCAGATACAAAAACTTGTAGAGTTATAATTTCTATAAAAGATTTTTTTACAGAATTTTGATTATATTTCTATTTATTTAAAATTAAAAGAATAGGGTTGATTTTAAGGCAACTAATTTTCAGTTTTGTTTATAAATATTTGTTCTACCTCATTTCATTTCCAACTTTTAAGGGTCTCTTTATTTGAGAATTACTAACATACTTTTCAAAAGAAATTTTTTCAGCATTTGAATTATATTGGTGATAGAAATAATAGATTGGCTACAAAGCTGAACAGTTCAGTGTGTGACTTTTCTAGCTGCTCTCCATTAATTTATGGAAAAATTCAATTCAATGAGTTTTGCAGAACCTCATAGAGGTTTTCTTTATTCTTGAAGTTGAAATTAAAATTTTATTACCATATTCAAAGCTACAAAAACAGTGACTTTAAAAAAAAATAGGAAAATTCCAAAAAAATCGTGTAAAAATTCAGTGTAATTAAAATCATTAAGTGTAATTAATAAATGACTGATATTCAAAGACAAGTAAATGTGGTTAAATGAAAAGCGTAAAATATAAGTGCTATAGCAATATTTTTCCCGATATTGTATTTAGGGTTATTATTCTAAATAAAAAAGACAGTCAGGCAAGCACGTTAAATATTCTAAGCATGACATAAAATTTTAACAAATTGAAAAATGTAACAGAATGAGCGATAGGAAATTAATTAAATTAGTAATAAATAACTGGATATTTGTAATAATTTTAAAATATTTATATATGAGTATATGATAATAAACTTTCAAGAAAATAAGGAAGTAAGAAATGAGGTAAAGAGTAAGAGAAAGGAGGATTTTTATTGATAGAAACAAATATTAGACTTTCCTTTCAATAAATAAAACATTTTTTAAAAATATCAAAATCTTGAAAATCTATAAAAAGTAAGCACTCTTCAAAGGCTTTTTTTCTAATGAAAATTTGCAATATTTATAAATATCCTTAAAAGGTGCCACATATGTGGTGTGTATTTTGAATTATCTTTTATAACGCAAACATTATGATAAATGAATTAATTAATTATGCTGAATAATCCACTCTATAGAAAAACTACTTTACCCATCACTGAGAAACTCCATGCAGCTTAGAATGAACACCAAATATTAAATATTACAGAAATATATCATACCTAACTCGAATATACCTTGAATTTAACAATAGAAAGCAAAACATAACTGAAGTTAAATTTAAGAAACAAAGCTTTAACATACATTACAAAGTTTTCAATTAAAATGTAAAAATATCATCTACCTACTTCCAAGTGACCATCAATATTGGTGTTAGTATTCAATTCGAGTTGTTGCAAAATGGTTTCTAATTGATACAGCTTGTCTTGTAAACTTGATAAATCTTTCAAAGAAAGAGAAGCCAATGAAAATAAATAAAGTATGCAATTAAAAATATAAATTATAACAAAAGAAAATTATAGAAAGCAATATAGATTTCAAAGAGTTTTTCATTTATAAGTTGATATTTTACAATAAAAGTTTTTGTACATGAAAATATAGTTTCAGTTATTTCTTCAAAGAGCATTATAGAGTAAAACAAATTGCTTCATTTTTTTTTATGAAGTTATATATGTTTATAAATATGATTCTCTGAAAAAACAATAACTCTTTTATTGATTTGCATTTTTTCTTAATGAAATGAAATCTCAAAACAATGAACAACTGAAAAAAAAGTAGAAAACAACAAGTAATCATAAAAATCTTTTGATCATATATTAATGTCATACCATGATGATTACAAAAATTACTGGCACACAGAAGAATTATGACCTTAAGAATTCTTCAGTAAAAAAACGTATCTAATGTATAATAAAATGTTTTAAACAATTTTATTGATAACTAAAATCAAATTTATATGAAGAATTATTAAGGATACAAAATACAGGTAAAGAAAACTAATAAATCAAGCAAATTAAAGCATTTCAAAATTGTTGGATGATAGTACCTAATATAATATACTGTATGTTTTTTGCAACTGAATATAAAAGTTTATTTCAAATTCTAATGAATTGTATCCTTATTCTTTTTCTGATAGTCTGATGAATAGAACACTGCTGATAAAAAGAGAACCTGCATTTCCAGTAAAGTAACAACAATAAAAAGATTTAAAACACAAACAAACGCATAATATTTTCTTCATTAAAATTATTTATGTTTTAAATCATAAAAAGAAAAAGTAAATATAGAAATCATACAAGTAAAAGTAAATATTTTGGATGCAGCTAATTAAAATTTTGCAGAAAACTCAATTCTATAAATTCTAGAATCGATATTTAAATTGAAAAATGGCGGTAAGAGAATTCAAAATTTTCATTATTTTTTTCAATCGCAAAAATGTAAAATAAAAATGCAAACTCTTACTAAAAGAGAGTTACAGGATAACAGTATTATTATTATTATTTCAATTTTATACTCAGCGAACAAAGATTAACATTATTAGATTTCAAGCCAAAGAAAATTTTTAGTAAAGGATATAACTACACATTGAAAACTCTTTAAGCATACTCTAATTTATATTTTTATCTATGTAATAAATAAATTTAAATATAAACATAAAAGCCTTTCTTTTTTCTACATAAGATTAACTAATCTCTCTTAAACAATAAATATTTATATTTTGCAAAAGTATTTTAACTTATAGAAAAATAATTATTTTATTTTTAATGAGTAGAGTAGTTGTGGTACAATCTAGTTATTATACTAACCTTTATTGCCTTGATCAATTGCTGACGAATCTAGAATCCAAGCAGCTACTCTACTTTGCTGAGATATTGGGCTGCGAATTAGACTATGCCTACTACTTTGCCATGCAGAACCATCATGAATACTACTGACAGGAGGTGTATAAGACATAGGAAATGGTACTAAATAAAGAAAAATTCAAATAACTAAAACTTAAGTGGAAATTAATGTTAGTAATACTTTAAATTGGTTTAGTGTTTATAATTATGTGCAGATGTTTAAAGACTTTTACAAAATCAGAATAAAAATAATATCCTTTGACACAATTTTTTAATAAACTACAAAAACTATATTTAAATTCAGAAATATTTACTTTAACTACTATATTTATAAATAGAAAAAACTAAAATATTTTATACTTATAAAGCAAAAATAAAATCTATATAGATAACAAATTGTTAAAAGTATGATAATAAATTAATAAAATTATTTATACTATCTCAAAATTTCTTCAATAACATTACATTATAAATTTTTAAATAATATCTAACTTAATAATGTAACTTATTAAAAATGTAACTCATGAAAATCAACTAGATAATTGAAAATTTTTAACAGCAATATATAAATTTACAACATGTTGATTAATTTTTGTTCAATTAAAGTTACAAATGTGAATATGTTTATGGAAATTGTAGCACATTAAAATTTGTTAAATGAGGATGAGATTTATGGGAGATAAGAATCAAAGTATGATAGTTAAATAATCAAATATGCCTATGTATAAGAACAGCAACTCTTAGTGCCCATGCATATCATTGAAATAGAAAACTATTGAAGAGTCAGATGTATCGTTATTAATGACTAAAAACTATTGTTGCAGTTATTATGTCTCAATGGTATCATAGAATGTTATATAAGCAAGCTGAGTACTTCAACATAGATGTATCAGTGTCTTGCAGGAAGGAAAATTGTTTTATCAGACCTGTAAAGGGCATAATGTCATGACAGTAATGGGAATGTGAAAGCAATGGATAGCAGAGCACACAAGAAATTAAAAAACAGCAATAAGCAATTTTGATTTTTGCATGATTACATTATGGTAATGCTTAAAATATAAAATTCTTAAAAAATAAGTTTCCCCCCCCCCCTTTTAAATATTATGCTCTTATAGCTCTTAAAAGATTTTATAGTTTTTTACAGTATACATTTAACATATTTTTACCATATTATTAAAAATTATTGATTTACAGAAAACAGTTTTACATTTAGAAATTATTATTATTTTTTTTATTTCCAATGGCAGATTATGAACAGTTACAGCAAAAAAAGGAACAACAACAAAAAAAAACATACAACATACAACAACAACAAAATAATACAACAAAACATGCTGAAACAGAGTTCATTAATCTAACAATAATGCCAAGTTGCAGATCTTTTAGCCACTAAAAAGTGTTACCAGGTGCACCACGAGGAGGTAGATCTTCTGCGCACCCCATTTAGAAAATATTAACTCCATTATATTTTGGGAATTTCATTTTAATTATTATAATTTGTATTTACACCTGCCTCTAGCAAGCCTTATCAAATCAGAATTTGTCATTACATTTACCATAAACAAATAACAATAGGGCAATTCAGTATTAATATAAATAATAAATATATTTTTACCATACATAGAATATACTTAACCATTACATATATAATACTAACATGATTTCTTCATTAAATACTTTTGAATACTTTTAAATACCCTCAACAGATAAGAAGATACTCTAAACTCCTTTTACCATGATTATCATACTATTTTAAAGATTGCTTATGACTACTGCACAACTGTGTAATCTCTTTTTTTATCATTACATTTAAAACAATGAATATTTATATTCACACACAAGGGATTCCACAAGGAAAACCATATATTCATAATTACTCAGTAATCTTTATTATTTATTTATTTGAAAAAAAAACAAAAACAAAAACAAAACAACGCTGTTTAAACACTGCAATTCCAATATTAGAATCATAAATATATGTAACAAAATCATTAATCAAATACTTAAGGCTCGTTCCCACCGAGGCGTGAGGCGTTTAAGCGTGAAGAGTTGATCAATCACTAGCCTCACGGCATTCGCCTGAAACCGGTTTGAAATCGAGTTGACCAACTTTCAACTCGAAGCGGAACTTCACTAGGTAATGCTATTTCTGACGTTTCGCTGTGAACCGATCGAAAAAATTTTCTTCCCTGCCGCAAGTCGCGTTGCCGCCTCTCGCCTCGGTGGGAATGAGCGATTAGAATTAATTCCATAAAAACACTATTTTTAAGCAACGATATACAAAAAAAAAAAGACCTTTAAAATTCTCAAATTAGTAACAGGACAGTCCCTTCAGGTCTTATAAATCACTAGATTTTAAATTTGCAATTTTCCAGCTCATTATCTGCATAGTATTCCAGGGAACTTTTCACAATGGTTTACAGTTCCTTTAAATCCTGCATACTTAGGAAATTTTCTGGCAATTATTTAACAAAATACTCTATCGCACTAAAAAATTCCACACAACCCATTCATCTTCCTATACTACTAATTATTGGTTATAAGATATCTCAGCAGCAGGAAATAAAGTGATAATTCAAATAAAAATAATTAAATAAGTGTAATTTCTAGTTACCCAATCTTGAAACCCTTATAACGCATGACACATCAACTTGTTCAGTTATTGGCCTCTTTTATTTACCACAAGTGATACAATTGTGGATACATAATGGCATGAATACAGTTAAAAAACATATACTTATGGGTATAACACAATCACACACATTCATGTACTTCTATTTTCTAATTCTATCATTGAATTACTATCAATATACATTTGAATAGTATTTTATAATGTAGTATCATTTGCAATGGATTACTTTAGTCTTTTAAAAAATAAATAAAAAATTCAGCACTCTATGTCATTGGACAAAAGACAGCAGTTCAATTCATTTTTCCTCTCTGAATCTGTCATTTATTTAAAAAGTTAATATTTATATTAGCATATACAATTTGTTAAAGTTTATATATAACAGAATCTTTCAAAGAATATACTAAAGTAAATAAGTTTTTTTCCCCTTGCATTCTTACAGAAAAAAAAACCAAAAAAAAAAGAATATTTTCCCCAAATAATTAAAAATAATAATAAAATAAATGCATACAACAGAAAACGAAAATCGCTCAATAAATATTATAATTAGATATAATGTTGGTCAATCTAATATTTCAAATAAAATTATTTATTTTAATATAAAAATATGAATTAAATTATTTTTGTTGCTTGAAAAAATTCTGGACTTTTTTAGTATTTGGTTCCAAATGTCTGTGCTTTTATTATTTATAAAGCCTCCAGAAAAAGGAAAAAAATTATGATTTTTCCTTTAATTTTTCTGTGTCAAACTATTTCAGTTTATGAGAAACGATTATGTAATTTAAACTATATATTTAATTTTATATAAAATTTATTTAATAATTCTAACATTTTAATGATTTTTTTTTTTTTTTGTAATTTTAACAATATTTGTTTCGTCTAGTATCTGATGACTAAGATTTAAAAAAAAAGTAAACATTGTTTAACATCTATCACATTTATTGCAATTTCAAATAACACATGGAATAACATTCTGTAAACATTTCTTAACTAATAGAAAATCACTTATTTTATATGAAACAAAAGTACAGCTATTTCAATTATATTGTTAAGTACACATAAATTACAACTTTGCTTTACAGAAATAAAATAGCTAATTGTAATATGATGAATAAATAACATTACAGGTACTTTCAAATTTTTTCCAGTGAAAAATGGATTCTTCACATTGATACCAAACTAATTTATAAAAAACGCCATTTTTTTCTTAGCCTTAACGTGTTACTCATTCAATAATATATAATATAATAAAATTACATACACATGTACATATGTATGTTTATTTATTACCTCCAACTGGCATTTCTTCAACAGGAGTTGTTATCTTAGGTGCTTCCCTAGTTCCAAACGAAATTTCATGCTGCCTATAAAGTCTATGATGTTTAAGTTCATTTACCCATTGTTGATACTGAGATTGATTTTTAACCTTTGAAATAGAAAAAGACACAATAAAGATTAACATAAAAAAATGAATGTTTTCTACAAAAAAACGTTTTAAAAAAGATATCTATTTCACATATATATTGGAAAATATTAATAAATAGTTAACAAGATAATATAAAAAACATAAATATTGTTTAATAACGAAACGCAAGCTTTTAATACTTGTGTTATTGTTTAATAACACAAGTATTAAAAGAGCATAAATATTTTTATTGGTGTTATGCATTATACATAAGTCTTTGAACCGGCATAGGGACAACGATATTTGCATAAAAACATAGCAATCATAAACAAATATCTTTTACAGATATGCAAAATCTTCTATATAAAATATTAATATGCAAAATCTTCTATATAAAATATTAATATTAATATGTAAAATCTATATAAAAATAAGAAGATAAGATTCTTCTTTAAGATTTTCTTTTATGAAGATACATTTGATATATATTTATGGAATTAAAAAAAAAATCTATAAGACTTGCCTTCAGTTCACTCAAATCAGATAAAATGAGTACCTATTTAAATAGTTCTTAGACATATTTTATACTATTCAGCCCTTTTTGCCTCTCAAAATCTATTGTATGAAGCATTTGGTGTATCACCACAAGAAACACAGAAATATTTAAAAATATCAATAAATCTAATTATTATTAAAAAAGCATATTTTAAACTTTTCAACTGTATTTAAAATAAATATAACCCACTACTTTACAAAGCTCTTAATACATACTCTATCAAAATTAATACAAAACAAAATTTATGATGAATTTTTCTTTTAGAAATATTGATCAATGAAAAGACTTTTCTTTTTGATTATATCATAGCATAACATTTTTTTACAAATATTGCTCAAAGTCCTTAAACTACTAAAAATTTTTCTCCATTACGCAAAAATCAGAAGTCTTCAATACTGACAAATAGATATTGCATTGAAGTACAATTGCTGAACTACTGTAAACACAAAGTAAATTAATTCTTGTACAGCTCAATCTTTTTCAAGTGACGTCAATTAAGATCATTCTGTTTTTTTCTTAAACAACAACTAAAGGTTAGATCAACAGTTCAGACTCTTTATTAATATAGTAAATATCTAATAGAAATTAGCTTTGAAATGATTTCTTAATCTTTTCATATTTTTAACAACTGATTAAAACAACAATTTCCACTTTTGATGTGTCTCTTTTCAACTTCGAAATGTCTTATATTTTTCTAATTTTTAAAACAAATTACTGGCATAAAGTAATTTGGAAAGACTATAAACCTTGGCTAAAAGTATGAGTCACACATAATAATTAAAATATTTTGAAACAGTTTCAAATTAATTTCAAACCAAGCTCTTCATTAATCACAGAAAATAGTCGATTGCTTTAACACTTCATGACACTGCCCTTGGTTTTATGAAAAAACGTATTTAAAACTAATAAATAAAATATTTTAGTTCTGCCAAATGCTACCTTAATTTCCGCTGATAACAATAAAAAGATCTGATCGATCGACGATTGATAATGACGATTTATACACCGTTGCGTTGCAACGGCGTATAAATCGTCGATATGTGTCTGTTTGCGTATATTTTTTGGCATACCAATACATTACTGTTTTAATATTTACGGTTCAGAGGAAGCTTTTTCGATTCCAAAATAACAAAAGACTGGTTAAAAATTGTATAAATCGGAAGGAATATACAAAAAACAGCTACTATAACAAAATGAAAAAGCATTTATTGGTCTTATTTCATAAAAATAGAAACAGACAAGCTTCCAAAAAGCGTTTATAATCAGTTGCTACTTTGTCCCTGGTCTTTTTATCTTTCTTTAACATCGGTGTATGATGCGTGTTTCACATTACCACTAATTATAAAAACGTGGTTATTTTCAATCATTTGAAGTTCCATAAATCCCTCACTTTATTTTTAAAAGGATCTCATATTTCTTTCTCACATGGAAGTATCATCAATTATCTTCGAATAAAAGAAAGTTATTTTGTTATTCAACCAATCTATTTTGTGTATGTGTGTGTGTAACATCGGCGGTCTGATGGGTGATAAAGGAAGTTCAGTGTCTTTTGGGGGTAGCTGCTCTGCATCTGCATGTCGTATGAGAGAAAACTCGTAAAATTTTCACCAGGTAGCCCGACTATTGACGCAAGACGCATTTACAGCTATTGTCACAATCGCCATCCAGTCTCCTCGTTTTTGAAAGCAGTGACTACAACAATTCCGCTAGCAAATTCGAATCTCTGCACTCCTGCACGTTAGCTGCACACATTGCCACGAGATGGGTTAAAAGAAAGTTCAGATGGCCTATTTTCAGGAATTAATTTTCACCGATATTTCAGAGGGGAAAAATCTTTGTAGATTATACACAGCAGCCAATAATCCACAAAGAAAGCTTTTAGTTTTTTTAAATAGTTAAGAAAGAAAATTACACTAATTTAGAACATTTATATCCATCCATTTTTCACAAAAATTGTTCTTACAAGAATATTATTCGAATATTATTGAAATTATTGAATAGAATTCGGATATTATTGAAAGGCGAAATAATATATATATATAAAGTTTAACATTTTTAAGTGCAAATCGACGCAATGAAAAATAAATCCGTTTGTAATAATATTTCGTATACTAATACTATTCGGCCTAACAAGCCAATTATTGAAATTTAGAGCCCACTGAATAAATTGTCAGAGCTCCAGTGCATTAGAACTGATCATCTTGAAATGAAATGACTTTCAAGATTAAAACTTCTATTAGATGTTGATCGTGGATCTTCTATTAGATGTTGATCGTTATACCCACTTTGACTAAAACAACACCTCTCCGACATGTTCGCACGCATTACGAGGACGTTGTGCAGTTTGAAAGATATCATGTCAACGGAATGAACATGTAAATAGAAAATTCGCTCTATATTTGGGTCGGAACGATGCGGCAACGACCTAAATGATAGCAATCCACCTAAGCTGACCATAGAACGGACAACAAAGAGATTGTTAAAGCTGTTGTTACAGTACTTGTTTATTTACCAATCATTTGAAATACACAGAAATGAGCAGTAGAACCATTAATAAGTTCAATACTTCGCTTACTCAAAGAGGACATATCTGGAGACATCCAAGACAAGGCCAGAATCCTACCATTACAGATGCTCTATACAAGTTGACAACAAGCAGTTATGTGTGGGGTTGCTTTCGTTTTTAAAAGTCGTTTCTTTAATAGTCATCCTTAATTACAACAGATGGATTCATGAAATTCTACAACTGTTGTTTTACCGTTCATCTTGTGCCACACTGAACTTACTTTTCAACAAGATAAGGTCTAGCTGCACACAAAATGTTTTTTTACTAATCATCTTCATGCTTAATAATAATTCCTACACTAGTTTGGTCGCCAGATTTCTTCCTTACAGAGAACATTTAGAAACAGATGAGAAGGAGCCTTTGTCCCTCCTAGAATGTCAGAAATTTAACCCTACCAGTGGAAACAAATGGGAAAGAATTAATACTATTAGTTAATTCCGCGAGACAATGCCACGCCGCATAATAGCTTGCATTCAGACAAGAGGTAGATTATTGATATTTACTTGCTCACTTTGTGTAGAACTTCAGAAAATCATCCATTTTTTATATATTTTTTTTTAAGGAAATTGCTATAATTTCTTTTTCTGTGCATGAATTTCACATCTACCAGTATTTGTTTAAGTAGGATAAATTTTTCTCGGTGAGTCAATTTTTATGTTCATCGATAGTCTATAATACTATATTACAAATTAAAAAGGAAAAAAGCCCACGAAAAATTAGCAATAACAATTTATTGTTTGAGAAACCACTTCGATAGAAAATTTTACCTTTAAATGATAAATGTGTTCTTCGGCATCAATATCAATTCGACGTCGTTGACTTTTTGTAGAAATAACTGACAAACCTACATCCACTGAGCCAAGTATTTTGCCTCGGGTCATCTGGAAAAAAAAAAAAAAAAAAAAACTTTTATGAAAACGACTGTATAAATATAAGGCGATGAAAATTACAGAGAATTTAACATACATACTTCATTCGATGTTTTTGTGTAAGTCAAAATCCCTTTATCCAAAAGAAAATACCTCTGTAAATATTCAGAAAAATACATATGATTGAAAATTTGTAACATAAATTATTATAAAAATTTCAGATCACAAAAGAAACTAAAACAATAATAAATATTATTGTCTTACTTTATGCCATCCTTTCAGTGGCCATTTTCTTCTCTTCATCAAATAACCTGCAAATTTTTCTGGTTTTGTTTCACAGATTTTACCATCTTTCAAACCTTCTAATATTTCCCATTCACTTCCCCTATGATGTTTTTGTACAGTTGTGGCAACTTTCTCCTCTCCATTCGAAACAATCTGATCAGAATTCTGAGCATCTGTTGAATTCAAAGGTAGTTGAAAGGAAGGTTTTCCATGAGAAACGGGCTCGGACTGATGAGAACTATGTGAAAGACTGTTGGTACCAATACTTATCTCCTATAATATTAAGAATAAGCCATGATCAAAAATATAAAATTTTATAACACACACACACACACAAAACAAAACAAGAATAAACAATAAATCATAAAATACGAAAATATCAGTAAGTACTTTTATTTTATTATCGTCATACAAGGTGCTTCACTGCATTCCAAGTGAATTAACATTCGACGAGAAAACGAGATGGTGTTGTAAATTGAAAATAATGATAATGAGGAAAAGTTATTCATTTAGAAATACTCCGACCGTGATATAATACTACAGACAGCGATATAATAGTAAATATAGAGTTCTTTTGAGGAAAAAAGTTACGGAAGAAAGCGGAAACTTCATAAAGGTGTTATGAAAGTGGAAGAACTTTCCAATGCCATCCCGTGCGTATTTAAAGTAGTTCGTCACGAAAATTGTAATTAAGAAGGGGGAAAAAAAACAGAGTCTACAGCCCTTCGTTCCAACGGGAACAGGGCCCACTCACACTCCCTTGATGAGTTTTGGATATCATTCACTATCTATAAGACTCAAGGGTCATTGCAAAACGTTTCCCTCTATATTTTCCACCAATATCTCCTAGCCTCCCTATAATATTGATTTAGTGCCGCTAGATATCTTATGGAGTATATTTTTCTATTCTCCATACCTCACCCTTGTACCTAGGGCTATGTAACCTCCTACCAGTTAGAAAAATGAGGGTTTGACAACGGTGTATACCTATATACATACCATGAAAAGCCTACTTACAGGTGATGGGGGAAGCGATACTTCAGGGAGTATTTTCAGGGATAACTGCCCCGCATTTGTGTGTCGTATGGAAGAAAACCTCGAAAACTTCCAACAGGTAGTCTGACTATCGAAACGAAACAGTTTTATACACATTGTCATAAACGCTACCGATTCTCCACGTATATGAAAGCAGTGACTACAACAATGCCGCCAGCGGATTCGAACCTCAGCCCTCCTGCACGTAAGCTGTGCACGTTGCCACTGGGCCATGAGTCGGGCCTTATGGGGTATCTAAAAGGTTTACACCGAAATAGCCCATTTCCTCAAGTATGCAATTGAAGAATTTGCATAGATATCGCTAGAGCACTTCGTATTTGCTTCCCTGTAACACCATATAGCCAGCATGCTGAATACGATTCACTAATTACACTAATTACATAATCACTAATTCATTATTCACTAATTACATTTTGTTTCTACTTGCCGTAAATATATTTTTCTATTATAGTAGATTTATGTAATCGTCACTTTTATAATTATCCAACAAAGAATATAAAAACCTAATTTTAAAGAATAAAAATAATTTTATAAAATTTCTAATATATATTTCAATACTTCCGGAACAATACCGGTTTTTAAAACATAAGAACATGAATTTTAGAAGAGTTCAACGGCGTAAAATCCTTCCAGATTTATAGTGATCTTGAGATACATCATTTAGAGAGCATCTATTCTCATCAAATTCTGGAAAATTCAACGGTTTCTGTCAGATTTTGTTGGTTTTTACACCACAACAAGTGCTCACAGAACTGTAGGAGCCTTTGAACTGAAATTTTATGAACTTGTTCTACAAGATAAACGGCACTACCGGTAATATTCTTTAGAAACTTCTGCGCTATTATCCCTATAAAGTGTCATATGTTCAGCAGTTGTTAACTACAGATTTTACTCATATAGAAGCTTTAGTGGTGCAGTTCCTTACTAGCTGCGAGCTCAACACTAAATGACTATGAAATATTTTATGAACGCTCAAGGCGTCAGAAAACGCAGCGCATGGTAACAACTAACAACCAGAATTGCAATTCATTTTAATTTAGGTGTTTATCAACCAGAATTGCAGAATTTGGGATGCAGAAGATTTCCATTCGTTTTGGAAAATTCCGTTGAGCTTTTTTCATATGATAGGACTTCCCTCATCATTGCAAGAAAATTATAACCAAGTACTTTATTTCATACAATACATTTACATTTTATTTTCACATAAAAAATGGCACAATGAATATTATTAAAAGTTTAAATTTCAATTTACGAAGCGGTTGTCTTCGTAAAATCAAAGAATTTACAAATGATAACGTTTATGAGTCGTAATAAGAACTAGTTAACTGCTAGTTTAAATGATTTCATTAACAGGTACTAAACTGACTTTTAGAAAAATAGGGAAGACGGGATCTAAAAATCATTGGGTTTAAAGTCAAATAATAATAGTATAGTGGACGATGATGGTCGGGTAAACAATACAGTGTCAAATCTCGTTGACATAGACAATGAAAATATACCTCTCATTCGATGTACATAAATGAATTTTTTAACATAACAGATAATTTCAGAACCTCATTAATAATTTTAAAAAATACTTATTCTTAGTAATGATTAGACACCATCTACACAAAATTAAAGAGATATAGTGGCCAACAATGGAATACCATGTCATTCATGAAGGTTGATTTGATTTGTTGCTCTACGGTCATCTTGTGCACACTTCAGGCTAAATAGGCCGGAACCTACAATTTAAAGTGGATTCCGAATCACCAACAAAAATCCATGCCACCGCCAGAACATTCAAGAAGGAGTAAATACAAAAATTGCTGGAAATGAGCAAAACAATCCTAAGAAAATACATTAAATTTGACACTAAAGTAATTTGCTATTCATATAGAAATATGCTGATAAATTTTATCCAACAGTTAACAATAACCTGCCTCAGAACACACACACAAAAAAAAGAAAGCCAATTTATGCCACACGTGATACTCGTTGGCGGACCATATATCAGAACAGCAAATGGAAAGTAAAATCAAAGCTTTAAGAAGGCATTATCAAAAAAAAAAAAAAAATATTAACATTATCAAAGCTATTAACTTTGAAAAGGAAAGTAAATAAAAGAAAGAACACAATAAAATAAAAAAAGGGTTAAAAAGTTGTTTTTTTCCCTCAAAGGACACTTTTACAGTTCAATACGAAAGAACAAAAGACAAATTAAATGAAAAATTGACACCAGTGGTTATGAGGAAAAACCAAGCAGAAAACAAATTCTTAAGAGAACACATTTAATCTAACACATAGACATTATTTCACAAAGGAAGATGTTCCTACGGATGGTGTTGCATATTATATAGGTGTACAGAGGAAAAGAGAATGTATATACTGCAGAAAAGTTCGAAATAACTTCGTAAAGGTGTGATTGCAAAAATGTTTCAGAAACAGTGCACATGAGGGTTGAATATATTATAGCATCTTACCTTAGGTAAGTTGAATATGTTACTTACGTACCATTTTTGTGGCGAATGATCTCAGGACTTGTGCTCGGCATTTGAAAACAACAACTCATTATAATTAAATGCATATAAAAATTGCCGAGAAAAAAATATAAAGTTCATTTTTATATTTTATCTGAAAATGAACTACCTGAGACATGACCATCATTTTATAATGACCTTTCTTAATATGAGCGATAAAAATAGTAAATAAATGACAAAACACGATTAACACACACATATATATAAGGCAATGTTCATTTGTGTGTATGTGCCCTATAGACTCAAAAACTAATCGACTGATTTCGCTGAAAATTTGTTATATTAGTACCATGAGTATATCAAGTTAGTTAATTTAGTTACTTATTAATGCCAAGTTTGTTCTAATAATACCAATAGTGTTTAAAGAGAAATTTGAACGAAATCCGATAGGTAGCGCTGTTGTTTTTATACTGTTAATCGAAGATTCTTTTTTTTTTTTCACATTTCACTGCTGTTTAAAAAAGCATTTTGTCCCAAGACATTGAATACAAAAAGTTAATAAACGAAATATTACAAAATTACTACGAAATTCTACTAAAAATTCCCGTATTCAACAACAACAACAACAAAAAAACGAATTATACACAATTCAATTTATGCCATTTTAATTAAATAAATGAACTAATATATAACTTCAATTCATATATATTTCTTCATACAGACATTCAGATTTAGCAATAGTGGAGCATTGCCCAGTTGGCCCATATATATATATATATACAGAGAGAGAGACAGAGCGATGACAACTAAAATATATGGCATAATATGTATTGCAAAGCATGTTTATTTTCTTAAAAGGCAACTCTAGGAATTACAGTTCATTTGAAGCTCATACATCTAGGTAATACTCATTTCATGGCAAATGCAGTCCAATATTTCAGATGTAGATTCCATAATAGAAGTGATATACAAGAGTCTTATATAAATTTTTTAGACAATCAGGAATGAATATGCATATGAAATATAATATACAACAGTAGGATAGCTGTAGACCAGTTTCTTTCGATGAAACACAATACATGTTTCTTTCAATTATTGTTGACCAATGACTATGATTGACATCATAATGTCCATCCGAGTAAAGCTCTTGCATTTCGGGTTAAATAGAGATTGGAGGTTTGAGAATGGAAAATAAGTTTTTCTGCAAAAAATTCAACTAACTTCAAATGTTCAATAATGACATATTCAACAGCAATTAATTTAAAATGCTCTTGAAACACTTTGAAGTATTAGTTTTTAATCAGAAATAGTTCACATGTAACTACTTATTCACCAAAAGAGCAATTATTTTGCCTCTCTCGGACATTCTTCTTTTTTAATTATTTCAATTTTTATGATAGTTACCAAAAGACATTTAAAAAAGAAACGTGATTTATCATCTGTAAATAGACAAGTGCTTTCTGTTTACATTAAAATTTATCAACAATTTAAGAAATTACATTATTGCTTTTAAAAAGAAAGTTATTCAAAAGAAAATATAATACAATTACTTACAGAATCAGATGTTCGGCTTGGACTTTTCCTCCTGTCACAAATTTGAAGTTCATTCAAACCTTTTTCTGAAGCAGAAGTGTTCATTTTTTGATTTAAATTGCCAGGTTCAGTAGCAATGTGGCGTAAAGAGGAAGCCATGGTGAATGGAGAGACTCAGAGGAATGTGAACAGCAAATTATAAGTTGATTCAGATTATTCGTCTATATTCGACTTCATAGTCATCTTATAATAATAATAGTCATTATGTGGAACAGCATTCTGGCCTAAGAATAAAAAAAAACATTTATTTGTTTTTGAGAATTTATAAAAAGACGAAAACATTTATTTGTTTTTGAGAATTTATAAAAAGACGAAAACATTACATTATATATATATATATATACATATATAACAGAATTTTTTTTTTAAATATGATTATAATCACGGAAAATATTTTCTAAAAAAAATATAAATAAAAAAAAAATTTTTTTTGACTCCCTAAAGTTTTTATTATTATTATTATTTATTTATAGGCATTTAATGTGCCTAACAAACAAATTTTTTACGGGTTACACTTTTAGTAAATAAAATTATTTTAGTTTAGATTTTTTTAAATTTTGCGTTTTCTACCCTAAAATGCTTGGCGTATATGCTGGAAAACGATAAAATTAAGTTCGTGCAATACAATCATAGGTTGCTTATTCTTATTTTTTTTATTAAAGATATTCGAGTCTAGAATGTAAATATGAAAATATTCTTAAATATTTCGTTATTCTTTCACTGATGCCTATTTTAAACCATATAAATAAAGTAGATGCATTATTATAAATGGTCTACAAGCAGACTATAACCATCCCAGATAACCAACCTCCAGTCGCAGCAGCAGACTGGTTAACAATAACTATGCTATTGTTAAGATTGTACAATCTTCTTTTTTATGCTTGCAAAAATAACAATGTTCAAAAATAAGAATAACAAAAAAAAAAAAAAAAAAAAAAAAAAAAAAAAAAAAAAAAAAAAAAACCCTTTAAAGTTTTTAGGTTATTCTAGCATCAGAGAAGTGGTAGTTTTATTGTGAAACAACCGCGTATATGGGACATATTATTCTGTTACACGGTACAAGGGGAATTAAATTGATTTACAAGATTAATATCAACTTTCATTTATACATTTAAATTTTTAATTATACCTTATTACTAAAGTCATTTATTAAAAATTAAAATTAAAACATAAATGCAAAATTAAGTACAATAATAGAAATATACACATATGAAATATTTAAATAATTATCTACAAAAAAAAAAAAAAAAAAACATTTTAAAGGCAATTACAGATAATATTAAAAATTGACTCACGAACAACAAAATACAGTTAGTCACTAAAGCAAAAGAATGCAAACATGAATTTACAAAGTTTATTGTCCTCTTTTAAGGATATTTTCCATTGCATCAAAGCTATATCATTAGGATTAAAGAAAAATATCCCCCACCCTCAGAGTAATAAGGTGTTGGTTACAGAGGAACCAGATGGCGCGTGAATCTCCTGCCAGACTAAGAGGAAGAGAATGAAGAAGTGCGGTAAACGACAGCAACTTTTACGAAAATTCGATGTTTTATTTAGATGTAAATAATTCAGATGTCTTGATCCTTAGTTTTTGTAATTGTAAATAAATATTTTTTAAAGAAAGTTTTAGATCGTTATTGAAATTCTAAGCTCCATATGGAAGCTCCGCCATGATATCACGAAATTATCCGCCAGGATTAAAAATTTTCAATTGAAGATTATCTTCAATTAGCAGATTACCGACAACGACTGAAAAGTACAAAGGCATCAAAGGGGTAACTGAAATGATCTGCCTTGCTACTACTTCTCAAAAATGATGACGACTGATGGTGATAACGAAACTGAAGTTGAGTACTAGGTCGTGAACAATGGGTGTGCTTCGCCTACTGTAGACTGTGGCATATGAACTTTTATTATACAATGTTCAGGATAGCATAAGACAGGATGCACGATTGTAGTGTTCAGAATGACAACTTCAACGTTTGTAAACCGAATGGCCAGTGAATGTCCTGGCAAAAACACGTAACTCTGGACTGAGAGATGCGAGAGAGGAAATAGAGAACATAAGATGAAGTCGTGCGGTAAACGAAGGCAATTTTTACGAAGATTCATTTAAAGAATTGGGGAGGGCCTTAAGCCCGCATGACACTCCCTGGGTGCGTGCCTAATTGCAGTGACACTACTAGGAAAATGTCTAAATATCAAATACTTTTTTTAAGAGTTTATATTCGTTAAAAAAATTGCTCCTCAATGACTAACATAAACCAAATATATTTATATGTTTCTAAATATATATCCTTATAATTAAATGTAGGCTTTTTTTAATGCGTGAACATAAATTCAATCTTGGAAAAATGTAAAAAAAAAGAAAGCTACTAAAAATTTTGTATATATGGACTAAAGGCTACGAAAAACTTACTTTTACATAACTACTACCATTTAGCAGTATTCAAACAAATTAAAACAATCCTTCGGAATAACTGATTTCATTTTGAAACCACAATGTATTTTCACAGCGGTCTTAAAAAGTTAGCTAATATAATAGAGAAATGTAATCTAGATTGTAGATACAACAATAAATAAAACATTAAATAAAGATGCCGATAAACCTTTTTCTCCGACCAATCTAAGTAATGAATTCATTGGAAGGATAAATATTAATCATTGATTTATTTGAAAACAACCAGATGCCAATGATAGCAATGCTAATTTTAATAAACGCTGATTCAAAAACACCATGAAAGTAAATTTAAGGTTGAAATATGGCTAATTCCTTTTCCCCCAATTTTCCAACTAATTAATTCCCCGCAAGTCAGGTATAGATTGTAGTCTTCACATTTATTCCTCTAGTTTAATAGAAGTGGGTTTAAAAGCTGTGACGAATATCCATAAGGAAGATTTGCTGTTAATAAATTTTCTATATAATTGCAAGTAATCGGTTTTGATGTACATTTACAATGTTATGAAGCTTGACAATTCTCTACTGGCTAATTCCTAGCAAAAAGATGAAATAGAAGAAAGAATAAGCGTCAATTTTAATTAAGCCAGTCGTATAGCATTACAATAATTTTAGCAATACGTTTTCCTCAACTCGTGTTTCAATTTGAAAAACAAATGATAAATTTATCTTCGATTGTGTGCATGAAACAAAATTTTCATAAAAATGTTTTTGAGTGATGTTAGTAGGAAAAATTAACAATGACATAATGAAAAATGCTATATACGTTTCCTCCTTCACCAAGCTATAGTTAATATAAATATGTGTAAATATATGTAATATATGTAAAATTACAGAAATTTACATTATGTATAAATATATGTAACATTATTGAGAAGAAAAGAGTGACACACACAAAAAGAAATAAACATTGAAAACGTTTTGCAAGAACAATGTGCAAGTTCATTTATTTGTTCAAAATCAATGGAGTGTTACAATGAAATCCCATTTAATTGCCTGTTGATTGTTAAAATTTATAAAATCAACTGTTTAAACTGAATCAGAATTTTTTTAATGAAAAAAATAGAAAAGTCTTTTTTAATCCCATTAATAAAAAAATATAATGATTTACTTCTTTTATGAAATGATTACCAATTCATCTTTTAATCTACACCAAATTAAGTAAATAACAAAGCACATTTTCGACAGTGGAAAAATAGCAAATACTTGAAAAAAATTAATAATCGTAGAAAGGACAGAATTAGACATGTAATCTTCTATCTAAAGTTTTAACGCGAAGCAATTTTTGTAAACTTTAAAAAAAAAAGCTTTTTGAAAATATTAATATTTAATCCCAACTGTATTTATTAACTATTTAATTGTTCTAATTACTATTATATTCTCCTATTTAACGACAGCTTATTTAGAATATCTTAAGCGGAGAATAAGAATTCAAAACTTCATTATTATAAGCGAAAAACTGTTTGCAAATAAAATGATGAAATCCGTTTTTTAAATAAAGCTTAAGAGTGATAATGATAATAATAATAACATGCAATTAACTCGCTCTCTTCTAAAACATTTATACCTGGACTGGCAATAAAAATTGGATCGTTTGAAGTTGTCAAAAGAAATTGTGAGAAGAAATTACCCCTTATTATTATCTTATAAGTTCTTGCAATTAATTATCTTGTAAGTTCTTGCAGAATCTTTATGGGAAGAAATGAGGCATAGACGAAAAAAAAATTCCCTTTTAAGGAAATAAATTTTACTTATAAGTTAATAATTTTTAAGTACTTCTTAAAAAAAAATTTTTTTTAAATCAAATTTCAAAACAAAAGATTTTTTTATTTAAAGTAAGACCACAATTGCCAGGTAAGGATTAAAAATATCATAAGCCTGAATGAAAATAGAACTATTTGTGGGTTCATTGGTAAGCATATATTCACTTTAACTTTCAGCTATAGAAATGGGGGTTTGGTTTGCCGCTCTACAGTCATTTTTTGCACACTTTAGGCTAATTAGTCTGGAACCTACAGTTTAACGTGGATTCTGAACCACTAAAAAGCATCCACGTTATCGCCAAGATTCGAATCTGAAGCCTGGGGTACTAAAAGCCAAAGTGCTAGGCAATTGACTATCAGGCCGCATAGAAACGGGGAAAATTCATTGTTTTGATAAAGAAATTTTTTTTTTCTTTCTAATTTGGAAATACAACTTATGCAAAAAATACTGTTATAGTAAGTATAAATTTACATGAAATATTATTATATTATTGATATCTCTATAATGAACTGAAATGGTATCAAATAGATCATTTCAGAAATTTTCCTTTTTCCCACCCCAAACATATTCAATTTATAACCATAAAAAATAAACTTAATATAACACTGCAATATAATGAGTGCACTGCATAGACACACATATCATTCCTAAACAGCATATTTAATTGTATAATGATAACTTCTGAAATATTTTTACTATGATAAGTATGCTAGATTTAAATTTTTGTGATTAATATAATAGTGAAAATTAATACCGAATAAATTTTCCCTTCAAAGATAAATAAACGTTAAAAATCAAAAGTACTTACAATAATAAACGAATATTCCTAAAAGATAATAGCACAGATCACATCCACACTTTTATACGATCCAATCTGTTTCTGGTTAACTTTATAAAAAAAATGGCCGAAAAGCAGGGAACAGAAACCGAGTATTCACTTTTGCAACACGACAAGAAAGGTTTTAACAAGGAACAGTATGAATTAACAAAGTGAAATGAATCAGGAAAAATCTACCATTGACCTTCAAGGAACTTTAATGAAATTTATATTTAAGAATACCGGAAAAATTGACCGTTTTTCTACAAGGAAATATTTTATTATGGTCGAAAATGTTTTCCTCACCACTCAAAATAAATGTCCAAGAGGATGAATTCTAGAGAAATCATACATAATAGATTAAACAACTGTCAATTAACACAGGAATAATTATTATGATGCTTTTGTTCTGGTACATAGATCGAATGAGAAAGCCTAGTCGAGGAAGATTTTAATCTAAAACAAGTTTAGACAATTTTGGATGGTTTTATTTTTCCGTTTTAATTTTTAATATAAAAGTTCAATGTCGTAGTGAATGGAAAAAGTAACTGCCAATTTAAATAAAAATTCAATTTAATTTATCAATGTATAATCTAACATTAACCAAGCTAATTTGATCAGAACAACGAAATTTATATTCGAAATATATATTTTCATTACGAACTAATGAGATAGTGTAAAAGTATAATACGACTTTGGTGACTTTCTATTGCAGCTTATAAATTTCGTGTATTAGTTTAACGACAAAAATCAGTGCTCATGCATTTATAACAAACCGAAAGTAAAAAAAAAAAGAAAAAATGTTTATTTAAGAGAAAGGATTGGAAAAGAGAAGATACGCTTAATCTATTACTTATGTTTTCTTTCATAAAATGTCATATTATTTATTGAGATCAATAACAGTCAGTGAATAGGCCATTTCAGCGATGCGTATATGAGTTTCAGAAATGCGTACAAAGAAATTCTTTTAGCAGAAGGTCTTATTTTTATTTATTCAACAATCTTAAAAATCTTTGTTTTCTCGAAAATCAATATAAACAGCTTACTTAAAAAATAGACGATTCACAAAGAATAAGTTTGCTGGAAAGAACCGAGATTATCGAAAGATAAAATAAAAATTTGATAATAATATTTAATTGGATTTATTTTAGATGATATTTCTAATTGATTAAATTTACGTAACTCCTTTTTTACACGTTACATTTAAGTAAGCCAATGAAGAATAATAAATCTTTATTGTTCCCTTATATTAATTGATTTAATTAAAGCACTATTATTTTAATACATTTTTTTATATTCAAGCATTAATAACCATCAAATTCAAGATGTTCTAAAATATTTTGGAAACAATCAACAAATTTTTATTTTTATACAATATTTTAGTGCTAATTGGTCATTCACATTCCAAACTTAATCTTATTGTTTAAGAACAAACTTGAAATTCTTTCAATTTTAAACGATGTTTATGAGTAAGATAATGAACTATGAAATAAGCTATCCCGGTTGCTGGTAAAAAAAATAAATAGATAAATATACAACAAAACAAATAAAAAACAAATGTGGATAAGTATGCATTTCATCTATACATCAGGGGGGAAACATCACAATCTTGTATGTTTCTGCGTTAAAAAATTAATTAACTTCTGAGTTAATTAGAAAACAATTTGTATATCCAAGAGAGATGGATTACGCTACGTAAATATTTTAAAATGCATTTTGCAATAACGTGAAAATACATCATTAAACTCACTTATAAAAGATTCAATTTCAATTCTAATTCTTAATTACTTACATAACTTCTGTATGTAATGATTTAAACTAGTATATATCGATCTACACAAATATACTATAAATTAAAGCAATAAGCAAAAGAAAGCCAAGGATTAACAATCAAGAGAAAGAATATACCAATTAATAAGTTTTAAAAGCATCAATTGTCTTGGGAAACATGAAATAAAAATTGAGCTTAATAGATATTTTTTTTTAAATGAGTAAATTGTCACAAATAAAAGAACATCAAACATAAATCCAAAGAAAAAAGAAAAGTAAAAATATAGAAAATAATAATTAATCCCAAAATTAGATTAAAAATGCAATCAAGATAATTAACATAATTTTATAATTTAATAATCGATGCATATTTTCGTAATATATTTTATCAGTTCTGAAGCCTGTATACAAAAAAAGCGTGACAGTCTAAGACAATACTTAGATTTAAAATCAAAGAATCAAAATTTTTAAATTCAAAGCTTACATGTTCATTTTGGCAAACACGAGATAAAATATTTAATGGTTAGATAATAAATCATTTACAAGTATAATTTAAATAATGATCATTTTCACGAAGATAATTTGACATCGTTAGACAAAATAAAAATGGATAGATATGTAAAATATGTGCAACAATAATACTTTCCTTCAATTAAATATAATTCTGAATCAAAATCCCATGATCTTTTTAACCAACAACTCACACACGACCTTGACGGAAGATATCGATTGCAAAAGTGTAAGGTTTTCGACACAACTTAGGATATAAAAAACATCCGAAGATTTAAAACATTTTTATTTCATTGAAGAAAAAGTACAAAATGAATACTATATTAAGTATAAATACTTGAATTTTATAAAGAATATCAGCATTTATTGCTTGAAAATTTAATTTAATGAGGTAAAAAAATATCTAGACTTTACTAAGAATCAAACAATTTCTAAGAAACGATAATCTTACTTCAATTAAATAATCAATGCACAGATACAAACAATTAAAAAATGGAGTAAACCATTGAAAATGTTTCAGTTATTTGAGAGTTTATAACTCAAGTTATAAAATTTGTGAAAGTGCATTATTTTTTTAATTTTATTTCTTAATAAAGCTTTCACGCATGTCGGATCAGAAAGTGATTAAAGTATTGGGAATTTTTTTTTTATCTGAAACATGGAAAGGGATAAATGATTTAATATATACATTTGGCCATTCTAAAAGTTTTAGAAAAATTCAAATTTAAATTACTAAAAATTCTTTTGGAGCAGACTATCCACTTTTAAAAGACTATCCCTGCCAGACTATCCACTTTTTTCTGTCCTTGTAGATTTTCATTAGATTATTCTCAACAACAACACAAGACAGAATCTAAATAAAAGAGGCGCTTAAAAGATACCACACCAACAAGACATTCATTGTAGCATACCGCCGATTCCAAGCCATTGCTACAACCCAGTTCCCAGTAATTCTTAGAGGAAAGAAATTAGAAAAAGAAAAGAAAAAAAGAAAAAAAAAACAGTCTATACAGTATCCATTTATTTTCTTTGGCAAAATAAATAAGGAAAATAAAAGTCCTACGCAATGACGTACGTCTATGCAAATATGACTTTGATATGTTGAAAATAGCCGTTCTGAAGTAATTTTAAAGTAATAGGAATAATTATTTCTCTATAAGATAAATGAAATCCACGAGACTTTTAAAGTTGCTTAATCACTACGAAATTGGAATTCAAATTTTTTTTCTTAAACCTATATAGAACAAAAGGGGCATTTTAAACATTCCAGGTATATTCTTGGTCAAAAACATTCATAGTATATTTACACAATTTTTTACAAAAACAATGTTTATAAAAGTTATATAACGAGCTGATTTGTTAAATTTATGAATAAAGCAAGAAAATTGGAAAAAATCATATACTTAATAACAATCACTTCCATTATTTTTTAACTATCCATTCCCACAATTTAAATTGCTTTTACATGATTCTGTACACTTTTTAATAAAAGAATTTGACTTTTGAGGCCATCTATTTTAGAAATTAGAATGCAATTTAGTAATAAATAAACAAAGCATTTCTACTTAAAAAAAAAAAAAGAAAAAATTATAAAACGATTCTTACGTTATCAGATTTACCCTATCTTGATTTGGAGTATAAAACCATGTTTAGAGAATCTATTTGCTTTTAGCATAATTGAAAAGGAGTTTCAATTATACTAAAAGCATGTAGACTTAAAGGCGGAAACTTCAGAGGCTCTTTTAAAAGACGATGTTAGCACGATTCATAAAAATAAAAACCTTTATAGTTGCCAAATACAGCAAAAGCACAACAATGAAACGCATTTGTTAAAAATAGCAGCACGAAAGCTTATAAATGGAATATTTACAACTATATTCAAACGTGCACACAAGACTTCTATACAAAATTTACAATTGGCAATCCTTAATATTTTAGAGAACCATGGATCACTGAAAAATAAAATCCTACATACAGAAAAGATTATCTGTTTATAATAATACATCATTAAAATAATACTTAATTAATAATACTTAATAATTCATTATGTATACGTGTTACAATCGATAATCTCTAAGTAAAGTGGCTGTTTTTAATTCTAGCATGCAGTTTACATTCCATTTATATTCTATTTCAAATATAAAATGCGAATAACTCGAATGTATTATTTAACAAATTAAAATGCACCTAATTCAGGTTCTCTAGAACAGTAATTCTCAAAGGAAGATTTCCGGGTCCAGAGAAATATGTCCCTAGATATAAAAATAATTATAGTTATTTTTTTTCTTGTCAGGTTTCCCATTCAAATATAACTTTCATTAAAAACAATTAACTTTTCTGATTGCTTTTTTTTCTTCTTTTTTCTTCATATAAAAAGTTGCAAAACAACAATAATGCGCAAAAGAAAGTTACCAAGAAACTGTGAGAGGTAATTTTTATGGTTGGCTACTAGGAGCGCTAGCATGTATGTGATTTTCAATGTTAACAAAATTTCCATTGCAGCCTCCAAGACTCAGTCGTCTGTAAGCAATAGCCTGTAAAGTTGGACATCTGGATAGAAAACTTAACGGCGTTAGCAGCGGATGTTTGTGTGTCAGAAATCTGTATATAGTGCGGCCACAATTATTTGCAGGTTTTTAAATGCACCCCGATTTCAAAAAGTTTGTGAATCACTGCTCTGGAAAGAAAATTAATGAGTATATCGATACCAACCTAATTTAAATAAAAACAGTTTAGAAGAAATATCTGTCTTTAAAAACAAACGAAACTTGTGCTATTATAAATAATTCAAATTTTTCAAACAAAATTTCGAAGGATCCAGATTTCTTGTTGCAGAATTTATAAAGTTTTAATAAAAACTACGCAATCTTTCCAGGACAAGGTTACTGTGAAATATTTTATTTTATCCTAGTCTTGGTTTTTATAACTATAAACAATCAAATTTATAATAAAAATTGGATGAGCACTATCTGATTGCAAAAATTCATTTTTATAAAAATTAATAGCTTTCTTTCTTTTTTTTTCTTTTTTTTAGCCTGTTTGCACATTATTGCAAAATTTAATACAATTTCCCATATTATCTTTTTTTTACAAAGGTCTGAACAAGAAAAATTTGATTCTGGAATGAATGCAAGTGTGCTTATCAGTTGTCTAATTATTCAAATTATAATACTTTTATGACGATTCTTGATTATTATAATTGAATTTTCTCGCAAAAAGATTATCTACATGTAATAGAATACATAATATTTATATACATTCTTTTGGAAAAAAAACACCCCGAATCATCATAAGAAAAAAGACTGTTTTTATCTAATTTGAATAAGAGAAAAGATCACCCGTAAGTAATTAAATGATTATACAGGGTGAAAACAAAGTCTTTCCCTGATTATAAAAATGTATTATAAAATGATCGTTGAATGCAATAGTGAAACTTTTGTATCATAAGATAGTTCACTTTAACAGATTTTTGTGTGGAAAGTTGAATAAACATAAATGCCCGTATCTGGGGATTAGAGAAGTGTGCAGGAAAACGTGAATTCATATTTCTGCACAGGTAGTGAGAGACTGCCCTAAAGTTTGGTGCAGAATCATGCTTAGAAAGATTTTTGTGCTTTTTTTCATCATGGAAAAAACCTCGCCACTTTATTTAAGATTTATAAGCACTGTTCATTGCACCATGTTTTATTTATCAGTAAGATGGCGCATCTCCACTCAGTAGTTCGCGAGTTCCTAGATGAGAAATTTCCGAACCGGTGGATTTGAAGAGATGGACAAATACCATGGCCTGCTGATATTACTCCTCTTGATTTTTTTTTTCTTTTGGGACTATATAAAGGACAGCACCATTGCCTCACCAGTTGACCAGAGACTATGATAAAAGATGCTGTGTGTACTATGACGGACGACATGTTAAAGAATGTTGGCGAGAGCCACATTGACATTCTCCGAAATACCAAAGAAGCGCAAGTTTAAATCTACTGAAGTACGTGGTCATATTAAAACTTTTATAATAGTACCCGCAATGTGTCCAAATAAACATATATTTAATTATAATAACTTTTGCACAAATTTTTTTACAACCAGGGCAAGAGTTTGAGCACACCCTGTATATGCAAGGACATATGATTCATCAATCACTAACAATCACACATTGAATGTTCAAATCAGTACTTGGTGAAACTTCACCCGGCTGAAATGTATACTTATATACATCTACGTAAGGAATGATACAGACTCCCAATTTCATTCTGCCAAGATTTTCTCAATTATAGTTTCAGATGTGTGACATTTTGGACGCCTATCATGTCACATGCATGTTCGTTTGGCGAAAGTCTGGTAATTTTTCTGACCAAGGAAGATTATCTACACGGATGAAGTCCAGAGATATTCCGATTGATTGGTATTATCTTGTTGGTAAATAGCCTCAGTGTTCTGATGTCACGATGGTGGTGGCGCTCTTGCATCAAACGCGGAAGGCAGTTGCATTCTTGAGTTTGATATGAGTGGATGTAACACTTGGCCGTTATACAGAAAAAATTACAAAAGGGAAACTCCCTTATGTATTTTTGTAATTTGGACGCTGGAAAAGCTGAATAATATTTTTTTACATGTATATATTGTAAATAATTTTCAAAATGTTACTAAAGTGAAAAGAAAAGAAGACCAAGAATTTAGAGTTGTTTAAATAATTATAAGCTCTCCCACTTAATCTTATAAGCTGAAACATAATAAATCATCACTCAGGATAATGTGCCATGAAAGGTAACACAAACGGAAGCAGAATATTATCAACATATTGTTGAGATGTTAAAGTTGAAAGCAGGATGACTAGGAGAACCTGCTGCCATAACAGATAGCACCCTATACTAGAAGTAATGGTTGTGTGTTTGTGTAACACAAAAGCTGATTGGGACCGCCAGCCCTGATACCTCCATATAGAAATCTTATGGCCATCTGTTCCAAGATTGAAACGGGATTTATCGCTGAACACTGTGTGATTCCAGTCTGTTGGCAGTCATGATGATTGGCTACGGCATTTCTCTAAAGGAACGTTATGGTGTTCAAGGCGGACATTTTAAAGGCCGCTTCAGCGAAACCCCACCTCAGACATGCATCGTTAAGTACTATGGGTGGTATGGAAGAGGCTGCAGCACGCTGGATGACAAATAATGATGCTATTGGGGCAGTTCACGCCCGTTGCACAATAATCCGATATTGCCTAGTATTTATACATCTTCGCCTGCTAAAGCCTTCATTCTTCCGATGAGTTCTCTGCAGTCACTATTCCTGTTGGCACCTTAGTTTAATTGTTCGGTTTTACCAGCCAGCAGCACGCATCCCGATTATATGATCACATTTGAAGTCATCAAATTAGCTCCGAGGTCTTGACCACGTCGTAACAGCATTATTGGGTGTGTCTCCAGGGAACTATAACGTTGAATAATTAGAAAAGATTAACTGTCTGCAATTGTTACGTTTATTTTACGATGTTAGTTGCGGAGTAGAAACATGCATTATGATAGTAGTTAACCCTCAATGGCAGTAAAAGATCTAGATGCGAAATATCGAGATAATCGCATTATATTTTAGATATGCGTTGATATATATATATATATATACTATCGGTTACAGGATTGTATGACTGGTAATATTTAGTCTTATAAATCAGTTCCCAAGATTTATATTTTCCCGAAAGAGATACAGCTGGAAATTTTAAAGGTATTAAACATTTCTTTTTTTATATATCATTTGCTGAAATGTTTTATGGGAATTATTTTTTCAACAAAAGCAAGAAGTAGTGAAGAAGACTAAATTATTAAAATTTTATCTGATAATACCAAGTGATGTTTAATTTAATATATTGAAAAATATATTTGTAAATTGCATAGTTACATTAACCTATGACATCAAACCTAATTATGCAATTATTTTGAAAACTCACATATTAGTGTTCTGAAGTAGTCTTTTTAAGTATCTACTTCTTTTTGACTTCAAAATAGTAGTTTATCCTCCAAGTCTTTCTAAAATATTTTTTCAATTAAACTTAAGCAAATAATTTACCAGAATTATAAAACTGAAAGATTTTAAAAAAATTATTAATTTAAAATATTTAAATAATAAATTACAAAAACTTCAAGAATAGAAAATATAACGTTTAAATCTTAAAATAAAATATTTATTTCTCTCTCTCTCTCTCTATTTTTACGGCAGTTTAAAACTATACGTAGAATAAGATAAAATAGTGATATTCAGCAAATTATATAAAAACAATTATTAATTGAAAGGATTCCTTTATTTTCATTCAAGATCCTCTATAAAATTATTTCATTATTAAAAAGAAAACTAAGTAGTGCATCAAGAAAAAAAAATCACATCTTACAAACGAACTTTGTCTTCCTAATAGTAAAAAAAAATTTTTTTTTCTCCCTTTAAGTTCCCATTCAGAGAGAGAATGATACATCTCAAATTAAAAGGAAGTACGTATAACAATATACAGAAGTGTGAGTATGATAACACAACAGTTCATAAATAGTTTCATCTGAATTAGTACTAGAATAGATTGATTTTTTTCTTCTATATTCTTTCTGTTAGGCACACATGAAATCTTTTCCTCTGCAATTTCTTCCTCTTTCTTTTCTAAACGAAACATGACAAATAGGGTTGCTTCAGTGTTTCTTTTTAAAACCCCGCAAAAGAAAAACAGCAAAGTAATCGGTAACGAAATAGTACAGGAAGCGTTTTGCTAACATGACATTTTCTTTTCACCACTTGATTTCCATTCGCTCTCAGAAAAGAAAATGTTGAAAGAAATCTTCGTGGTATGGGTTTTAAACAATAATTCGTACCAGACAAAACATACATATTTTTTCTCACTCCCACAAAAAGGGCTATTTTTAAAAAGATTTCTTGTTTTTGAATCAAAGATATATCAAAATTTAAGGAGCAGAAGTTAAAAGTAACCAGATAATATATTTGCCAACTCTAATCTTAATAATTCAAAAGAACTACTGAAGTTACTACAGTGATTGCTTTTAAAAGTTAGGGAGGAGGGGTAGAAATGATGTTAAACAAAAATATTAAACGAAGAAGTTTATTCTTTTTAAAGAAAAATAATGGAATTTGTTTTAAAATTGAATCATTTCAAATCATTGAATAACGTGTTTTTTATGTTATAATTTTTTCAATTTATGTCAATTATTGATGCATCATAATATTTGTTCACAGTCTCTCAGTTATAAAATGCAAAAATACAATTATTAGCAGCGAAATAATTAATCATCATATTCATTTAGTAACATACATATTTTGATTAAGAGCAGAAGGTTCAGCAGGCAAATACAAAATGGACGTCCAACTGTGGTTTAGTAACTCATAAATTGAATTCGATAATAATTGGTGAGTGTAAATAATAATTCCCGAGTTCTGAATTCAAAAAAAGTTGAATTGTGGTTTCTCCTTCCATATAAACTTCCCCTCCTAAAATATTTATTTAACTTATAATGCATGTTCCTATGCTTTGGAAAAAGTCAGAACTAGGACTATAGTGCTCCTAAAAAATTTTTCACCTTTTTTCACAAACTTAACAATGTCTATTTAAAGGTTTAATTAAAAATGTTTCGTTGTCGTCGTCGGCCACGTGAATATTTTTTTTTTCAAATGTAGCACAGAGGTAAATTAATTTATCTTTAAAACTCTCCCCTTTCACTGCCATTCTTACAAAGGATAGAAGGCCACAATTTCCTGAAACAAGAGGTCAGAAAAGTAAGAGATGAAGTATTATATAGTACTTTTTAGTAAATACTTTTTAATTTGCAGAACCATGGTGGAAATACACTTTTGCAAATTGAATACTTCCCAGATCGGATCAGCTATGTAAAAGTCTATGATGCCTTCTTTTTATTTATGGCAATTCAAGTTCCGCTCTTTTAATATTTAGATACGATTTCTGTAAAAATGTCATTCTAAATATATACGTCGCATCAATTTTAATGATTTCATACTATTAAGAGTTGGTAACAGATTGCTACATCTTACCATTCAAAAACACTCAAATCGTTTAGCAATCAATATAGAACAGATCTAAGGAAAGCAAAAAATAAAAATATTAGAATTTCTTTTTAATCAAAAAAAATTGTCACTTATGTGACAATTTTTTTTCAAATAACAATAACAATGATTCACATTTATTGTCGCTAGAAAAACTTAAACTGCCAATGAAACAGTACCACTTTAATGTATAATAAAAACAAATACATTTTTATCAAACATTTACATGAAACGAAAAATTGATTGTTAAAATTATACCATATATATTTTTAGCATAAGATTTAAATTTAAATAATCTTCAAATTTCATATAGATCACAGTAATATCTGATTTTTGAGATAAGGCTCGAAAAAGTAAGATATTTTTTTAGAACTAGATACAAGTAAAGTTTCAAACATATCCTCTTTGCATGGAAGTTGGCAGTAAGAGTCTACTAATAGATATAACAAAGCGACGCCGACAGAAAGTGAATGAGTGGAACGAAACAATGCGTCATCTAATGAGACTATGTATTTTCAGCAAATAATCACTCGAGTACGTCTTATGCATTCAACGAAAGTCGCGTATTAGGGCGGGACACCAAAATGTCCCAAAAATCAATAGGGATCGTAGTAGTGAGGTCATCGTCTACGTCGGCTACTTTGGATATCAGATTAGGGAAAAGTACCTGACCGGTATCATGCAGCTTTTTTTAACAGCAGCCAAATGGTACTTAAAATCATTTTATCTAAGAAAAGGATTTTATGTAATTGCACATGCAAGACCCAAAAAGAAATCTAACTTTTTTTATTTTAATTTTCAATGAAACTATGGGCTTTTTAAGCTCCTCTGAGTATGCTACTTTTAATATTTATTTGTTGAATAACGTACGTAAAATTTAATTGTATTTCATACACTTGATATGAAACTGCAAATTCCAATAAAAAAAAGGGAATTATTGATCTGAGAGAGTTTTCGATGTTTCAAATAATTATAATACAATTATAAACAGTTGTAAAAGCAACATTTTTATAGAGTTGTTATTTTCGCGGATTTAAACATTAAGAATTCTAAATACATTTTTGAATAGTGTAATATACGTGCCAGATATGTCTAAGATAGTGACTTTAAAGTATTATATACAATTTATTCGACTATAAAATAGATAAATAAGGTTTTAAAACATATAAGATTTTAAACCTTATATATATTAGATACAATTAAAGTATATAAATCAATACTATATAATGTTAGAACTAAATAATATATATATGTATATTGTTAAGTTCTAAGATTGTAAGCCATTAATGATACGTATTATAAAAAAAGCATTCTAAATAACCAAAAAATAAAGAACATAGGAATGAGATTTTATATAAAAAATATGCTTTGAGAAAATTTTATCCTCATTTTATGGAATTGAATTTTTTTTAAAGTTTATCAAATCAACCTGAATATGAATTTTTTTCCTAATTTAGCCCAATTACATTATTTGTTTAGTATTGTCGGCTGAAAAGAGTTTATTATTTTAACAGTACGAAGATTCAAGATTTACTACTTACCAATTCTGCTCCGAATTCAACAATAAAAACTCACTGCTGTCGTAATTTTATTTCAAAACACAACTTTCTATTTGATTTGCTGTTAAGAAATTGGGGACCAATGACACGAACAACAGAGATAAATTTCAGCTGATGAAGAACAATCTTTGATGTGTGAATTCCATTAGGAAATATTTTATCCGATCGATCATGCCACTATCATTTTCCTTTCCAATCTAACTGATGTATCATCATGTTTTTGGTAGACGTATTTGTTGGACAGAGGAGCTTAAACGCATCACGTTTCTGCACTGATACAGAATTTTGATGAAATTCGGAATATTCTATCTGGTTGATTACTTTTTCAACACTGAATTCAATTTAAAATATGAAGCATGACAATTGAGCTTTTGTTTTAAGGGTTTACAATTTCTTAATCAATGTCTGGTTAATATGTGGCTATATATCGGCTAGAAAATGATAAATTTTTTTCATTAAGTTTATATGGATATGGTTCATTTTACTGTTTATCTAATCTTAAAAATAGAATAATGACAATGAATGCTCAAAGCATGGAAACTTTTTATTTGTTATTGAAAGGTGACAATGCAAAAATAATTAAGTTCCAATAATTATTTGAACTAAATAATTCCAGTAAAAATTAATCTATGGAAATAATTATTAAAAGCATAGTAGATATTTGTAAAACTAAAAATTTACTTTTAATTATACTGTATTATCATTTTACATGTTAAATAATATTGTACTACATCATTATTTACTATTATTGTACATTACATTTATATCACGAAAGTAAGAAAAATCTATACATTATCACATTACAATTAAACTACAGGTTCTACCCGCATAAAATTCAAACGCATCAGAATGATTTCTCTGTAGAACCGATTTGCATTGTATGTATTAAGAGCTAATTTATATTCGTTCCATTTATTTTCCTAAAAATTGGTTTTGTAGAAAATTTTATATAATCTCGGAATTTAAAAACAAAAATTAACTTAGAAATATTACAGAATCAATGTCAAACAATACAAAAATAGCATGCACTTTTTCAGTATCACTAAAGCAAAATTATTTGCTTTAGTAATACTGAAAAGCAAACTGCTTCTTGGATTTTCACATGAATGTATAATTTATAAAGGTGAGAAGGACAGGATTAATCAGTCTAAATGTATCGCCATAAACATATATATGTAGAAGCATTATCACTAGACAAATCTTCACACCAATTCCCCACCTAATTCATTTGCTTTACTATTTTTTACAATTCATACCATAAAAATACAAGATATTAATTTTTACTTATTGGAAAGTTCAATTTCAATTTGAATGAGTAATTCCAAATACCAATTTCAAGGCAGAAGATGTAAAAACTTTATAACCTCAAATAAGTGTTTAAATTGTAAAAGAACTAATGCAGAATTTAGTAAGAAATGTTCAGATACTATAAGAGAAAATATTTGGTTAATTATATAATAATATAGGTATAAGGTAATTACGAGATTTTTACAAGATGAAAAATTCCAAATCTTAATCATGCATCAGTTGAAACCAGGTTATTAAAATCAAAATAATTTTTAATTTAATGCTCAATCATTATAACTACCATTAAAGACTGAAATCTTACTTTGAATGAAAAGAAAGAGTTGAAATGCCAAAAATTTTATAAAATGATTCAAATATAATTTTGAAGTGAATGGAAATTAATTGCCTTTATAACAATACAATACGAATCATAACTTAGAATTTCACTAAAAAAAAATAATTTCCTAGCTTACAGCTAGGCAAAGATAAAATTTAAGAAATGATGATTGGAACTTTCAGGAACAGAATTGTTTATTTAAAAACAAAAATGCTTTCAAAAACAAGGTATGCATAAAATTTCTCTTTCTAGACTAATTCATTCAAGATATTTAATTAATAATAATATTAATATTGAATTTATTAAAATTTCTTAAAGTGAATAGCTAATATAATTAAACAATTTTAATGTTGTTAATAATATCAAATTATGTGAAATAAGGCAACTAAATTCGTTTGATCTTTTGAATTATTAATATAATTTGTCTACTGACAACATTATAAAACACTTTGTATGTCCACATTTCGTGATGCAAATAATGATAATCCATTTCATCTCCAAACCCTTCAATTAAAATCGCTTATGAGTCTTTATAAATTCCTGGCATATGTAGCAATAAAGATTAAATAATAAAATACTAACAAAAGTCATAGTGACAATAAACCATTCTATTAAATTAAGATGTTCAAATAAAAGAAATAGCTCACGTTACAAGTAAGATAGAATAAAGAAACTTAAGCCACCAAATAAATAAATAAATAAGTTCGTAGATAACTAAACTAGATAGCATATAATGGCTTGCGATAACTAATTTAGAAGTACAAATCGAATTAGAACTATTTTTTTGGAAAAAAACATTCTTGTTAATAACTGTTCATCACTGCTCTATTTATCACTAAGGTTTATCACCAGGTAAGTAGATGTTGTTTTTCGGCACTAAGATAAGCCAAACCATTTATCACTAAGTAATGTCCAGCAAGTTTTTGAAAAGAAAAGAAAATATTCTCTTTCCGAATAAAAATTGATATTCCGACTATTGTGAATAAAATACATGTTCATATAATAAAAATATGGACAACAATAAGTTTTAAGTAAGACGCCCGATGATTTTAAACTTAACATTTTACCACCTTTTCACAATGTTTAACAGAATAAAAAGGCTTAAAAACTAGAAACAAAAATTAAAAATTAATTCCAGATTGGTTTGGTTTGGTTTGTCCCTCTACGGTCATCTTGTTCACACGAGGGCTAAACAGACCGGGACCTGCAGTTTAAAGTGGATTCCGAACCACTAATAAACAACCATGTCACCGTCAGGATTCGAACCTGAAGCTTGTGATACCAAAGGCCAGAGCGCTAGCCATCAAGCAGCATTAAATCCAGAGGAAACAAATTTAACAGAATGAATAATTTTATATTTTATTAAGAATCAAGAAAATCGAAAAATGTCTATTCTATTTAATAATTTTTTTGTGATAGATATAATTTAACTATCTACGAATGAAGAAAATTAATAACAAAATTAAAGCAAGGACATATTTCAAATTTCGTTTTAATTTTTCTTCAAATTCAATTAATCGTTTTAAAAATTCAGATTAATAATTAACTCAAGAAAATGTTAATAAAGGGAACACTACTTCTGTGAGTTAACGAATTTCTTGTGGGTAAATTTTTACGGGAACTGATTCACACAATTAACCCTCGCATATGGATTTGCTCACAGTATGTACATATGTCACCACTTGAGAGACGGCCAATTGTGCTAAAGAAAGTAATGTATCAAAAGGATTGTTCGACATTTGGGTCAAAGCGATTGATGATGCAAACCATTTGACGATGTTTGAGCGAGCTATTTAACGATCAGAAACGGTTGAATCACGTCGTCAAGAAGACAGTAATCGACCCAGAGATACGGCACAACGACCGTCAGAACGGCTCTCACAGCACCTTTTTTATTATTATAAGTTATCCGACGCATAACAGAGACACCAGTGACCACAAGAATCATTAATAGCAGACTCCAAGAATAGGGTGAGAGACTTATGGCACCCATCGCGTCAACTTGCCCTCACCTAGGCCTATCGCGTTTGTAGCGGTTCCCGGCTCGTTCGACCTAGAATCTTATCGGATAAGAATTGTTTTCAGTGATGAGTTCCACTTCGAACAAGCCTCGAAGGCCACGAAAACACGTATAGAAAAGTCCAGGATAGCAGTAGGATGTTTTGACAGTCGACCACCAGACAGCCTGGCAACTGGGAGCTATAATCTGAGGTGTCATTTCATTTGATAGCCGGACACCATCTGTGACTTCCTTACAACATGCTGGTATGTCGAAGATTTTCAATATCTCGTTGCATTACCCTTCATATCACAATATCCTGGATTAATAATTCAACAGGATAATGTCCGACCACATAAGTCAATCATTTCTACTAATAGATTTTGCGTTGATCAAACACTTCCCAATCCAACTAGATCGCCAGATCTCTTTCCAATAGAACACGTTTGGGGTCTGATAAACAAGTTTCTCCTACTGTTCAATGAACAAGAAATCCCGGATTTCTTGTTCAACCTCTCGTAGGAGGTCAGCTACTGACCCTATGAATTCATGCAGTAGGTGAACGCCTTACTGATTGTCTCTCTGTATGTAGTTGTATTTCCAGAATAAAACCTTCAATTCCTCGGAATCTTTAATCGTTTCCTTTCTTTATACATCATTTCTACAGATTTTCGTCCTATTCGAATAACTCCTTGGTGCGTCTCGATAAGCTATTTCCGTTTCCCTTTAAGGCAAATAGCTTTCGAAAGTACAGTTCCATTAATAAAGTGAACTGCTTCACTACTTTTTAGTTCGAAAGACTTCTTAGATTAGACAGAGGTTGAAAATTCGATGTAAGAATTTTAGGAAATGGAGAAGAAATATTTGCAAATATTTATTAAAATCTGAAGGATTTTTATTATCAAAGAAAAATATTAAAAACAATATACAAGCAAATCTTGTAATTCGTATATTTCAAAATGATAAGAATTAAAAATATAAGATCATTGGTAAGTATGATAAAATAAAACATTATTTTGTTGGATAAATAAGTTGAAATTCATTGAGATCGAATAAAAATAATAATAAAAGTAACCATATGTAGGAAATTTCAAAGTAGGATTAATAAGAAAAATCATGTCTGAAAGTCTAACGAGGCATTTTTACTGCAATATATACATATATTTAAATTTTTATATCTTTTTACCTTCCAATTTTCTTAAGTTGCATTGATTTCATTCTTTAAAATACTTATCAAGAAAAAAGATTAAGTGTTTTTATTAATTTCTATTCGGCCGCTTTTCTAAACTATAAAGAATTATCGATTTTTTCAGTATCTGAAAATCGATATATCGTTTGAATTTCAAGAAGGCCATATGCAGAGATATCGTTAAGCTTCTTGCTATGGTTAAAAGAACGAATCTTTCTTCTAGGGATGCAAGCCAAAAAATACTCGGAACAATATTATTAATACGGGAAATGAAGCACGTAGTAAATTATTGATAAAATGCGAAATATTCACAAATCGATAATGTCTTACAATAGAATTATGTCACGAAAAATAAACACATTTAGTACAAAAACCTATTTTTATATAAAACTGCTTTGGCAGCATTATAAACACCCACAGTAAAAAAAAAATAATAATAAAACTACGATCAATAAATAATTTATTAATTTCTTGATAGTTTTATTTTAGTTGTTTACTTAAGTAAGAAAATAATTTCTTTCGTTTCACTTCCATTCAATATTTGTCCTCGCCCCCGATATTTACGCTAAATAAAAGAAGATACATTTTGTGATATACAAAACAAATTTAAAAATCTAAATTTAATTCATGAACGCTGAAAACAAAAATTAACAACAACACTTAAACAGCATACTAAAAGGTTTCTCTTTAGATTAACACTGATTAAACTAGGATTATCTCTAAATACACGCTCTAGTGCTGTAATAAAAGAGGTCCAATATGAAATCGGCAACTGCCTAAGGACATTGAGATTTTTATTTAAACACATTTATTTTTAATAGGAATTAATATAATTTCATTAACGTTATTTTTTATTAACGAGGTTTTTATTTGTTTAATTACTTACCTACATTTCCTATTTTCACGTCATCATGGATTGCCCCCCCCCCCCCATTTCAGCGATTCAAATTTATTGACCAGCTCAGTTTTAAAATAAATTACAAAAGAAACTAAGTTAAAAATCACAATGCTACGATGTTTTTGTTTATTCCTTGTAGAGGATAAAGAGATAGGAACAGATTGGTGGATAGCAATTTGAGATTCTCAAATTCAGTACCTCAGTTCGAAACCGGATAAGCGAAGCTAAGCCGAAAGCTTCCATGTCTATACCCAGGATGTGCACAATAAATCTAAAGGTCGTATATTTTTTCGGTGGGCTAGAGAAGGAGGATACGAAAGCCCAGGTGCAATCCTTGAGTATGTTCATTCAAAATTGTGATGCCACAATATAGGTGCATTGCAACAGGACATCCAGTGTAGCAAGCTGAATATGATGATGCATATCTCCCGTTTTAGTGCATATTGACCTCACGTCAAAAGTGCCCGCATTTGAAAACAGCAATAACTTTATGGTGGACGTAATAAATATTCAAAATAATTTACTTTTCTGACTTACCAACTGTCACTGAACTAATATATTTTATGTGCGACATGAGGCAATTTTTCTTTCCAAATGTTGCTCACGGAAACAAAAAAAGAACATAATTTTTGACTGTAGTATAGGATATAATAAAATATTAACTACATCTGGACTAAATACTCTATAACTAAAAAGAGGTTTTGCTTTTATTTTTTCAAATGTGGAGGCATTTTACAGTTGTAAGCGTTTGGATCATGAGTTTGTTGACGACTATACAAAAGACAAACTATTTTGGAAAGCCAACAA
Source organism: Caerostris darwini (assembly GCA_021605075.1). Lineage (NCBI taxonomy): Eukaryota > Metazoa > Arthropoda > Arachnida > Araneae > Araneidae > Caerostris > Caerostris darwini. The sequence continues at coordinate 132,051 of BPLQ01013525.1, forward strand.
TGATTCTTGGTGCTAGTCTATTCAGGACGAACTTCTAGGGACGATATTTAAGGGTGTTCGTACCCTCTTCTATTATTCTCGAACCCAACAGATGGTTTTGCCCGTCAGCTTATCCTTAGTTTGACTCTCTTGGCATGCGAGACTAAGAACTGATCTACTTTAGTTTAACAATGCAGCACGCTAATCACCATCCACTCCAGGCTCTAAATAAATTTTCCTCAGATGTAAAAAAAAAAATAGTTAATTTTAGCTTAACAATTTTTACGCATTACATTAAATGAAAATTTGAAACAAAATTTATTATATATGTTAAGGGATTATTGACTTCAAAACTCTATGAAAAGAAATTAAATTAAACGCAATTGAGATTCTAGCACTCCTAACCATATTTAATAGTTAATAAATTAATAAGTTACTAATACTATTATTCACTCAGGTTACTTCCGATTTACTCAAAAGCTGAAACTTTTCAAATTTTATCTAGATATCTATTGATTTCTACTTATCTGATGTTTTAACAATAATTTAACTCAGATCTGCATACTTCTGCAAATATGAGTAAGCAAACTGTGGACAATTCACCACCCACGTATATCTGATAAATCTTATCTTCCACTTATTGACACTCCTTTACTCTTGAACTTTGCTTAATAACACTCCTTTATGAAGTCAAACATTTATACTATTTACGTACATATTTTTTTTATTATTATAAGAAAACTTTACACAAATATTTAGAATACTACACAACTGAAAATATAAACTTCTGATGAGTAGGATAATATTAAGAATACATTTTTAGATATATTTTAGAATAATGACATGTAAATAATTAAAATGTCTTATTAGATATTTTTGTTTAAAGTTTTGTCATTACTGTTATGATAGTTTATGTCGGTTTAAGACCCGGATTGAGAAAAAAAACCCGTGGCATAAATCAAAAACTTTCGTAATTTTCAGTGAATCTTTTTATATAACATATACTTCAAAATGGATAAAACGGAAAATTCTTTATACTTTTACAGGATTTTGTACAGGCTAATAAAATTAAAATTTTTCAAAATACTGGAATCGTATTTTTTTGTTTTTTTTTTTTAAATTTTTAATCAATTTTCATAATAAAACTAATTTAAGACTTAATCTAAGATCACAGAATTACGAAGATTTGAAAATTTGCCTTCAATCCCAAAAGAAAATTTTAACACTCAAAAAAAATTTTGCAGTTCACTCAATTGCCCTTCAAAAAATGCATCCATTTTTTTTCTAATTGATATTGATTGTATAACAAAAGTAATAAATTTACAAATATTTTTTTAAACATAAAATATGTTTCTGAAAACCGGAAGAATTATAAATAATTAATAAGTTTTCAGAGTTTACCAAAGAAAATAATACAACATCGATTGCAACTATCTCGAAGAGTTTCTTAAAACTTCTTAAAAAATACTTAAAAATTCTCAATTTTCAAAATTAAAATAAAAAAATTTTAATATTTTTACATTTTATTTTTATTTTATTTTAAAACTCTTTAAGATTATTTTAAAACTTTTTATATTTAATTAAATAAATATGAATATTTTTAAGTAACAGTTAAAATATTTTTAAATTACCAGTCGTAAATTACTTAATGGAATAAAATATCAGATACAGGAGCGAGGGTTGTTGTAAAAGAAATCTACACACATTTAACTCTTATTTATGATGAACTTAGTAATAAATTAAATAGAATTTTTATAAAATTTAAATTAAAACTACATAAAAAATACAAAATTTAATATCAAAACTAGAAACTACATCAATTTATTCAATTAACAAATTTTATGTTTTTAACTCTTCAGAGGTCTAGCAATTCAATCATTTTTTATTTTTTATAAATTTTTTTAGAAGACATTTTGTTCTTCTTTTTTAAAATGCTTTCAGTTTTTGTAGCAAAATAATTATTTTTGTCAAAATAAAAATCTTAAATAAATCATATTTAAAAATATCATCAGTGGAATCAAATAAAAAAGTATATAATGTGAGCCAAAAATTATTGATGGATGCCTTAATTTTTATCACTCGTTATTAATAAATTAAAAGTGTCTTTAATTAGTAAAACAAGAAATTAAAGTATAGTTAAATATTGCAGCAGTAGTAAATGCATTTGAGGATGAAGTATAAATATCTTATCAGAAATGTGAGAACTTTCGTTGAACAATTAATGTTAATGAAAAAAAAGGTAAGGTTATTTGTTCCAGTTACGTAGAAAACCTCCGAAGTTTGGAGTAAAGCCAACATTCCAAATACGTGGCGTTGAAATGTTTAATTTGATTATTTCTGTACACATACCCCTTCCCCCTCGTAGATGCAACCTTTGTTAGTTAAATGCTTTTGTCTGCTGTTTTCCTTTTATTTGGGATGAATTCTGCTTCAGAATATCTAGGGTTTTGGAGTTTAATTTCTACTTCAAGAAAACAATTTGAATACAGACAAAACTTTCCAACCAGAGGATAAAGCGATTTCAAGACTGAATTAAATGAAAATAAAAAAATGAAAAGATAATAATGACAATAAATTTTTTAAAAAAATAGGTTGCAACGAATTATTTCATAGCGGGAAAATCACAATTTTGAATTATATATAAAGCAAAAAAGTAAAAAAAAAAAAAAAATGATGATCAATATATACTATGTTACATAAATAAAAAAATGAAAAGATAACGATGATAGATAATGAATAATGACACTAAATTTAAAAAAAGAATATGTTGCAACAAATTATTTCATAAATAGAGAGGAAAACACAATTTTGAAATAATTACAAAGCAAAAAAGTAAAAAATGATGATCGATATATACTATAATACAATGGCAGACAAAGCTATAAGCTATAAGCTATAAATGAAAAAATTTTAAAAACCAATTTAATAAATTGTTTTACTACCTTAAACAATTTCTAAAGATGCGTTTTGATTATTGGAGAATTCCTTTTATTTTAACTCAAGACCGAATGATATCCGTCCTTTGAAAATGAACTGCAACTATTAATAAAAAAATTATTCCCTACTTAAATCAAGGTTAAATTAAGGTTAATTAAATGAGTGAGAAAATTAAAAATTTCACCACCAGGCTTGTCGCTTTTTAACAGTTTTCAAATATAGCAACGTAGAGAGAAGAATAATGAAATCCCTTTATTTTGAAGATCTCTTTATAGCAGTGCTTCAAATAATAATAGTTCAAAAAGTTTGTACACATGCGGTTTTAAACATTATCTTTTTAATGTTTCCTCCTTACGGTGAAAAAGATTGATATTAATCTTCGAGGGGGAAAAAAGATAGGTATGAACATTGGCAACAACAAGATGTCAATAACAAACATTAAATAAATTGTGAAGTAATATTGCTGAAGGCGAACGATTTCTTGAGCTATCGCAACGCTGATAAATTACAAAAAACTCCGAAAATTCTCAGAAGAAAAAAAAAATTTGTGGTTTCGTCAAACTATAATTTTAACTTCTGAGAAGAGAAATGTTTTGTTACTTTTCCAATAAAAATATATTCAATTACGGATAAAACATGTAATCAAATTTTAAAAACTTGATTTCTGGATGGAGCAAATAATCAAAGATAAATATATTGAATTCTAGATCACATGCTTTTCATATTGCTGATACAGTTCAAGAGAAAGTATTATACGAACATCAAATCTCGTATTAAATCAGCATTCAAACAGGTAGAGGATCAGAATTGCTGTCTGTTGGATTCTTTTCTTAAGGAAAAAAAGAATACAACCTTTATTCGTAAAATAACAATAATAATAACAATGAATAATTCTGACACATATATGCAATTCCTTGAAGATAATTTGAGTTTATGCGAAAAACTTAATGCAGAGAGAATTATATTTTCTTTTCATCTTTCTTTAAAAACAAAGCATCGTTCAGAACAAAAATATGTTTGTATAATAAAATGTTACCATGGCGTTTTTGCTTATCTCTATTGAAGATCATAAAACGAAGATAAAAGGATATTTTCAATAATGGAAAATCAGAAAAAGTTTACTAGATGTTTGGAAAAATTAACATATTAAATTTCTTTCAGATTTCATGGAACACGTTATGCATATGAAACTTTAATTACCTATTATCGTGGACTACTGTGGTGTCACAGAATGTTAAAAATATTACAAACTTAAATTTTAAAAGTTTTATGTGTTGTTTTATAAAATTGTATCTATCATTTTCTTCACTTTTACCAGACTTTAATGAAAACAGGATTATAAAACGTAACGTAATATATTTATTATAACGAAACATATTTATCAATTTTTTTCCCCTATGAAATTTATTCTCAAAATTATGTACTACTTCAAAATTGCGATAAACAAAGTAGATGTATTTGTTGCTAGATAATACGTTAAAATACGCAAGCCTGTTTGAATTAATACATAATAATACATTAATACTTCGGAAAAAAAAATTTTTTTAGGCATGAATATTGAAAAAAAAATCGAAAAATAAAAACTATTTGACTGAACACTTTTGCGCTTGGTTATTACAAAAATCGAGCCAAACACAGTAACACTTATTAAATTAATCTAATAACGTGAATCAAATTATTTACTTACTCATAAAATATTATACTATATTTTATTACATATAAATATAGAAATGAAGTAAATATGTTTCGGTTTTATTTTTTTTATTTTTTTCCGGCTTGCGGTTTAGTTGCAGTGAGTATATGAAGCCCGCAGCCTTCTTAAGTCCGTGCATCCTTGGTTTGAATGAAATGAATACCATGAAATGAAGAGAACTGTATTTCAAACTAGACATGAAGTAACAAAGAAACGTAATCAATAAATGAATGAAGACTGGTTTCAACATAAATCCCACATTTAGATTGAAAGGAGTTATTGAAACAGTGACCTCCAAAATGTTTTGATACTTCACAATACTAAGCATTAATGTTAATAAACTAGTCGCTACATAAATACGATTCTTTTTTTTTTATTTCATCTGTGTCACTGAAAATAGAATACAGTTATGATTTGACAGTTACGCTAAAAAAAGTGTTATTACACATGGAACAGGATAGAATAATTGTAAAATTGTCACTAATTCTTATTTATGGAGTCGTCAAATCTCGTGAGTTCGTAAACATCAACCTACATTACATTTGATTTCATTAAAACATAAAGTTACTTAACAACTACACGTCTATACAAGATTATCAAAAGAATTCTATTCAAAAATTTTTTAAAATGCATACCTTAACACAGTAAGAAATAATATACGTACTGTTTTACAGATAAATAATTATTTTCATGCTGACTTTTAATAAGTATTTTATTTAAATATTTAAAATAAGATATTTAAATAAAATGATAATAATTATATGACTTTCGGGAAAAAACATTTATTCATCTATAAGATTAGATTTTTAAGGGGAAAAAAAAAAACTCAAACGCTACTAAACTAAGTATTTTGACACTAATTAATCGCAACTATTTTTTCCCCAGAATCCTAGCGGCCTGATGAACAAGTGGTTAATTCTCTGGCCTTAGATGCCACAGGCGACTTGAATCCTGGTGGAGCCATGGTTTTGGTTAGTTCTTCGGAATCCACTATAAAATGTAGATCCCGGTCTATTTAGCCCTAGTGTGCAAAAAATGACCGTAAAGCGACAAACCAAACCAACCAAAAGATAAAAATTCTCATTAAATCTGAAATGCAATAAATCATCAATTTCGGATACAAACTTTAAATTAAAATGATATAGTCAAAGAAGTTTTAAACATTACAAATTTATCTATATTAGAAAGCTTTATTATGAAACATTCAAGATATTTTATATAAAATACACAACAATTTCCTGTTTAATCCTCTAAGCCAATAACAGAAACATATTTTTTTCTTATGTATCTTCATAAGTTCCTACAATTAGTAAAAGAATACAGTCATATTTTTTCCCGACTGACTCACTTTCCCTAGAGTATGTCTTCAGAATTATGCAATAGTCTTGAAAGATTTATTCGTCGAGTGTTTTCTAACCAAAATTAATACAAAGAACATTCTTTCACAAATTTCAGAATTATAAATACAGTAACCACTAGCGAAAATTTTCCTTAAGAAATATTAATAGACGATCCAATGTTCGGGAGAACGTTAAATTACAATTTCCAACTTTAATCACATAATTGGATGTATTAAAAAAAGGTGGATACAATTACACTTAAGTCATTTCGGAGTATTCTGAAAACTTATCATAAGAGTTGCGTTTGATACCATAATAAACGAAAGAAAAGATGTTTTCTAACATTATCTGCCGAATAAAATTTTCACGACTATTTGATGATTCTGAAGGCATACTCTCCCGAATTGAACCAGGCGAAGAAAAATGGACTAGAAGTAAAAATAAACGTATTGATTTACCTTTTGAGATAATTCATTTTTTATGGCCACCAACATTCTTTTTGGGAAAAAAAAATTGTTCTGGGACTCTAAGCTCAAAACTTTTTTCTCTATCAACACTACAATAACGAAGAAAAAGAGTTACTCATTGCAAAACGAACACAATGTTGCAATGAAACAACAAAGAATTGGATGTTGAAGAGTTGCTGATAGTAACAATACATATTTCGCAACTAAAATTATTGTGTAAATCGAAAATAAACATGTACATCAATTTATTAAATAAACTCATCATAAATACTGAGCGCCCTTTCTTTCGTTATTTCTGAAAGTAAAGAAAAAGAAGTTTAGATAACTTGAGTTTCTTCACATCTTTTTTCCGTACTTCAGACTTTATAATGTTAAACAAATAAATTTTTTTAAATAATTATAACACAGATTTTCAGAATACGAACAAAAAATATAAATATTTTAAAAACAAAATTTTTATAAATATTATTTTTGGTAACTGTTAAATTTTTGCATCAAAGAATATGCCAAAATGCACGGAGAAAATTTAACTTTTTTCTTTCTTGGTTTTTTAAGTATGGTAAATAATAAATATATGTTATGTTTGTGAATTTCGCTATTAATTTTGTAAAATCGGAAAGGAAAATGCATTATTATAAAAATATGGAACACTTAATTCAAAAGTTTTGAATATAATACTTTTGAAAAATTTAATTTTCAATAAATTAATAATGAAGCAAGAAATGCATGAAATTTTTACGACTATTTTATAATTGTCTTTGCAGCTGATAAAACCGATACAATGAAAAGTGAAAATCCAAACTCTTGCGATTCAATGTACTCTGCTAATGTTCTGAAATTCAAATCCACATTACTTTTTCCATGGTACTTTTTCAGTCGGTGAACAATCTAAACATTTTCATTAACCTTTCTTAATATACAACGGATTTATGATTCAAGCATTTGATAACTCCAGTAAATAAACAAATCTTTCAAATTCTTAAACGTATATCATAAAAAAATAAAAACTATATATAAAAGAAAAATGATATAAATTACCAGTAGACTTTTGTAGGCTTTTAAATGTTAATAACATTCTGCCACTTAACTGGTTTAAAAATGAAAATCAAAATCACCTTACGCAGAAATTATTTAGAAATATATTCAAAATTAAGATAATTTAATACTGCAACAGTAGAACAAAAATGTTAAATAAACCAAAAAAAAAAAAAAAAAAAAAAAGGAGATTGGAAACCAATTTGGATTTACCAATAAATATCTTCTGTTTTTGTTTCTATTCTTGAAATATTTTTCTGTTAAAACATATACCGAAGAACAACTAAAGAGAAAGCTTTAAGACTTCGCAGGTTAAAAATATTAAAACAATTATAGTTTGAAGGAATTTGATAAGATGTAAAAATATCTTTTCTTAAGACCTTTTCAACCTTGAGTAAGAAGGAAGTGAGGTTTCATGTCAAGCGCGATTCTTCAAAATGATAACCTCTTCCTCAAGCGGAAACCTTTTGTCTTCTGAGACAATTTAATGACCTTCGCTTATACCAAAAAAACATGGTTGACATCAGTAAATAATGATTTATCAAATTAAATATGTCTTTTAGAAAACGTTTTAATAGATATCGACATATATATAAAGACAATTGAAAGGAAAGAAGACGAAAACAATTCAATAAAATAAAAATATATTAGTTCACGTAGGAAATTTCTCTGTAAGAGGACATCTACATTGTTTTCTAGAAAACATATTTGCTATTCTTCTAATCTTTCATACACTTCCATGCAAATCGAGAACAAAAATCGATAAATTTATAAATTATAAAAGCATTTGATATCCCCTGATCTTTAAATAAGTAAGCTATTTCAATAGTGCCTACTCACAAACAAGTCTGGAGGCGTTTGCAAGCAGATGTTCACTTCGTAGGCGTCATAAAATAAGCGTCTGAAAACTATTCTACTAAAAACTGTAGGCGGTGCTATGTTTAATGTGTTGACGAAAAATCGAACTTTAGACAGATTTTGAAATTTAATAAATTTCTATGAAGTGTACATTTAATAGTTTTCAAATCTTAAAATATATTTATTTTCCAAAAAAAACTATTGTTTTACAATAGTATTAAACTAGAAAAGCAATGTAGATATAGAAAATCTATGAGATATATGAGAAAAAAAAAATTTAATGTCAGCAGCATAGCTATATAATAGATATTCATTAATAATTAAGTGCCCCTGTCTCTTGATTTTACACCAGTGAAATACATAAAAACTCATATCAATTAAATCTAATAATAATATAATGAAGATAGAATTAATAATTCATGCAATAAAAATATTAATTTAAATAAATTATTAAAAATTAAATTTTTAAAAATTGATTAATGATCCAACTATAGTGTGTTGAATAAGAAATTAAAAGAATTGAGACGATTTTTAAGTTAAAAAATTTATAGCAATATTTTAAAATAATCCTTTTCCTTATTTCCTCAAATGAAAATTTTAATATTTTTTTACGCGTAATCTCCAATAAATTACGCATACTAAATTAAAATAAGGTTCATACAATTTATTTTAAATGTAATATATCTCAATAGCAAATTTTAGCTTCTGGTTCTGTAAAACGATCGTAAAGTGAATCGTAAATCCTAGAATTTTAATACACAGGCGAGCAAAACTTAAGCAACGATATAATTTTAAGCAGACAGCCATGAAACTGGAGCAAAGGAATTGTTCCTATCACTACAAATAAATTCAATTCAGTAGAAAGACTATTCATATGCAAATATCAAGAACAAGACGTGACAGGCGACGATAGGGCAAGCAAAACAAGTGCAGACAGTAAAAAGCAACAAAAGACGTTATTAAAGACATTCTTTGCAAGTACAAGTGAACTCGTACATACAATATGACTAGGAAAAACTATCTGGATGACTTTACTACAAGTTGTAGAATGATCGGCAAGCTTGAGGAGGGGCACAGCGTAATAAGAGTAGCCCAAGAATTCTTAATCGTCAAAAGTGTCATTTCACGAGCTTGTAAAGCTATCCAAACAACAAAAGAAAAATAACAGCAAAGAAAAATAACAGCCTTCAGCAATGAAAAATAACTCTAATGAAAAATAAACCATTGGATATAGGTGGCAAAAAGAGATTGAAATCAGTCAGATGGCGTACGGTAACGAGACGACAAATGCCATGCTTTACTGTGGCAGAACGCCTTCAAAAAAGTGACATATTTTGCTGCCACTCGAGTGCTGCATGCTATTGATAGCAGCTTGTCGGCAGCATCATTTAGACTGGTGTGAGAAACACAAAGACTACACATCTCACAAATGGAGTCCTCTTTACAGATGAGAGTAGTTTCAGTGTCACAAGCGATTCTCAATACCAATTGATATGGAGTGAGGTAGAGCGGTTTAGACACGGTAAAGTAGTAGGGCGGTTTAGACACGGGCAGTAGCAGACACGATTTTTAACCCACTAACATCAAGGAAAGAAACTGTTATTATGTTCCTGGCATGCTCATCTAGTGAGGCATTATGATGAACATGTGGGCTGAACTCCAAATTTTCGACAGAGCTGTTAATGAAGATCGCTATTGTCAGTAAATTATCTTTGCCCCATGTGCGTCTGTTCTGAGGTGCCATTAGTGCATATTTCGGTTTTAAAGACGCCAACTCCAGACTACATGGGATTCCTGCTGTTGGGGAGATTTTAAGAAGTGAAGATATCATCAGAATGGATTGGCAGCGTACTCTACTGATTTAAATCTCATAGAAAATGTGTAGGATGCTTCGGGAAGACGCCTTTTTTGCACGATTATACCTGCCAGATAATTGAAACAAATGCTCATTGAAGAATGTGCACTCTTATCTAAAAAACTGTCAGATAATCTAGTGTAATAATAGTTAAGGGAAGTCATATCCCATAGTAAAAGATTGCCTCTTTATCAAACAAGCATATCTTTCGTAATATATACAAGTATATATTTCGCTATATACGCTCCTCTTTGTTGTTTGATTCCATGCATGTGTTCTATTTATTTTTGCATTAATATGCTTTTTTTTACGCTTTAAGTATAAAATATTGCCTCTGTATTCTAAATTTCATGTCCCTTAAGTTATTTCCTTGCGAAGTTACGGTGGGGGGAGGAAACAATCGAAGCTTAAATTTTGCACATCAACATAAAAAAAAAATATCCATTTAAAAAAAAATTAAATTTTACAAAAATTAAAAATAGTTTTAAAATAAAATTCAAAACAAAAAAAAATCACCTCTAGGAAACAGAACTCAAAACTGCAAAAATGACATTGGGATTCATTAATTTTCCCTTCAGATTCCATTGGTTTCGTTCACCTGAAAGGTCAAAAAGGTATTGGATATTATTACATTCGTTTTTCAATTCATTTCATTAATTGTTACACGATTTCCTATTTTGATCCTATCGAAAACTTTCATTTTCTGCGAATACTTAATAAATAAAAACAGATGATCAAAAAAAATATAATTTTAATAAAATTATAGCATCTATTAATTCAGAAGAAGGAAACATTTCATGACATATTTGAAACGCTTAGACACGGGTGGGGAAAAAAACCCCACAAAGATGCAAAACTAAAATAAAAATAATAATAATAATAAATAAATAAATAAGCAGGCTAATATTCTTAAATTTAAAAGTAAGGCTATAATTAATATTATAATATCGTGCTAAGTGCAACGCGACATCCTTGATGAACAATAAATTATCTTCGTGATTTTATTAGCCAGAAAAATACAAGCATATATTATAAAATAACACAGAAAATATTAACAGTATAAAAATACAATTTCTTAAAAAAAATTATATATATGTATATAGATATGAACTGCTCCTGCAGCTTTTGCAGTATATGCATGTTTAATAATTTAATGTAAATTAGGGAAATTGCTGTCATTTAACGTCATTAAATACGTAAACTAAAACAGACTTTAAAGCGCCTGTAATTCCTGTAAATTCTTGATCTAGTTGTTCGTAATTATGTAGGTATAATTGGTGACTTCTTCATCCTACAAGAAGATAATGTTACACCATACAGAGGTCGGTTGGTGAAAAATTACCTTCGGGAGTGTATTATTGTCTAAGTGGATTGGCCAGCACATTTTCTGGACTTGAACAAAATGGAACATGTTGGGTATGCTCTAGGGAGACATATTACGGCATTTAACCCACCTCTGTAATTTCTTAAAATCTTTGATCTACTTTGATATAAAAATGGTCTTTGCTGCTAGGCGAATCAATAAACTATGAATGAATCAATTTTGAACATGAATCAAACGAATAAATCAATTTTGAACATGAATCAAACGAATAAATCAATTTTGAACATGAATCAAACGAATAAATCAATTTTGAACATG